>CM066166.1:48964975-49342475 GCA_033629205.1 Lithocarpus polystachyus
AGACCAAATCATCGCCGTTTTCCCACAAATCCGTCGCTGATCTTCACCATTCCGTCGTCGATCATCGCCATATTCAGCATTCCGTCGTCGATCATTTGCTCACCCTTTTTGGGTACTTGTCCATTTTGCTCTTTTAACTCGTTGGATTTTTTTTTTTAATCTTTATAGATATGGTTCTGCTCACCCTTTTTTTTTTTTTTAATCTTTTTCATTTTATGAGTTTTTGGGGTATTTTCGTAATTTTTAGATTTCAGAGGTATCTTGGTCATTTAGAAGCACTGGGACAGGTCAACTATAAAGAATTTTTTTTTTTAAATCATAACCTTTTGCAACGAAATCATCCCATTAGCGACGGAATGAAGTCGCCGCTAAAGGCCATATATATGTGTCCGCCCTTCAGCTCCCAAAACTCCTTCAGCTCCCAATCTCGTAAAAAAAAAAAAAAAAAAAAAAAAAAAAAAAAACCTTCAGCTCCCAAGAGAGAGCAACCGTCGCCGATGAGCCTCACCAACCATCGCTAATGAGCTCACCAAACCGTCGCCGTTTTCCCTCAAATCCATCTCCAATAAGACCAAATCGTCGCCGTTTTCCCACAAATTCGTCGCCGATCTTCACCATTCCGTCGCCGATCATTTGCTCACCCTTTTTGGGTACTTGTCCATTTTGCTCTTTTAACTTGTTGGATTTTTTTTTTAATCTTTGTAGATATGGTTCTGCTCACCCTTTATTTTTTTTTTTTAATCTTTGTCATTTTATGAGTTTTTGGGGTATTTTGGTAATTTTTAGGTTTCAGGGGTATCGTGGTTATTTTTTGGATTTCGGGGGTATTTTGGTTATTTTATAGGTTTCGTGGTTATTTTGGTAATTTTGAGGTTTTTTGGTATTTTGGTTATTTTTGAAGATTTTAGAGTACTTTAGTCATTTACACTTTAGGGGCATTTTGGTAAGTTTGATAATTTAATTGGTGGATTGGGGTTTACCCATAATAATAGGGTTCGGTTAGGTTCTCTAAGAAATAATTAGTTAAATGGGTTGTAATGGGTAAATGAATTTTATATTTTAATATTGTCGGTCCTCGAGTCTCATCTTACTTTTTTTTTTTTAGCTATTACATTATATTTTACTAATTTTTAGTGAGGAATTATATTTTATTAATTTGAAGTATTAAATTAAAACATATTAAATTAGTTCGAAGTATTAAATTAAAACATATTAAATTAGTTCGAAGTATCAAATTAAATTAAATTTTGTTAAATTTAATTATTAAAAAATATTTTTATTAATTAATATAATTTATTTTATTAGTTTGTACTTTTAAATTATATTTTATTAATTTGAAGTATTATATTCAATCTTAGAAAATATTAAATAGTACTATTTATATTACTATTTAAGAAAATATTAAATTCTATCTTGTATATATAAAAAAAAAATCCCTATATGTGACCTGTCCCGACGCTTTCAGAAGTGCTGGAATAGGATCACTCTATTCCAGCGCTGCTTAAAGCACTGGGACAGGTCCTTCTCCGTAAGGGAATGGAGAGGGACCTGTCCCAGTGCTTTTAGAAGCGCTGGAATAGCGTGACCCTATTCCAGCGCTTCTAAAAGCGCTGGGACAGGTCCCTCTCCATTCCCTTACGGAGAGAGACCTGTCCCAGCGCTTTTAGAAGCGCTGGAACAGGGTGACCTATCCCAGTGCTTCCAAAAGAGCTGGGATAGGTCCTTCTCTGTAAAAGCGCTGGGACAGGTCATCTATAAGGATTTTTTTTTTTTTTTTAAATCATGACCTTTTGCGACGAAATCATCCCATTAGCGACGGAATGAAATCGTCGCTAAAGGCCATATATATATTTGATCACAAAACACAGCAAAACCCAAGAGCCATTCGGTCAAAAAAAAAAAAAAAAAAAAAAAAAAAAAAAAACCAAGTGCCAACCCAAAAAACCCAAACCGCTTCAGCTCGCCGATGCTTCATACCGTCGCCGATGGCCCTTGGGTTTTCATCGGCGACAGTTTCTTTTGGGATCGGCGACGGCAAGCTGAAGCATCGCTGATCCTAGAAGAGACTGTCACCGATGAGAAGAAAGTCAAGTGTCGCCGATATGAAGAGATCGAAGCGTCGCCGATAAGTAGAAACCCAACCCATTCGCAACGGTTCCGACCACCGACGTCGATACGAACATATTTGCGATGATTTCGAAGTCGTCACTGCCGTCGACTTCAAAACTCACACCCATTCTCGCGACGGTTGACGATTCCGACGCCGATACGAACCCATTTGGTACTTTCTATTCATCTTCTTTTAATGGTGAACTGAAAATAAAAAGAATTTTTAAGATTTTTTTTAGTTTTATTTTATGTTGTTCTTTCTGTTTTTTATTTTTTATTTTTATTTTAAATTTGATAATATGTGGATGGTAATTTTCTTTAGAATTTATAAAATGGGTATTGTAGTGCTTACTTCTAAATCTGTAAAAATCAATGCCGATTTGTATATGGTGTATGAATGTACTACTTCTGCACTGTTTGTATGCTAGGAAAATGGAAGGGAGAAGGGATGAAAATTGAGGATTTGTTATGTTTTGACTGGACTAAGAAAAAAGCCTAATCTTGATTGGTTCTAGCTTCTAATTCACTATGTTGCTTAGATTTTGTATTGATTACTCTCTAGGCATTGAATGAAAGTTCTAGACTTTTCTCAAGTATAAGATTAGGATCAATTGTATTGATTACTGCTTGGATGTCACACCATTTCATAAATTTTTATTAGATTGAAGAATTCCACTGTTAAATCACATATTTTCTTTGTTCTTAACATGCACGCATTTTCTATTAATTGGATTTTATTAATTGTAAAAAAGTGTGTAAAAATACGTGGAAAGCTGAATTAATGATATTGAGCTCTCGGTTATCGATCTGATATCATTATGTTTTAGGCGCTTGTAGTTTGAATTGGGCTTTAGAAGCATGTTCTAATGTAGAGTTTATTTATTCTACTTCTTTTAGGTTGCAATTTTTGTGAATTGTATTGCTACAGTAATGTTTTATAATGTCCTGTTGACATGATGTGTTCCTCTTTTGAAAACAGTTGTGTACTAATTACCCAAACAAATGAAGATTAACTTTAGAGTTTGTTTTTCATGTAATTTCAGATTGTAGCTTTTGTATTGGAGGCATTCTTTGCTGAAATGGATCTTTTGATTCCTTGCACATATTTTTTTATTTACTAATTAAGGACTATGTTTGTACCTTACATACATCTTTTTTAGTATCAAACACACTATTTTCTTTACTTTAATTTGAATCTCTGTGCGTGTGTGTGTCTGTCTGTCTGTGCTTTCCGTAAGAATTTAAGTAAAGTTTTACCGTTTGTGGGTCTACCAAGCAAGCTCTCTTGTCTTTTGGTTTACTTAAAGTTCATATTATATAATTGAACTGTACTTTTAATAGAAGAAGAATGATCATGCATCCTTGAAACAAGTCGTTTCTGAAATTTATCTTCTTCTTTTTGGCAAGTTAAATTTATTCTAGAGAAAAAAAGTAAAGTCACAAATCGTCAAGGGTCCACAAATCATTCTGTTACTCCTTTTTGAAATAATGACAAAGGGCCCTTTATACTTTGATTATTGCTTGTTTTACTTTTTCCTTGTCATAATAACCAGTTCAAATCACTGCAAGTAGTAACTTATTGTAGCCTTTGATTACTAGATATTTGTTTTCCCTTGATGTTATTGTGTTAAAGCATATTATAAATTATTAAATAGCTCACTATCAATTTTGTGAGATAAATGCAAACTAGCAAACTATTGGAGCTTATATTTTGGTTTGTATATCTTTGCTTACCTCTCCCTATTTCAGTTTATAGTTTGTTCTCTCGGTGTACTTAGTTTAGTAGTGTCTTTCCCCTTTACACGATTTTGGACGTGAAGTCACCTAATTTACTTCTTTTAAGTTATTTTTGTAGTCTATAATTTAGACTTAGATTTTGCAGGATTAGCAGCTTGCTCTAAGTTTGAGTTCCTCTTTCCGCGAGCAAACCAGTGAATTGCTAAAGGGTGAGTAACATCTGCATCAAAATACCCTACTAGTCTATAATTGTATGTTAAAATTTCTGCTGTGGTGGGTTGTTGATTTGGAGCAAGCGGGTGGCTTGCATGGAGATATAAGGCGGTGTATTTTATATTGGGAGTGTTGATTGTGTTGTTCCTATTGTGCTATAATTATTGGTGATGAAAGTCATTCTCACTGGAATTTCCTTCATAATTCCATCTTTTATGTGATCATTTAAGTTTACTTTTTGTCTATTGCTGCTTGAGTAATACTCATGCATTGGTGTATTCTTGTTCTTTGTTTGTAAATCCGATTTCAGTAGCTTGGCGCTTCCTACCATGGTGCCCTGCACCAATTAGGGCATTATATTAAACAAAGAGACCGTAATGGTTAGTAATGGAGGGTTAAATCTTAACTAGCATGAATCATTACACTAAGATTGTTACTTATATATATAAATATATATATATATATATATAAGTAAGGGAACTAGTTGAGCGTGTGATGAGTTCCAACTCAAGCATAAATTAGGCTGGTGTTGACTTTATAAATAACTATAAGGAGTCTCAATCAATGCAAATTGGCTAGTTCTTTTATGGGTGTAAGTGCAAATTTGGCTAGTACTTTTCTTGAGTTGTAACTAATGGTATCAAAGCCAACCAAGTATCCCGTCGTTGTATGGCCTCATAAACAACTATACAAAGCTTTATAAAAAGCTTATATTGTGATTGGAATAGTTCTTTTGGGCTGTAATGCAAACATGGATAACAATATTTCTTGTTTCGTTATAGAAAACTATTTGAAGGAGAACCCAACCTTCTTTTAGGCTAGACTAGGGACTCCTTCAATTTAAATTTTAGATTTTTTTTAACACTCCTTCCATCAATGAGTTATATTGGTAGTTATTGTTTAAGTATTCGTGTACAACATAAAAAGGAGGATGGTGTGGCTATGAAAGAAATTACACCATCTCACATTTACAAAGGGCATTAGAAGCTTACCTACAAGTTCTTGATAGTGGAAAAATGGAGGAAAAGGGGTTGGAGTTTCAGTTTTAGAGGGGTTTTGTAAAGGGGGGGGGGGGGGGGGGAGAGAGAGAGGGAGAAATGCCAAAAAAAAAAAAAAAGAGAAGGGAATTTTCAAGAATTTTTGTACTTGAATTTTCCAAAGGGAGTGGGGGTATTTAGACAAGTGGGGTGGGGGGGGGGGGGGGGGAGGGGGGGGAGGTGACATACCCACTTAGCTGCCCCTCTCAAATAGGCTGCTTGAGGGGTGTGGTACCTCTACATTTGTAATCTTATCCATTTGTCTTTATATTGTTGTCAATGATCCTATAGATTGGGCTAGGGACATTCAGGTAATCCCAACTTTATTATTTTGAAAATCACATTAACTCAGTTGGTGCATTACTGCATTGTATTGTATTTATCTATGCAAATCTACTTACTTCCAACTCTATCTTTCCCACTTTTAACTATTTTTATTCTTTTTAATTTTCTTAATTGATTGTTACACTTTCTCAAACATTTCAACCTCCATTTTAAACCTTTTTGACTCTATGCGTGTGTTTAAGTGAGTTGTAAATTTTCTATAGATTTAACTTTGTTTAGTTGCTGGGAAAATTAAGTAGAAAAGGAGGGGAAAATAGAATTCATGACACATGTTTAGTGTTTTGTGTAAGTGTGTGTGTGTTTTGGAAAATTTGGGAAATTCATCTTAACTGTGCTGAAATTGTTGTGAAATGAGAACTGTGAAACAGTAAAGAAGGATGGTTATACAAAGAATGTTTTAGTTTCTGGTTTTGGGAATGGTAATTATGCTATTATGGTTGCCAGTCTTAATGAATAATGTTTCTTTTTATTCTTGTTGTATTTGACTCGGTTGATTTCCGCTGCAGGTCCTTTGAAGGTGCCCTTTCTGTTCTTAACAAATGGTAAGTCGTTTAAGTACTTCAGTTTGTGGTTCATCAATAGAAATTTTAGGAGCTACTAAGAGGATAATGGGCTTATTGTAAAGATATATGTGATTATGGGGTTATTAGTTATGGTTTGTAAGGTTGATATTGACAAACATGCAATGTCGTATATTGTACCTTAGAACATTTAAGGCTTGTTTCATTTTTATGCAGTGCTGTTTGTTTTGTGACTTACATATTTGAAACTCAATGTGCAATGGTGATATATTTTGTGTATATATAACATTCTAGACATTTGAGATGTAATTGTTGATATGGTATAATTAAATATATTTAGTTTCTTGATTTAATGTGGTATTGTATTTGCTATGGGAAAATATGAATTGTGGTTCATTGTAGTTGTTATAAAATAGGTATTGGAAAATATGTATTGTAAGTACATTACACGTGCTAAAAAAACTTAAATTTTTTTTTTTAAAATGACCTATCCCGGCGTTTTTCAAAGCGCTAGTATAGGTCATTTTTCATTATATTGATTCATGACCTATACCAGCGCTTTTGAAAGTGCTGGCATAGGTCATGAATCAGTATAATATAAAAATGGCCTATGCCAGCACTTTGAAAAGCGCTGGTACAGGTCCGCGCAACCTTATACCCACACTCACTGCGCGGCGGTTTGAAGCGCCGGAAAAAAAAAAACGCCGGGATAGAAATTTTGACCCTATCCCAGCGCTTTTTGGGGCTATCCCAACGCTTTTGAAAACGCTGGGATAGCCCCATTTTTTTGTAGTGCAAACTCCTTCCCTACCCAACTTTTTTGTTCACCGTTTCAATGGGAGTATTATATAGCCTATTCAATTGTTGAAAACAAAAGTAAAATGTTATGAAAGTTTTCTACTCTCATTATGAAAGAAACTTTATGGATATGGGGGCACATGGACTGTGATGCAGCCCAATGATCAACGGGGAAAAATAGAAATAAAAAGAAATAAAAAATAAAATAAAATGAGCATATCGATCGTTTTAATTTGTATTAACTTTTCCAATACGATCCATGTCGTTTGAAAATTTGGAGTCATACAATTAGACAGTAGTACAAACTGTAAAGTATAAATATGAGCATATTCCAGGTGTTTATTTTATTTGGGAGAAGATTCCAGCTGTATACTGATCTATGAGTATCAAGGAAAGTGAGAGAATCGTCCCCTCAGAAATTAAGAACATATATATTATCCTAAAGACAAAAATATCATCCTAAAGACAAAAGGAAAGACTAAATAAAAGTAGTGAGAGATAGCATGGAAATTTGCACGTGCACAGTGCCAACTAACCCACTTTCTTTATTTCTCACTATACGTGTGTAAATTTGTTGATTTTCGAAAAAGGCATAAGAAAAGCATGACATGAAAAGCGTAGAGGCAGTTCCAAAACCTCTCTCGACAAACCTTCCCCTTTCTCCTCATCCTCAACCTCATTTCCTTTGCCTTCTTACTTCTAACTCCCATCCCATGTGGTCCCCTCCCCACTCCTATACTCTACGTGTCATTCAGCCATCATCTCAAGTATTACACGTGTCACGTTATTGTCGGATCCCTTATCAGCACCTATATGCATGCCTCCTTTAATTAATGCTTATTATATTATGCCAAAGTTTATACTAATTAGTTTATATATATATATAGTAATTTATAATAAACAACATCTCTCTCTCTCTCTCTCTCTCTCTCTCTCCCTAATTCTTCAATAATGGAAAGCACAGATTCATCATCTGGGTTACAACACCCTCAGCTTCCACCTGGGTTCCGGTTCCACCCTACGGATGAAGAACTCGTGGTCCACTATCTCAAAAGGAAGCTTGCCTCAGCTCCTCTACCCGTTACTATCATAGCTGAGATCGATTTATACAAGTTTGATCCATGGGAGCTCCCAAGTAATCATACTACTACTACTACTACTACTACTATATATAATAATTAATGGTCCTTTCTTTTCTTTTTTTCTTTTTTTTTTATTTTTTTTATTTAACTATTTTTAAAATCAATAATTGAATTGTGTGATTATTATTTTTAATTAATTGTGTGGTTATTTGGTACTTATAATATATATATATATATATATATATATAATTATGTAACGTTTTTTGAATTGTATTTGCGAATAATTTTGTTGTAGGTAAGGCAACGTTTGGAGAACAAGAGTGGTATTTTTTCAGTCCTAGGGACCGGAAATACCCGAACGGGGCTAGGCCTAATAGGGCTGCAACTTCAGGATATTGGAAAGCAACGGGGACCGATAAACCTATACTAACATCTAATGGTACTCAAAAGGTTGGTGTTAAAAAAGCCCTTGTGTTCTACGGTGGAAAGCCCCCTAAGGGTATTAAAACCAATTGGATTATGCATGAGTACCGCCTTGTGGACAACACTTCTACTTCCAAGCCTACTACTACTGCTTCTGATGCTACAAACAAGAAAGGTTCTTTAAGGGTACGTTAAAAAAAAAAACACTTACCATTTTTTTTTCAGTCTTGTATATATATGTTATCATTAATGTAATGGGGTTCTGTTTTATGATTTTTTTATTATGATTTTTTTTTAATTATTATATGTAGCTTGATGATTGGGTTTTGTGTCGGATTTATAAGAAAAACAACACCCAAAGACCTTTTATGGATCAGGACAAGGAGGATTCAATGGAGGCTATGATTCCAACTATGTCAACCATGTCGATGGCTAGCCAGCACAATGGGAAAGTACCTCTACCTTCAAAGACTGCAAACTATACTGCATTACTTGACAATGATTCTGAGAATTACTTTGATGGAATTTTGAGTGCGGAGGGCATGCAAAATGGTTCCATTTCTCATAATCTAGCCACTTCAAGCTCAAAAAGTAGTACACTTGCGGTGAAACGCACACTCCCATCACAGTTTTGGAATGAAACAGGATCTCTAGGCTCTTCTTGCTCTGGTGGTAAGCGATTCCATGGTGATCTTAATAGTGGAAGTGCAGGGCTTGATGAAAACAACTCGTTTGTTTCTCTGCTAAATCAGCTCCCTCAGGGTGCTTCATTCCATCCAAACTCGATTCTTGGGTCTCTTGGTGATGGGGTTTTGAGGCAACAATTTCAACTTCCAAGCATAAATTGGAACTCATAGTATGGTTTAGTGTAATGGGTGTGCTACAAGTACAACCATCATATTTATTTTATACATGACAGTAAAGTCAAAACTCTCAGTTAGGATGCCTTTTTTCATAGATTATATATGATGCTACGAAACAAACTGATTAGAAAGATTTGAGTTATTTTCTCTCCGTGTAAGTACCATAGTTAGCAGCGAATGCCAAGTTAGGTTATTCATATCATACTCTTGGTTTCATTTCCCAAATGATGAACGACTTTGCTATAAATATATATATATATATATATATGAATTTGTTAGAATTGTTAGATATTGAATAGAGAGGAAAATGAAGAAGAATGAATATTTTTATGTTTGAAGTCTGAAGGAAGTTGATAAGCACTTGAACTTGTATAGAATCCTAAATCATACATACTTTATTTGATTTGTAAAGATTATGTGATAATTTATTATTTTCCAGTTTAGTTAGTCTTAACTAAAAACTTTGAGCCATGATGAGATGAAATTGAACCTGGAACTAGATGCGTTGTCACTCAGATGCATACATCCTTCTTTTCGTTCTATTATTTGTTTTCTTTTTCAGTTTTAGATTGTCTTGTTTTGTTGTCTTGCTTTGTTTACAACGCACGAAAATCCTAATAAAGGTAATTAGGTGACAGCCTATTCGATTTTGATTTCCTTGGTTCTAAAGCATTAATAGTTAGTTTTTGTTTTGATATTTATCTTCTTCCTTTTTATTACACACACACACACACACACACACACACACACACATATATATATATATATCCTTTTAGAGATGAAAAGCGAAAAAATCATCTTCATATTCTCTAAGGCTGTGTTCATGTGAAAATATCTTACTTGCACATGAACATAATTTAGAAACTACTAGTCTACTACGTGACAATGCTATTATCTCAAACATTCATATTGTTGCTAGAGATTTCCAAGACAATTTTATGTGTGTGTTTGGTATATTGACTAAAGATGAGCAAGAAAATGGTTTTAAGCAAGTAAACTGGCTTATTTGATGAAAGTCATTTTCTTTAAGCAAGCAAGCTAGCCAAACAGACATTATTCTACAATTAAGTTCATCCATTGATAAAAATAAAGGTCACTATCAAGATGTTATGATTTGTAATAAATAAGAATGATTCAATGCCTTAGAAGGGAAAAATGAATGTTAATAAATTCATTGCCAGGTTGTTTCTAGTGTAGGTTCATACTTGATATGGTTTAAAAAATAGATATGGGTTATAATTTCTTTAAATTGTTATCATGTTTGAAATTATATAAGTTCAAGCAACCAATGATCTTGTAGTCTAGAGATATTTCCATGAAACAGATTTGGGTTTTGACCATTAATGGTTGAGGGATTTATGAATTATGAGAAAGAAGATTCATCTCTTGCTTGATGAAACTAAAAAAAAAAATAAATAAATAAAAACAAAAAACAAAAAGAAAAAAGGAACAAAATAAGGAAACTCAATTACAGGCATTATAAAATTTACAAGCCTATAAACGACACGAAAGAATCTGTTAGGGCCATAATTTCCACTAACGACGTAGGATTATTCCTCATCACAATCAGCTATTGTAGTGATAAGTGATAGCAATGAATAAGATTTAGATTCAAATGTCAACATGGGGAACATGGGCTTTTTAATTCACGATGGAATGTTGTCGCATGCTCTGCGCTAACGTATCGCACCCGCATTGGCTCATCAGAAACCACTAAACATAGCTGTCACTTCAGCTGATTGGCTCCAGTTTATTCGTGTCGTGTGATTATTGAATCTAATTAAGCTGTATATGATCCTATATTTAGAGAACGCTTAGCTATTCCTTTTGATATGTGTAGTTTTATATCCAACGCTACTACACATATACCAAATAACTAGTCACTAACTCATGTAATACACAAGAAAATTACTGAAAAAAAAATTAAAAAAAAAAATTTTAGAAATTTTGTTTGAATAATGCTAGAGATATAAACTATTCTACAAAAAAATTTATAAACTGTTGATGTAATGAGTAGTTATTGGTAAATGAAAAAATAATATTAATATCGGGTCTAGATGAAAACTAATGATGTCAAAATCGTCAGCTGTTGAGATCGTCTAGATGGCTCTGGCGTCACCTACAAGATGATAAGAAAGTGATACAAATGGGTCATCGGTGTGGTGCTTGCCGATGAGCCTTCGATGGCAAAGTCAGAATGAGAGAGAGAGAGATAACTGAGTGATTATATTGATAAAAGTGTTTTTTCATGATCCTTTACCTTTGGTTGGATATGCTTTATATAAGCCTCAGCTCTCCTAGCCGTGGAAAGGCCATTAATGATGATTTAATTTCTTGTCTGGGTAATGCCTCTGACAATCAATGCTGAGATATGGAGACTGAAAGCTCGGATTTGTGATAAAAAAACACAAGAGTAGTTTAGACTCCCAAATAAAAGGATTACGGCTCGATTGATTTTACACTAACTTAATACTAAGTGCGGAATAGTGTAAATGCAACAAGATAAGCAAACTGTAAAGTTGTAATTTATAACTATGTGTTTTGTTGGCTTTAATTTCGTGCCAAATTTAATTGTAATTTTATTCAATCTTTTTATACCCTGTGTTTATTGTGAGATTTAATTGTAAGGGTCGTGTGATAGAGAGAGAGAGTGTGAAGACTCAAGCAATTGAAGATAGAAGAGTTTTCGCAGATAGCTCGCGACTAAGCATCCCGCGAAGTGATAATGTGCCCTGCACATGACTAGAATGCAAAGAGTCAGGACAGATAGAGACAGCTATGTTTCGCGAGTAGCTCGCGGGTAAGGCCTTCCCGCGAGATACTCGCGAAACATTCTGTTTTGCCAGTCTGTACTATCTGATACACACTTTCTGTACCCACACTATATATACCCACATTACCCACAAATTGTAAGGAGGCCATTCAGAGAGAAAAACCCTAGATAGGTTTTCTACAACACACACACCCATCTTTTAGAGAGAGAGTTACTCATCCTTAGTGAGAAATCATTCTAGCCTCTTCTCCTTCCCTCTCCCATTGCCATACCTTGAGAGGAGATTTGTACCCAAACACAACCCATACCTTTTCAGAGTGTAGAGAGTGTTTTGGTATTGCTGGGAAGCATTGGAAGAAGTCATATGTTTGGCGGATGCAATCGAGCTGAATTGCATGATCCGCAGAGCTAGAAAAGACAAGGCTTGGCGAAGTCAATTGGTAGCAGGAGCTTGGAGGGCTATGTACATTGGGTAGACTAGGCTTGGAGGGTTTTTTGTTATTCGTGTACTCCAACTTATTCTCTAGTAGATCGATTTACCGCTTGAAGGATAGTGGAGAGGTTTTACACCGAGTACTTCGGTTTTCTCTTCAATAACATATCGGCGTGTTATCTTGTGTTTGCATTCTCTTCCCTTACTTTTGTACTTTACTTTTATTGTTCGTTGTTCATGTTTATGCACTAGAGTAGTATCGGTTGATTGCGCTTCATTTACTCTCAAATCAGGTACCACAACATGATTGCAACAAATATTTTCATCCTTTTTAACACTCGGTTCAGCAATCAAACACTTGGCATGCATCTTAAGAGATTCATTTTCACATTTTAGCTCATCAACTAGTTTGTTAGACAAAACAAATTTAGCATCCAAGTCCATATTCAAACATTCAAACTCTTTCAACTTTTCACAAGAATTTTCAGCAAGTTTCTTCTACTTTTCAACCAATTTGTCGAATTTATTGAGCTTAGCAATCAAACATCCTTTTCAAAAATAAGCTTGCTTAAATTCTTATGAAACTTGTTAGCCTTTTTCTTCAAGAGTTTAATGTTAGGAATATCAACAACACTTAATGATTCAAGTAACATATTATCACAATTATGAGGATAAACACTCATAGAGACATTTTCACAAACACATGGCATGTTACAATCAACAACATCCAAAACATCCATAGAAGCATACAAAACACTATCCATGGCAAAACACACAAGGGGTCAAAGATCACACTTAGGTAATGAAACCAAAATAAGTGTACCCACTCTGATACCGATTGATAGCTCAGATTTGTGTTAAAAAACACAAGATCTGTTTGGACCTCCAAATAAAAGGATTACGGCTCGATTGATTTTACACTAACTTAATACTAAGTGCGGAATAGTGTAAATGCGAGCGGATGAACAAACAAACTACTCTAACCCATAATCAATAAAACATAGCAGTAAATTAAAAGGTAAAAGAGTAGGGAAGAAGAATGCAAATACAAGATAACACTTCGATGTATTATCGAAGAGGAAACCGAAGTACTCAACGTAAAACCTCTCCGCCACCCTAGTCTACCCAATGTACTTAAACCCTCCAAGCTTCTGCTACCCACTGACTCTGCCAAGCCTTATCTTCTCTAGCTCTTCGGATCACGCAATTCAGCCCGATTGCATCTGCCAAACATATGGCTTCTTCCAATGCTCCCCAGCAGCTCCAAAACCTTACTTTTCACTCAAGATGGGTATGGTAAGTGCTTGGACTATCAACCTCTCAAGGATTTAGAAATTGAGAGGTAAGAGTTAAGGAAAACCACAAAGGATTGTGTAGAGATATGTGGGTATAACAATCTCTAACTCTCAAAGTGTTTTGCTAGGATTTTCTCTCAGAAGCTCTCTCTATCATCTGTGGATAATATGGGTATATATAATCTGGGTACAGAAAGTGTGTGTCAGATAGTATAGACAGGTAAAACAGAATATTTCGCGAGTGTCTCGTGGGAAGGCCTTACCCGCGAGCTACTTGTGAAACACAGCTGTCTCCATCTGTCCTGACTCTTCATATTCCAGTCATGTGCAGGGCACATGTATCACTTTGGGGATGCTTAGTCGCGAGCTACCCGTGAAAACTCTTCTGTCTTCAATTGCTTGAGTCTTCACACTCTCCCTCTCTATCACACAACCCTTACAATTAAATCCCACAATTAATACAGAGTATAAAAAGATTGAATATAATTACAATCAAATTTGGCACAGAGTTAAAGCCAACAAAACACAGTTGTAAATTACAACTTTATAGAGACCTTTGGGTTAATGCTCCTATTACTTTGTTGAATTGTGACGGCTTAGGCAATAAATGCTTCATTTATGGTCTATTACTCGTCCATTGCCATGTCTGGACGAGCAATACTTCCCAACTCATCAGTTGCCCCCCATTCCTTGGTTGTTAGATCCCTTGACAATCTAAGGAATGCAAAGGGTTGCCCCACATTCGGCGTGGCCTTTTGGGTTCTGTTTCTATCACATTTATGGCGACGTGACAGCGCTGCACACTTGGTGGCCACGTGTCGTGTTCTGATTGGCTAGACGTGGGCACGTTCCTCAATGAGGCATTTGGTTTTCCTATGTCTTGGTTTTTAGGGAAGCCTTTAAATGCCTTTTTCTTTCTTCCATTTCCTTCATTTTTGTTTTCTTCCTGCGTTTTCTTCATTTCTGTGCTTCCTCCTTACTCCTTCCTCCAAGCTGAGGGCGCCTTACTTTTTCCTCCTCAGGTACGACCTTTTCTTTTTCTTTTTCCTACCTGATTTTCCGTTGTTTTGATACAGTTAGGGAACTCCATTTTTCTTTTCTTTTCGATGTGTGATTATTCTAAGGTTAGGCATCATTTCCCTTCTATTTCTTTCCATTTAGCTTGTTTAGGGGCATTCTTAGGTTCACTGGTGGTTGCCCGGAGGTTGGGTCTTTCACACTTGGGGATAGTGCCTTACTGTGTCAGTCCTTGAATTGGTTTAGGTCTATCCGAGAGATGTCTGTAGAGGTGAGGTCTAGTGAGTTGGACACAGGTTTATCATCCAATGACAAGGCTATGGATGTTGATACTGCAATCTCAGCATCTTTGTCTTTAAACCCTTCATCTTCTTCACACACCGTGTTAAGAGGTTTCCACTGTTGGGGTTTATGCCCTAAAATCCAATTTATTGGCATGTTATAAATGATTAAATTGTTTAATTATATGAGACTATTTATTGATGAACTAATGGGACATTATCTTAGTCCATGAGATGCATAGTATGTGATTTATGTGATTTAGTCACAGAAGATATAAATCACAAGTTCTTTGTAAACTCAAAATTTTAGTTCATAGTCGGTGATGAAATTGGGCATTTCATCTGCGAAGACTATAACATATCAATTAAGATGATTTGTCTTGATCATGGAAGTGGAGACTTCTAGTTGGTATGTTAATATGTTTTAAGAGTTAAGGCATATTGAACTGGATCGCTGTGAGATTTATTATTCTCCTAACAACTGTTAAATAAATAATAAATCTCACGACTTCTATTTACATCAACTCTAAATCCTGAGAGAATAATGGACCTGATCATGAGGTGCAGGTTGCTTTGATATATTAGGAGTGAGATCAATAAGTCACGATCAAAACCTCAGTATGTTGGGCAGCCGCATTTAGTGTTGATGGAAGATATATTCTCGAGATGGAATTCATAATCTCTTAACGGAGATATAAAATATTCCCTTGAGATAAGTTTAATGTGTTTGGTTATTCAAAGTGTTGGGCCCAACCATTTTAGTAAGGAGTTACTAAAGTATATATTTATGAAATTGGATTTCATGAATATATAATGAATAATATAAAGGATTAAACCGGGTACTCAAGTATTAAGATGTAGTAATTTTTAAAGTGGCATTGAATATAATTAATAATATAAAGGATTAAACCGGTTACTAAGGCCTATAATGCAATTATATTCTTATAGTGGTATTGAATATAATTAATGGTAATTTCGGACTTGTCAAGAGTTGACAGAAAAGTCCAAGGCCCATTGGAGCTAGTGTCTTATTGGCCCCTTTTGGTCCCACTCCAAGCCACACACTAAAGCCTAATTGGAAAGCCCCAATAGGCCGGCCCAATTAGATAATCAGTTATTTATAAAGGGAGAAACATACAGAATTTTATATAAGAAAAAAAAAAGAGACATCATTGTGAAGTGATGTGTATGTGTGAGTGAAGCCACTCAATTATTATCCCTTAGAAACTGATTGAGAGACCACACTTCTTGGGCGTAAAGTGGAATTGAAGTGAAGATTAAAAGTTTTCATAAGTACTTCTAATCTTTTGTTTTGAATTTCACCCCACCAAGGTACGCTATCTCGTTCTTAAATTCTGAAATTTACATAGTGCATGTTATTAATCATGAATGAAATAGACCCATTTTTGTTCCTTCCGCTGTGTGTTTTGTATGAGATACAAAACTAGATTTTCCAACATCCACGCCCTTAACGAAGTATGCTCTTTGGACGAGGACACTCTTTTCAAGTTTAGGGATATGTTTCAACTCCCTGATGAGACCAGGAATCTTCTACCTCGTCCAAACGAAAAGGCTTGTGCCTTCAATCTTGGGGAGGTGTGCTTTTATGAGGCTGCCTTTCTAAGTAGCCTCAGATTCCCTGTCCATCCCTATGTAGTAGAGCTTCTCCATCACCTAGGCATAGCGTCTTGGCAACTTATGCCAAACTCCTAAAGGATCGTCATTAGTTGCATCGAGATATGATCATGACTGAGGGTGCTATGATTCGTCCGGACGAACTCCTGTACTTATATTGTCTAAAAGAGTCAAAAGAGTTCGGGTATTACAAACTAGTGCCTTGGGATAGGAAGGCCAGGCTTATTAGCAATCTCCCTTCGTCATTCTGTTACTAGAAATCCAGATACTTCTTTGTGTCTGGTGACGGTTGGGAGACCCTTTCAGATGACTTCCGGGGCGATGTCTCTAGATTACAGCATAGGTGGGGAACACCCAAGCTTGGTGCGTCTTTCTTCCCTTTTTTTTTTTTTTTTTTTTTTTTTAAAGGTTCCTCTTAGTCTTGTCCAGTCTTGACGCTTGCTTTCTCTTATGTCCTTCTAGCGAAGGTTTATCCCAAGTTGAAGAGCAGGTACAAAGGTCTTGTCAAGGACGCTTCGGACTACGCAAACACCATTGACGATTTTGACAAATTGATCAACCCTTGGACTTTAGCTCATCATTTTCCTAAGTCCTGAACCTTCTCCTTACGTCCTGCGTGCTATAGCTAGAGAAGAAAAAAGTAAGTTTTCTGTGTTGGCATACATGTTTTCGTATATATATATACATATAAGTGTATCAAGACAAACATGAATGTTGGAGCTTTGAATAAAAAGAAGATCAGAGAAACACTTCTTATTCAAACCAACGTCCAAGCAAAAATTCAGATACCCAGAACTCTAAAATGGGATGAAGTTGATTTCCCTCCTAGTTGGACTCTAGAGAATGAGAATTTTCCTCTCCAAATCCAAAACCCAGATCAGAATCCACACTTAGATTTTGTCCAGCAGCTAGCAGATGGCACTGTTATACTTAGTTTTGACCAGTCTAGGTTTTGAACACCTTTAGATGAATATAGGCCTAGATCCCCAATAGATCTTCGCCGATCTCTTCTACCCAGTAAGCAGCCACCCTTTCTCCTTCAAGATATATCTGCTTCCCAAGCCAGCTCCTCTAGACCTCTTACACCATACCCAAAATCTAGACGAGATTTAAGTGCAGATTTCTAGGGAGTCAAAACCAGATCCCAAGGTAGTATACCTTGCTACACAGCCAAGCAAGACTCAGTTGTTAATCAAGATGATGACAACAGTCAAAAGGTAGAACCCCCCTCAGGAACTGATATGGAGGCCCCATATCAAGATTTTGATCTTAAGGTCTTAAGAAAAGACTTTAGACTAGATATGGATTTCTTAGGCAAAAAAATTGACTTAGAAAAGAACCGAGTCAAAAGAGAAGCTTATATAGCCAACCATACCAAGGAACAAAAGCTTGAAGTTTTCAATGCTTGGCAAGAATTCATGAAAAAGGTATCCGATAATATCCCTTTCTTTGAATACTTTGAAAACTATTTTAGTTGGCACAAAAGGACTTGTAAGAAAGCTATCCAGCTTAGCCACCCATCCTAAAAAATCTCAATTACTACCAAGGTTAATACACTTAGTAAACAAGAAGAATTACTCCTCGAACTCATAGAACAGATTGAAGACCCAATCACCAAAGCCCAAAAGCTTAGTGAGTTTCGCGCAACCTTAGTCAAGGAAACAAGTAAACCAAAACCTAAGATTCGTGAACTAAAAGTAGATTTAGATAAAATTTATGATAGATTCTCCAAATATAAAAAGGAAGTTACTGTTAATGATCTCCAGCATGAGATCAAAGATACCAAATTTGAGGTTAGAACACTTAAGCAACAATTAACCATTCTTAAGGTAGACAACAACCTCCTTGACCAAAGAGTTAAAAATTTAGAAAACACCTCTCATCAAAACAATAAGAAGGATCCTCCATCCCAGAACGCTTCTGATGAAGAAGATGAAACAGTTAACCCAACAGCAGATATGGTTCAAAATGGCATTTCAAGTGGAGGAAAAATGTAAATCAAATATAAGATCCCAAAAGCACATGTTTGCCAAGACAATGTATGCTTAAAAACCACGTTTGTCTTAGTAAAAAACATGATGGATAAAGTCATCCTAGGAAACCCATTCATGTGTCTTTTATATCCCTTTGTAATAGATAGTGAAGGAATCACTACCCACCCTTTTGGCCATCCAGTTAAGTTTAAGTTTCTTAGGAGCCCTAAGCCAAGAGATATTAGTATCCTCCAGGATGTCTCTGTCTCCCAGACCCTTAACCTTATTAATGCCAAAACAAAGTAGCTTGGGTATCTTGAAGAGGATCTAAGATACAAGAAAGTCGAAGAAAGACTCGCTTGTAAAGATATCCAAGAAGAAATCAGAGTTTGATAAAAAACTCAAGCAGGAAGTCTGCTCTGATTTACCCACATCCTTTTGGTATGAAAAGAGACACGAGGTAGCTTTCCCATATACTAAAGATTTCAATGAAAAGGCTATCCCAACCAAGGCTCGACCTATCCAAATGAACCAAGAACTTATGGATGTTTGCAAAGCCGAGATAGAGGATCTCCTTAAGAAAGGAATCATTGGAAATTCTAGGTCACCATGGTCTTGTCTAGCCTTTTATGTCCAAAAAAATGCTGAGATTGAGAGAGTTATTCCTAGATTAGTCATCAATTACAAGCCCCTTAGCAAAGTCTTAGAATGGGTAAGGTACCCAATTCCCAACAAAAAAGACTGAGTCAATAGGCTTAGTAAAGCAATAGATTTCAGTAAATTTGATATGAAGAGTGGTTTTTGGCAGATACAAATCAGAGAGTCTGATAGGTATAAAACAGCTTTTACCACACCCTTTGGGCATTATGAATGGAATGTAATGCCATTCGGTCTCAAAAATGCACCTTCTGAATTTCAAAATATCATGAATGAGATTTTCAATCCATTCTCTAGTCTTGCTATTGTGTACATCGATGATGTACTTATTTTTTCAGAATCTCTGGATCAACATTGGAAGCACCTGCGAGCTTTTCTTGATACAGTTAAGCACAATGGCCTTGTTGTTTCGGCCCCCAAAATCAAGCTTTTCCAAATTAGTGTACGGTTCTTAGGATTTGATATAAGACATGGTGTCATCAAACCCATAGACAGAGCCATTCAGTTTGCAGATAAATTTCCAGATGAAATCCTAGACAAAACCCAGCTTCAGAGATTTCTAGGATTTCTCAATTACATCTCAGAATTCTATCAAAATCTCAGGCAGCAATGCAAACCACTTTTTGATAGACTTCAAAAAAATCCATCCCCTTGGACTCCATCTCATACCCTAGTTGTCCAGAACATCAAGAAATATGTCAAGAAACTCCCTTGTTTAGGAATTCCCTCAGTCAATTCCTTGAAGATTGTCCAGACAGATGCCTCTAACATTGGTTACGACAGCATTCTCCTCCAGCTTGTTAGTCCTAATTCTCCAGAAAAGATAGTCTGTTTCCATTCAAGAATTTGGACTCCCACCTAGTTTAATTATAGTACTATTAAAAAAGATATTTTATCTATAGTACTATGTATTTTAAAATTTCAAAGTGATCTTTTGAATCAAAAGTTTTTAATAAGGATTGATTGTAAATATGCAAAACATGTTTTAGAAAAAGATGTTCAAAATATTGCATCAAAACAGATTTTTGCAAGATGGCAAGCCATCCTTTCAGTTTTTGACTTTGACATTGAATTCATAAAAGGAACTCAAAACAGTATCCCTGATTTCCTTACCCGTGAATTTTTACGGAGTCCAAACCAAGATGTCGGGAAAGAAACCTGCACAAAATCAACCCCCAAAGTTGCCTAAACAGCAAACCACAGGTAGTACCAGTCAGGCAAAGAACCCTGGCCAGTTAGTACCAGCCTCCCCTGTATCCGTTGCTAATCATTATTTGGTTTCTACAATTCTAAAGCCAAACTACGAAAGGCCATCTCAGCCCAGTTATAGTTCAACCCTAGCCTCCCCAGCCCCTAGGCAAATCACCCCATATGCAATTGATGAACCCTTTAGCCCTATACAGTCCCAAAGATCATCTCGGCCTTTACCTAGAAAAAATAGGTCTCCCTATTTTAAAAAGCCATTTGTTCAGCATATCTCTTATATCAAACCCCACTTGGTTCATATAAAAGATCCCCTAGCTTTAGCCATGGAAGTCCTCTCAGATGGATGGCATTTCCTTCCAAAGCACGCAGAGAAAAACATCAAGTACTACAAGCATATCCTAATTCAAGAAGGATCTGTCAGGGTAGAAGATATTATGAACAAAGGGGACCCCTCAGTAGTCCTCTACCATAAGTTCATTATCATGGGTTTTGTTAGTTGCAGAGATTGGGGTCAGCATCCCTCTTTACTAAAAACCCTCACAGGTCTCAAGTCTTTTTCAGGTTCAGAACTCCATTACAGTTATTATGATTACATGAATGCCTTTGAAAAGGTTCTCTTGCCTTCTCAAAAGCCTCAACCAACTTCGATCCAAACGATCCTTTGTTCCAGGATTCCCAGGATCTGAATGATGCTTACAGGTTAGACAGTGAATAAAGACATTCTAGATAGCACTAGTCACTATTCAGAACAGTATCTCCAGACAGTTTACTATTCATAAACAGTGACAGTCACTATTCATGAACAGTACCCGGCACAATGATTCAGAATTACTATTTGCTTTCGGTGGAAAAGGTTTTCACCCCAGTAAAAGCAATTCACTCTCCGAATTTTCAGCAATCCTTAGCAGAATCTAAGGCTCTCATACCCCTATAAAGGGCAGCTCCCACTCTAGTTGAAGGCAGGCTCCAAAAATTGCAGAAACCAATTTTAGGAAAAGAAACCTCCCTTATTAGGTATTTAAATGGCAACCCAATTTTACACTTGTAATACCCCAGTCAGTTTTACACTTGTAATCAGATGGCCTCAGTCGGCCTCCAGAAAGATGAACTAAGGCAAACTTTGTCTTCGGTCACAATTTGTATGAACAAAACTTTGCTTCACACTCGCGCTACCTTTGATAGCCCTTAAAATAATCCTTATATATGTTTAGGGTTATGAGAAAAGAAAGCCCAAACATACAATCACGGATTAGATGAAAAACAGTCCTGAAAAACTGAGTTTCGTAAACCACGATAGATAGCCTATCTATCGAGCTAGCTGTCGAGCCATGGGCTTCAGCAGCTTTTAAACCTCGATAGATGCTAGCTGTTGAGCTAGCTGTCGAGCTTTAAAATCCTACACTTTCTTCCTTGATTCTTGGACAGACTTGCATGGCTTTAACACTTGGACTTGAAACAAGGTTTCTTGAAGCATTAAACACATCCTAGTTCTACCAAACTACAAGAAAAGTGCGTTTTGTCAAAGGATTAGCTAATTACATTAAATATTGACAAATGTTCTTAACATGAATCACATATGTCCTAACAATCTCCCCCTTTGGCAATTCGTGACAAAACCACAAAAAAAAAATGAACACATGAGAGAAGTCATAAATCACTCAACTTGTATTCACTTGTTGAATACAATAAAATCTATACTAACACAAACTCTTGAAAAAATTTGTAAGAAGAGAGTTCATGGCAAGAAAGACTTTGACAACCTATATTTCTGAAACACTTCAAACAAAACTCATCAAGGCATCTTAGTGTGAAACTAAAATAATAGATTGCATACATTTTATAAGAAACATGCGTATAAAGAAAGAAAAGAAACAACACATAGAAAGATAAGTGAAAGAACTGTAATAACAACCTCAAATTGTATATAACAACAAATACCCTTTGCTATCACAATATGATCACAAGATCTAAGGTACATGTGTTAGGTAATATACATGTTTGCATCGAATACAAAACACACACAGCGGAATGTAAACGGATCTACTTCATTCGCAATTGATAACATGCACTATGTAGGTTTTAGAATATGAGAACAAGAGAGTGTACCTTGATGCGGTGAAATTCAAAACCGAATGAAGAAGTACTCGGGAAGACTTTCAATCTTCACTCCAATTCCACTTGATGCCCAAGATGTGTGGTCTCTCAATCAGTTCTATGCTTTCTAGAGAGAATATGAAAGAGTGTCTCTCTTCCTTATATTATATTATTCATTAAACATACAAACCATTTTATTCAAATATAAAATTCTGTATGTTTCTCTCCACATAACTGATTATCTAATTGGGCTAGCCTTTTGGGCCTTCCCAATTGGGCTTTAGTGTGTGGCTTGGAGTGGGACCAAAAGGGAACAAATAAGACACTAGCTCCAATGGGTCTTGGGCTTTTCTGTCAACTCTTAACAAGTCCAAGGTTACCATTAATTATATTTAATACCACTATATAAATATAATTGCACTCTAGGCCTCATTAATAAATTATATCCCAAGACTTTATTATACATGTAACCCCTTCATAAAATATTCGTAGTAATACAAAGTCATGAATATAGACTGCCACTTTGTAAATTACTACATCTTAATCCTTGAGTACCCGGTTTAATCCTTTTGTGTTATTCACCATATATTTATAAAATCTAATTTCATAAATATATACTTTAGTCTTACTAAAGTGGTTAGGCCTAACTCTCTGAATAACTGTACCCATTAAACTTATCTCAAGGGAATATTTTATATCTCCGTTAAGAGACTATGAATTCCATCTTGAGAATATATGTTCCATCAACACTAAATGTGGCTGCCCAACATACTGAGGTTTTGACCGTTACTTTAGATCTCACTCCTGATATATCAAAGCAATCTACATTTCATGATCAGGTCCATTATTCTCTCAGGATTAAGAGTTCATGTGAATACAAGTCGTGAGATTTATTATTCAATTGACAGTCGTTAGGAGAATAATAAATCTCACAGCGGTCCAGTTCAATATGTCTTAACTCTTAAAATATATCAACATATTAACTAGAAGTCACCACTTCCATGATCAAGACAAATCATCGTAGTTAATATGTTATAGTCTTCGCAGATGAAATGCCCAATTTCATCACCGACTACGAACCAAAATTCTGAGTTTACAAAGAACTTGTGATTTATATCTTCTGTGACTTTTCACATAAATCACATACTATGCATCTCATGGACTATTTGATAATGTCCGAATATTCATGTTACCATTACTTTAGATAAGAATAAAACAACTTTATTAAACACAATATTAAGTCATACATCATTTCTCACATAATTTCATACATAATATCATACATAGCATCATATAATAGGATTTAAGGGCACATATCCTAACAATCTCCCACTTGCCCTAAAGACTATTGTGCACTAATCTAACTCACATTCCCTCCAAATATGACTCGAAGGTCCTTTGAGGCAAGACCTTGGTAAAGGGATCTGCTAGATTATTTGCACTTTCAATCTTTGCCACCACCACATCTCCACAAGCAACAATGTCTCGAATGATGTGGTACTTCCTTTTAATGTGCTTTCCTTTCTTGTGATTCCTTGGATCTTTGGATTGTGCAACCGCTCCACTATTGTCACAAAACAATGTAATAGGAACTTGCTCCACTCTCACTACACCAAGATCAGAAAGGAATTTCTTGAGTCAAATAGCTTCCTTTGTCGCCTCACAAGCAGCAACATATTTAGCTTCCATGGTAGAGTCCGCAATACAAGATTGCTTAACACTCCTCTAACTTATGGCTCCACCTCCCAAGGTGAAAACACATCCTGACGTGGACTTTCCGAAATCTAGATCTGATTGAAAGTCTGAATCTGTATAGCCAATGGGAATCAAATCCTTACAACGGTAAACAAGCATATAATCTCTCGTTCTCCGTAGATACTTGAGAATATGCTTTACAGCTTGCCAATGTTGTGGTCCTGGATTTGATTGATATCGGCTGACAATGCCAACTGAAAAACAGATATCTGGTCTAGTACAAAGCATGGCATACATGAGACTTCCTACTGCAGAAGCATAAGGAACTTGTCTCATCATATCTACTTCCTCTTGAGTCTTAGGCCTTTGGTCATCAGACAGAGGAACTCCATGTCTGAAAGGAAGTAATCTTTTCTTAGAGTTTTGCATGCTAAACCGTTCTAGAACCTTATCTATATATCCAGCTTGTGATAAGCCTAACATCTTATTCTTACGATCTCG
Organism: Lithocarpus polystachyus; assembly: GCA_033629205.1. Classification (NCBI taxonomy): domain Eukaryota; kingdom Viridiplantae; phylum Streptophyta; class Magnoliopsida; order Fagales; family Fagaceae; genus Lithocarpus; species Lithocarpus polystachyus. The sequence goes on from CM066166.1 coordinate 48,989,664, forward strand.
CCAAAGCTTGATCCCTAGAATAAAGTTAGCCTCACCCAAGTCCTTCATATCAAATTGGCTTGACAACCAAACCTTTACTGACGACATGACCCCTACATCATTTCCAATGAGTAGAATATCATTAACATAAAGCACTAGGAACATTACTACTTTGTCTTGATGTCTTTTGTACACAAATGGTTCATCAAGATTTTGTTCAAAACCAAATGATTTGATTGCTTGATCAAATATGATGTTCCATGACCTAGATGCTTGCTTAAGTCCATAAATGGACCTATTCAACTTGCATACCATATGCTCTTGGTTCTTTGCTATGAAACCTACTGGTTGCTTCATATAGATTTCCTCTTCAAGATTGCCATTAAGAAATGCAGTCTTGACATCCATTTGCCAAATCTCATAATCATAATAAGCAGCAATGGATAAGAGAATTCTGATAGATTTAAGCATTGCTATTGGTGAAAAGGTTTCCTCATAATCAATACCTTCTTTTTTAGTATACCCTTTTGCCACTAGCCTTGCTTTAAAGGTTTCAACCTTTCCATCTATCCCTCTCTTCCTCCTGTAAACCCATTTGCAACCAACAGGTTTAATGCCGTTAGGCGCCTTTACAAGATCCCAAACTTGATTGGAATACATGGAATCTAATTCTGATTTCATAGCTTGAACCCAATGATGTGCATCTATATTATTCATTGCTTCTTCATAAGTGTAAGGATCAGTTTCGGCCTCCTCTGAGATAGCCTCATAAGTCTCTCCAAGACCTATGAATCTTATAGGTGGCCTAACATTCCTCCCACTACGACGAGGCAACTGTGTACTAGACATCTCATGAGTAGTATCTTGTGGTGTATCCAATACAGCCACATCATCCCTAGTTTCAACCATTGCTTGTTCAATTACAAGTTCATTCATTTCAGCCAAGACAACTCTACTTCTAGGAGTGAAATCATTCATATAGTCATTTTCCAAGAATTTGGCATTTGTACTAACAAACACTTTATTATCTTTATGACTATAGAATAAACCTCCAGCAGTTCCTTTTAGATACCCTACAAAGAATACCACTTCTGTTTTAGACTGTAACTTGTCAGACTTTCCTTTTAACACATGTACTGGACAACCCCAAATATGGAGATGTCTCACACTAGGCTTACGCCCATTCCACAACTCTACAGGTGTTTTAGGAACAAACTTCAAAGGTACTAAATTCAGAAGATACATTGCAGTATTTAAGGCATATCCCCAAAAAGAAGTTGGTAGAGTCGAATAACTCATCATGGACCTAACCATATCTAAAAGAGTCTTATTCCTTCTTTCCGCTACACCATTTTGTTGTGGAGTTCCAAGTGCAGTCAATTGAGATAAAATCCCATTTTCAGTTAAGTAATCTTTAAAATCCCCAAGAAGGTATTCGCCACCACGATCAGATTGAATGGCCTTTATGCGTTTACCCAATTGGTTCTCAACTTCAGACCTAAACTCTTTGAACTTTCCAAAGGCTTCGGACTTCCGTTTCACTAGGTACACATAACCAAATCTAGAGTAATCATCAATGAATGTAATGAAATACTCATAGCCACCTCTTGCTTGGATTGACATAGGACCACAAACATCCGTATGAACTAATTCTAGCAACTCTTGGGCTCTTCTACCTTTTGCATTAAAAGGTCGTTTGGTCATTTTGCCTTCCAAACAAGATTCACAAACTAGAAATTCATCAAAGTCCAATGGCTCTAAGAGACCATCTTTGATCAGCCTTTGAATTCTGTTTGGATTAATATGACCCAAACGCAAGTGCCAAAGATATGCATCATTAGTAGAAGGAAACTTTCTCTTTAATGATTTTACATGAGAGTTATTATCTAATTCAGAATTATATAATTCATGCTTATCAGGAGTTAAAATATAAAGACCATCCACAATATTGCCAGAACAGATAAATGTTTTACCTTTCTTTATTACAACATTGTCTTTAAGGATAACACAATATCCACTTTTACCTAAATAAGTTGTAGAAATTAAATTCCTACGAACATTAGGTACATATAGACAGTCTTGCAATATTAAAACTCTAGTTTCAAAGCATAAATTAAACACTCCTATAGCTACAACTGGAATCCTACTCCCATCAGCCAAGGTCAGAAACAACTCTCCTTCTTTAAGTCTTTTGGTCTCCTAAAACCCCTGCAAAGAATTGCAGATATGATTAGTACAACCTGAATCCACACACCAGGAATCCGTGGGATTTTGTACCAAACATATTTCAAGAAGGAATGAAATTTTCATATCCTTATTGACGGCAACCTTGAACTCTGGACAATTTCTCTTCCAATGTCCTTTCTCACCACAATGGAAACATTTTCCTTTCAGCTTCTTTCCTTTGTCGGCAACCCCTAAGACAATTTGTTTACCCTCCTGCTTAGTGAAGTCCTTCTTCTTCTTCTTCTTACCCTTGCCTTTTGACTTAGGTTGAGAAGTAGAAGCTTCACCCACATTGGCTTCAACATTAGAAGTACCTAGGATGCCTTCCGCCGCTACCAATTCATTCATTAATTCAGACAAAGAATAAATCTTTTTGTTCATGTTATAATTAAGTCTGAATTCCTTGAATGATTCCGGTAGTGACTGGAGTATCATATCCACTTGGGATTCTCCATCAATGTCGACACCCAAAACTTCTAAAGTATTCAGATTAGAGATCATTGTAAGACAATGCTCTCTCACTGAACTACCTTCAGCCATTTTGGTATTATAAATTTGCCTCATAGTTTCTTGCCTTGCAGAACGGCCTTGCTCACCAAACATCTCTTTCAGACTTTGCATAATGTCCGAAGCTAGTTCTACATCCTGCTTTTGATGCTGTAGAACATTTGAGATGGACGCTAGGATGTAGCATTTGGCCATTTCATTAGATTTCTGCCAACGATCATATCGTTGTTTTTCCTCAGGAGGAGCATCTAATGAAGGAAAGCTAGGACATGGTTGAGTAAGCACATATTTGTGCTCTTTAGCTGTGAGAACTATGTCCAAGTTTCTTTTCCAGTCAACATAATTGGTTCCAGTCAGTTTGTTTTGATTAAGAATGCCAACAAGTGGGCTAAATGATGCCATGTTCAAATCTGAAAATAATAAACATGAATATAATAAGTAAACTGGACATTATCAATTTAGCATATAAACATATAGTATGTGTAACACCCCAAACCCTTAAGAAGGATTTAGATGCATAACCTATCGTAGAAATAATCAACACTAATATAATGGAACAGAGCGTAATTAAAACCTCAAATAAACTTCTTATTTCATCAACGGATTTCCTTAAATATCCATAAAAACAAAACAACAATAATATTCTTGTATGTAAAATCCCCAAATAACATCTCAAAATAGTTCCAAAAAAAATAATCTCATTGTCCTGAAACAATTTTACTAAAACAACTCAGCAACTATCCAAGCTCCAAACGCAGTCATCAATCTAAGGCTTCACTGATCTACCACCAAAATACACTCCAAGCCTCTAATCTGAAAGGATGGAAAAAGGGGTGAGCTAAAGGCTCAATAAGAGACTACAAACATGAGGATGTCTTCCAAAACAAAACGATAATATTTTTGACAAAATATAGTCCTCACAATACAATTACAATTAGTTTAAACTGTAATATAATTTATTCCATAAAGCTGTTAAAATAAAATATATCACTATAACGCTGTAAACATTAATACAATAATAACCACATTAATATGCCAATATGCACCAAATAGGTAGCAACACTTTATTTTGAAAATAAACACTTTTTCACCTAAAAGAACAGTAGCAAATAAACAGTAATTCAATATGAAAAATATTAGTCAAACATAGACAAAAGCTGCTAAACACTCGGTGGGTGATTTCCCATGGGAACAATAACACTAACCTCAAAGAGGCAACACTAACTCCGAAGAGCAACAATAACACTGCACCACACCACACTAACACTACTTCGGCCGAAGACCAACACTTAACCCTGTGTTGGCAAAGGTTGCAGACTGTCTAGTTGACCATTTGAAATACTCTTGACATATACAGTTTCACAATAATATACAATAAATAATAGAGTTTGAGTATGTATAAAGCACTAACAATGGTATAAGTCTTTGAAACTTCACTTTTGCAATTATGTGTATGTATATATATATATATAAATATATTTTTACCACAATTATATATATATATATATATGTAAAAATATATACGTCTTGAGAGACGTCATGTGTTGAAGTCTACTTACCTCAAATCACCAAGACACGATAGATCTCAACTATCCAAACTGATGTCACTTGAACCTAATACACAAATAGATATTTTTGCTACGTTAAGCCATACTTACACTTTTATATAAACATTAGTGCTATCCTTTTCTAAAATCACACATGGGCCCATATATACATAATTACATATTAGAACCTAACCATGTTTCTAACCAAAGGCCCTTAGTATTAAATTCATTACCACCAGATCCGAATTAACCCACCAGCACCAATAATACTTACATCTCATGATAGTGTATGTAAATTGGATATAGGAAATTTGATTTCAATGGGGCATTAGATCACATGTAGTTGTATGACTCATCAATCAATATATATAACCACTTGTTAAATTCTTTCCTCTCTACAAATAGTGTATATATATATTAATCAAATCATGAAGTTAGGCCTTGAATCCTTGATAACATATAATTATATCGAATCAAGACTAACAATAGTACACATTTACTATACAATTATACTTGTACCACTAGCCAATAGTCAAATGCCACTAAATACAATATAATAACCAACACAATTGTTCATCCTTGGTCTGAATCCGAAAACATCATATTTCATATAAGTTAATGGCATTGGGAAAATCGGTCTCAATTGATATATTAGTGATCATGAATTCGTAAGACCTCCAATCTACGTACAATGCATTCTTAACTCCTTACTCTTTACACATAAGAGTATATATATATAGATGCCCAACACGTAATTAAATTATAACACAGAACTAACATAGAACTTCCAGAAATCGTAAACTAATAATCTAGCGATTTCAAGCTAATAAAATATAATAATATAAACCCTATGTTTTAAGAGATAGACAACCCGCCTCCCTAATCTATGATACACAAAAATCAAATATCAGTTTGCTGAAAGTTACCTTGATGTCGCCTTGTCAGTTTGGCAGAATTTCTTTCACAGCCGCTTCTAGTTTCAAGGGTCTCTTTCTCCACCTTTCACATAGGAAACCCTAATTTTAATTTCATTATAAAGCTGTTGCACTTGGGCTGAAAGTTTAGAAGCCTATTCCATGATAAGGCTAATTTCAGTTGGGCTGAAAATTTAGAAGCCCACTACACTAAAATAAACTTCCAAGACCCACTTATATTCCCACTAAACACCTTAATATTATTTTTTTTTATTATTGTTATCATTATAAAAATCACAATATAAACTTAATTATCTCCTCCAAAATAATTAAGCAATTTATCAAATCTACTCTCTAGAAGTAATTAAATTAAATTTTAAGTGAGACGGGTGTTACATTCTCCCCCTCTTATAAAATTTTCGTCCTCGAAAATTCAAAACATACCTCACTGTAGAAAAAGCTGGGGATATTTGGATTGCATTTCGTCTTTACGCTCCCATGAAGCTTCTTCTATGGAATGATTCCTCCATAATACTTTGACCAAATATATAGTCTTATTACGTAGCACTTGCTCTTTACGATCTAAAATCTGAATCGGGACTTCCTCGTAGGATAAGTTCTCTTTGACTTGAAGTGGCTCATAACTCAAGATATGAGAAGGATCAGGAACATACCTCCTCAACATGGATACATGAAAAACGTTATGTAACCTTGACAAGGTCGGTGGTAAAGCAAGCCGGTAAGCAACAGAACCAACTCTCTCCAAAACTTCAAAGGGCCCCACGTACCTAGGGCTTAACTTACCCTTCTTGCCAAACCTCATAACTCCTTTCATAGGTGACACTCGAATGAAAACCATGTCTCCAACTTCAAATTCCACTTCTCTTCTCCGTGGATCAGCATAACTTTTCTGTCTACTCTGAGCTGCACGCAACCTTTCCCGAATCACATCAATCTTTTCACTGGTCCTTTGAACAATCTCAGGACCCAAGATTCTCCTCTCTCCAACCTCATCCCAACAAACTGGGGATCTACACTTTCTCCCATACAAAGCCTCATAAGGTGCCATCTTAATACTGGAGTGATAACTATTGTTATAAGCAAACTCCACCAAAGTCAAATAGTCATTCCAACTACCCTTGAAATCCAAGACACAAGCTCTCAACATGTCTTCCAAAGTTTGGATAGTTCTCTCGGACTGTCCATCCGTTTGAGGGTGGCAAGCAGTACTAAAGTTCAACTTAGTACCCAAGGCCTTTTGCAAACTATCCCAAAACCCTGAAGTGAACCTCGAATCTCTATCAGATACAATAGAAGCTGGCACTCCATGCAATCTCACAATCTCATTTATATAAAGTTCAGCTAGTTTGTCAAGAGAGTAGTTCATTCTAATTGGAATGAAGTGGGCAGATTTAGTCAACCTATCCACCACCACCCAAATAGCATCATGATTCTTAGGTGATCTCGGTAATCCACACACAAAGTCCATGGTGATATTCTCCCACTTCCTCTCAGGAATAGGTAAAGGTTGTAACAACCCTGATGGCCTCTGATGCTCCACTTTGACTTGCTGGCAAATCAAGCATTGTTCCACAAATTGAGCAATTTCTCTTTTCATGTTAATCCACCAATAAACTTCTCGAAGGTCATGATACATCTTGGTACTACCCGGATGCATTGTATAAGGCGAACGATGTGCCTCCTCCAATATCTCTCTTTTAATCAATGAATCATTAGGCACACAAAGCCTATTACCAAACCTCAAAACACCATCATCAGAGATACTAAAATCAACTCTACTTCCACCACGTACTTGTTCCATGATCTTAAACAATTGAGGGTCACCACTCTGAGCAGCTTTGATCTTATCAATTAGGGTGGGTTGTACACTTAAACTTGCCAGGTAGGATCGGGAGTCTCCAGTCACTATGTCTACTCCAAGTTTCTGAAGATCAACAATAATATGCTTCTGAGTAGTTAATAAAGCAGCTGAAAAGCTATACGACTTTCGACTAAGTGCATCAGCCACAACATTGGCTTTACCAGGATGGTAATTTATAGAACAATCATAGTCTTTAATCAATTCTAGCCATCTCCTTTGTCTCAAATTTAATTCTTTTTGAGTGTATATGTACTTCAAACTTTTATGGTCAGTGTATATTTCACATCTCTCACCATACAAGTAATGCCTCCAAATCTTCAATGCAAAAACCACTGCTGCCAATTCCAAATCATGAGTTGGATAATTCTGTTCATAATTCTTTAGTTGTCGAGAGGCATAAGCAACCACCTTCCCATGTTGCATCAGAACACAACCAAGACCCTTATGAGATGCATCACTATATATCACAAAACCACCCGAACCAGATGGAATAGTCAATACTGGTGCAGAAACCAACCGTTGCTTCAACTCCTGGAAACTTCTTTCACATTCCTCTGTCCACTCAAACTTTGCATGTTTTCGAGTTAATCGAGTCAGAGGAGTTGCAATCCTAGAAAATCCTTCCACAAATCTTCTATAATAACCTGCAAGGCCCAAAAAACTTCTTACCTCACTTACATTAGTAGGGGCAGCCCAATTAACTACAGCTTCAATCTTACTAGGATCCACTGTAATTCCATCTCTAGAGATCACATGACCTAAGAATACCACTTGATTCAACCAGAACTCACACTTCTTCAATTTAGCATACAACTTCTTGTCTCTTAAAATCTGCAACACCATTCTTAAGTGTTCCTCATGCTCTTCTTGGCTTTTGGAGTAAACCAAGATGTCATCAATGAAAACAATGACAAACCGATCCAAGTACTCATGGAATACCCTATTCATCAAATCCATAAAAACAGCAGGAGCATTAGTTAGACCAAAAGGCATCACTAAGAACTCATAATGACCATACCTGGTTCGAAAAGCTGTCTTTGGTATGTCATCCTTCTTAACCCTCAGCTGATGATAACCAGATCTCAAGTCAATTTTAGAGAAGACTTGAGCGCCCTGAAGCTGATCAAACAAATCATCAATTCGTGGCAAAGGGTATTTGTTTCTGACGGTTACCTTGTTCAACTCCCTATAGTCAATGCACAACCACATACTACCATCCTTCTTCTTAACAAACAACACCGGAGCACCCCAAGGAGAAGCACTAGGCCGAATAAAGCCTTTATCAAGCAAGTCTTGCAATTGCTCCTTCAACTCATTGAGCTCTGTAGGGGCCATCCTATAAGGTGCTTTGGAAATTGGGCCGGTACCAGGTACTAGGTCAATAGTGAACTCAACCTCTCTGTCAGGGGGTAGTCCAGGTAAGTCCTCAGAGAACACATCTGGGAACTCTTTCACCACTGGGATGTCTTCAACTTTTAACTCTACTTTATCGCCCTTCAAAGCACAAACAAGGAACCCTTCACAACCCTTCCTTAGCAATCGCCTTGCCTGCATCACTGAAACCAATACAGGTGGTTTCACCACATGATCTCCCTCGAAGAAGAATTCTGGCTCTCCAGGAATTCTAAATACTACCTTCTTCCCAAAACACTCTATGGAAGCATGAAAAGTAGATAACCAATCCATCCCTAGAATCACATCGAACTCAAACATATCAAGCAACATAAGATCTGCTTTTAATTCCCTCCCAGAGACTAAAACATTACAAGACTTGTACACTTTATGGGTAATCATTTGTTGTCCAGAAGGTGTAGCAACACACAATTCATAATTTAAACTCTCAGGTTCCATGTTTAGCCTTTGTGCAAGTCTATGTGAGATGAAAGAATGGGTTGAACCAGAATCAAATAACACTTGTGCATGCTGACTGGAAACAAGAAGTGTACCTGAAACCACTGATGGGGAGGCCTCGGCGTCCTGTTTAGTCAAAGCAAAAACTCGACCCTGAACCTTAGGTCTCTGTTGGCTCCCATTTGGATTGGTAGTTTGTTCAGCTCGCAAATCTGGACAATCCTTGATGAAGTGTCCAGTCTTGCCACATTTAAAACACGCCCTTGACTCCAAATAACATGTTCCACTATGAGCCTTTCCACATCTTGGACAAGTTTTGTATGTCTTCTTATTTGAATTAGGCACCCCTTGCTTCTTGAATGAGCTTCCACTAGACTTCCCCTTAAGAAAATGACTCTGGGTTGGCTTCCTCTCTTGATCATTGGCCCTTGAGGAACGATTGCAATTTCTCTCTGCTATTAGAGCTCGATCCACCACTTCTGCGTATGTTTCCAATTTGAACATGGAAACCGGTCCCTGAATTTCCTCCCTTAAACCTCTTTCAAAATGCCTGGCCTTCCTTGCTTCCGTGTCAACCATGTGTGGAGCAAAGCGGGATAACTCAGCAAATTTCCGCTCATACTCATACACTGATTGAGTACCTTGTGCTATGCGAATGAACTCAGCTTCCTTTTGCACCATCAAATTATCAGGAAAATACCTCTTACGAAAGAGCTCAACAAAATGCTGCCAAGTCATAACTTCTCTTCCCTGTGTCCTCTCCGTGGACTCCCACCATTCCAATGCATCACCTTTCAGTACAAAAACAGCAAGGATAACTCGTTGCTCATCACTAACTTCCATTGCTCTAAAGAGCCTTTCAATCTCCTTAAGCCAGTTGTCAGCCTCAATTGGATCCTTTGTACCCTTGAAAGCAGGAGGATCAAGCTTCCTAAACTTCTCCAAAGCACTAGTTGGATTGGTGGCTCCAACTTGATGTTGCACTATATTGGTTAAGCCCCCAATGGCTTCAATAATAGCCTGGAGATTAGTAGGTCCCCCAGCATTTGGTTGACTGTTCTCTGGGTTCCTCCTAGGTGGTGCCATCTCTCTAAGCAATACAATAAGATATCACAAATAAATGTTTCAAATATTTCAGAGGGTTAAAACCAAACACATAGATAGTACAACAATCATTCCTACACACTCTAGAATAATAAACAAAACAAAACAAAATAAAATATAAAATCACTATGAAAGGTCGAATAATTCTAACACTAAAATTCCTTGTAATCACACTCTTGTTCCAAAATAGTCTTAAGATCAAACCTATAAGTCTACAGAATCATAAACCTATGCTCTGATACCATAACTGTAACACCCCAAACCCTTAAGAAGGATTTAGATGCATAACCTATCGTAGAAATAATCAACACTAATATAATGGAACAGAGCGTAATTAAAACCTCAAATAAACTTCTTATTTCATCAACGGATTTCCTTAAATATCCATAAAAACAAAACAACAATAATATTCTTGTATGTAAAATCCCCAAATAACATCTCAAAATAGTTCCAAAAAAAATAATCTCATTGTCCTGAAACAATTTTACTAAAACAACTCAGCAACTATCCAAGCTCCAAACGCAGTCATCAATCTAAGGCTTCACTGATCTACCACCAAAATACACTCCAAGCCTCTAATCTGAAAGGATGGAAAAAGGGGTGAGCTAAAGGCTCAATAAGAGACTACAAACATGAGGATGTCTTCCAAAACAAAACGATAATATTTTTGACAAAATATAGTCCTCACAATACAATTACAATTAGTTTAAACTGTAATATAATTTATTCCATAAAGCTGTTAAAATAAAATATATCACTATAACGCTGTAAACATTAATACAATAATAACCACATTAATATGCCAATATGCACCAAATAGGTAGCAACACTTTATTTTGAAAATAAACACTTTTTCACCTAAAAGAACAGTAGCAAATAAACAGTAATTTAATATGAAAAATATTAGTCAAACATAGACAAAAGCTGCTAAACACTCGGTGGGTGATTTCCCATGGGAACAATAACACTAACCTCAAAGAGGCAACACTAACTCCGAAGAGCAACAATAACACTGCACCACACCACACTAACACTACTTCGGCCGAAGACCAACACTTAACCCTGTGTTGGCAAAGGTTGCAGACTGTCTAGTTGACCATTTGAAATACTCTTGACATATACAGTTTCACAATAATATACAATAAATAATAGAGTTTGAGTATGTATAAAGCACTAACAATGGTATAAGTCTTTGAAACTTCACTTTTGCAATTATGTGTATGTATATATATATATATAAATATATTTTTACCACAATTATATATATATATATATGTAAAAATATATACGTCTTGAGAGACGTCATGTGTTGAAGTCTACTTACCTCAAATCACCAAGACACGATAGATCTCAACTATCCAAACTGATGTCACTTGAACCTAATACACAAATAGATATTTTTGCTACGTTAAGCCATACTTACACTTTTATATAAACATTAGTGCTATCCTTTTCTAAAATCACACATGGGCCCATATATACATAATTACATATTAGAACCTAACCATGTTTCTAACCAAAGGCCCTTAGTATTAAATTCATTACCACCAGATCCGAATTAACCCACCAGCACCAATAATACTTACATCTCATGATAGTGTATGTAAATTGGATATAGGAAATTTGATTTCAATGGGGCATTAGATCACATGTAGTTGTATGACTCATCAATCAATATATATAACCACTTGTTAAATTCTTTCCTCTCTACAAATAGTGTATATATATATTAATCAAATCATGAAGTTAGGCCTTGAATCCTTGATAACATATAATTATATCGAATCAAGACTAACAATAGTACACATTTACTATACAATTATACTTGTACCACTAGCCAATAGTCAAATGCCACTAAATACAATATAATAACCAACACAATTGTTCATCCTTGGTCTGAATCCGAAAACATCATATTTCATATAAGTTAATGGCATTGGGAAAATCGGTCTCAATTGATATATTAGTGATCATGAATTCGTAAGACCTCCAATCTACGTACAATGCATTCTTAACTCCTTACTCTTTACGCATAAGAGTATATATATATAGATGCCCAACACGTAATTAAATTATAACACAGAACTAACATAGAACTTCCAGAAATCGTAAACTAATAATCTAGCGATTTCAAGCTAATAAAATATAATAATATAAACCCTATGTTTTAAGAGATAGACAACCCGCCTCCCTAATCTATGATACACAAAAATCAAATATCAGTTTGCTAAAAGTTACCTTGATGTCGCCTTGTCAGTTTGGCAGAATTTCTTTCACAGCCGCTTCTAGTTTCAAGGGTCTCTTTCTCCACCTTTCACATAGGAAACCCTAATTTTAATTTCATTATAAAGCTGTTGCACTTGGGCTGAAAGTTTAGAAGCCTATTCCATGATAAGACTAATTTCAGTTGGGCTGAAAATTTAGAAGCCCACTACACTAAAATAAACTTCCAAGACCCACTTATATTCCCACTAAACACCTTAATATTATTTTTTTTTTATTGTTATCATTATAAAAATCACAATATAAACTTAATTATCTCCTCCAAAATAATTAAGCAATTTATCAAATCTACTCTCTAGAAGTAATTAAATTAAATTTTAAGTGAGACGGGTGTTACAGTATGGAACCTTAATAAAACCATAATATAATATATGCAACGACAACCCAATCCCATACTCAATATCCCTCAGCATAGAGTGAACATTAAATACTATGATTGATTGAGAACTATTCTCATTATTAGTGCTATCATGATAACTCTTATCAAACACATAATAATATGCCGTTATACATTTGGCCTCTAAATGATTATAGCAAGAACTCAGCATAGAGGATACTATAATATTTAGTCTAGTGTATACCATTGTCTAGAATCATGTGTAGCCACATTTCATCCCCTTAACAGGCTTATCATGTAATACCATGATACAAAACACCCTCCGCATGGAATGCAAAGCTCGAAGCTAAGACAAGGTGTTTGATCAAACCACTATAAACCAAGAAATTCAATCTTGTAGGACCATGAAATACATATTCTCCACATGGAATGCAAAGCTCGAAGCTAAGACAAAATATATATTTCATACTACTATGAACCAACAATGAAGGTCGTGAGATCTAACCCTTGTATCTCTCTCCCACTAGATATTTTAAATTAAAGGTTTTTATCTTTTCAACATGCATAAACTAATTATACACAACCTTGCACCTTTTCTTAAGTTTGAAAACACTTAGAAAAAATTCAGATTTTCTTTCTTTCGATCGATCGAAAAAATTAAACAATTCGAACTAAACCTTCTGTCTGATTCGATTGATACTCGATCGCCTCTTGATCGATCGAAAATAAAATTCGATCGATCGACTAGCAATCGAAAATTAATCGATTCAAAAGGATTAGTCTCTGTTTTACTCGATCGATCGATAGTAAATTTCGATCGATCGAAACTCGTAAAACTCGAATTTCCAGAAATTCTTCTAAGGCAGTTTTCAACGGTTTTGCATGAATTAACAACAATCATACGAACATGATAGACAGAGATTGATATCAAAACTGAAACCTATTGATGCTATAGCCTTAAAGATCAATTTAACATTCTTAAATTCATATTTAAACAACATCATAACATCAATATCAGTTTTTATCAAATCATAGTTTCAACAACCATGCAGAAAATTAAATGTATAATCCTCTATCAACTTGAAACTATTATCTCTAATTCCAAAACGTACAAAACATGTTATACAGATTCGAAATGAAGACCGCTCTGATACCAATGTTGGGTATTATACATGTTTGTATCGAATACAAAACACACGCAGCGGAAAGTAAACGGATCTACTTCATTCGCAATTGATAACATGCACTATGTAGGTTTTAGAATATGAGAACAAGAGAGTGTACCTTGATGCGGTGAAATTCAAAACCGAATGAAGAAGTACTCGGGAAGACTTTCAATCGTCACTCCAATTCCACTTGATGCCCAAGATGTGTGGTCTCTCAATCAGTTCTATGCTTTCTAGAGAGAATATGAAAGAGTGTCTCTCTTCCTTATATTATATTATTCATTAAACATACAAACCATTTTATTAAAATATAAAATTTTGTATGTTTCTCTCCACATAACTGATTATCTAATTGGGCTAGCCTTTTGGGCCTTACCAATTGGGCTTTAGTGTGTGGCTTGGAGTGGGACCAAAAGGGAACAAATAAGACACTAGCTCCAATGGGCCTTGGGCTTTTCTGTCAACTCTTGACAAGTCCAAGGTTACCATTAATTATATTTAATACCACTATATAAATATAATTGCATTCTAGGCCTCATTAATAAATTATATCCCAAGACTTTATTATACATGCAACCCCTTCATAAAATATTCGTAGTAATACAAAGTCATGAATATAGACTGCCACTTTGTAAATTACTACATCTTAATCCTTGAGTACCCGGTTTAATCCTTTTGTGTTATTCACCATATATTTATAAAATATAATTTCATAAATATATACTTTAGTCTTACTAAAGTGGTCAGGCCTAACTCTCCGAATAACTGTACCCATTAAACTTATCTCAAGGGAATATTTTATATCTCCGTTAAGAGACTATGAATTCCATCTTGAGAATATATGTTCCATCAACACTAAATGTGGCTGCCCAACATACTGAGGTTTTGACCGTTACTTTAGATCTCACTCCTGATATATCAAAGCAATCTACATTTCATGATCAGGTTCATTATTCTCTCAGGATTAAGAGTTCATGTGAATACAAGTCGTGAGATTTATTATTCAATTGACAGTCGTTAGGAGAATAATAAATCTCACAGCGGTCCAATTCAATATGTCTTAACTCTTAAAACATATCAACATATTAACTAGAAGTCACCACTTCCATGATCAAGACAAATCATCGTAGTTAATATATTATAGTCTTCGCAAATGAAATGCCCAATTTCATCACCGACTATGAACCAAAATTCTGAGTTTACAAAGAACTTGTGATTTATATCTTCTGTGACTTTTCACATAAATCACATACTATGCATCTCATGGACTATTTGATAATGTCTGAATATTCATGTTACCATTACTTTAGATAAGAATAAAACAACTTTATTAAACACAATATTAAGTCATACATCATTTCTCACATAATGTCATACGTAATATCATACATAGCATCATACAATAGGATTTAAGGGCACATACCCTAACAACATGAACAATGTATTTAAAAAGAAGAGAAAATAAAAAGATACATAAAGTCCTTACTACATCCCTAATAAATAAGAACACTCCCCCTAACAAACATCTCCTATGCTAACCCTCCCCCTATAAGTATGACTACTCTCATATCCAAAACTACTCCCTCTTTTTGTTATGAGTGACAAAGGGTAAGAGTATCAAGTAGACATCTCGTCATTGCTGGGTGAGCTAGCATCCTCATCCTCATCATCATCATCGTCGGAGTCGTCATCGTTGGATGTCTCGGGAGGAGGAGAGGGAGAATCTACGAAGCCATCATGGTGAGCCTGCCGTCTGGCAATACGGCCGACACAAGTGTTCACCTGACACAACTCATCAGTGAGAGTGTCAAGGCGATCCAAGAGCTGAAGCTGCGCCAAGATTGTATCAAGGGTCACACCACCCACAGAAGAAGAAGGAGCGGAGGTAGATGGAGCAGAAGGAGTGGGAGGAGCTGCCGTACTGGACCACCCCAAATGTAGCTGCGCTTCGCTCCGTTTAACAATAGCGGCGTCAATGGCACACATAACAGAGAAGTGGTTGGAAACGGTAAAGGGAACAGAAAAATGGCGTAAAATCCTCGTGATAGCCGAAGGGAAGATGGGCTTATCATAGGTCGTCGTATCCCTATATACATCTATGATAGAAAGAATAAAATGAGAGGAAAAATCTATAATGAGATGCTCTAAAAGAGAAAGCAAAAATCGAGCACGGGGCTCGGTAATAGAGTTATAATGAGAAAGAGGATGCATAACAAAAGTCATAACCATGTCCATAAACCTAGGCCTTTTAGAAAAGGTTGAACAAAGAGTGTACTGACGATCACCCCAAAAAGGACACTAAAAAAGAGAGGACATAAGCTCTTCTTTGGACACAGTCCTTAGACGCTCACAACAGGGGTAGTCAAGATGCGTTACCCTCGGGACGTGAAGCACCTAGGATACAATATCCGGTGTGACCACAATGCGCGTACCTCAAACACGAGAAAAGAAATGAGGTATTGAATAATCAAATCCATGCATGTTGGAGTAGAACTCCTGGATCAGCATGGATGGACAAGTGACCGGGATGTCACACAGTGACTCCCAACTCCTACTGTGAATGACAGTGGGTAGGTCAATGTTGGAGAAGTCCGACAAAATGACTTGGCATTCCGAAGGAACATCTCGTCAAGAAAATTTCTCTAAGAAGTCCTTTTGGGCTTGCTTATCATGGAACTGAATAGAAGAAGGAGTAGGATCAGACGAAATGGATGCCCTGGAACGAAGAGGGTTCCAGGATGGAGTAGATTTACGCTTAAGTGCCATGACGCAACTAACGTAAACTAGAGAGAGGAAGAGAAAGAGACATGCAAAAAAAAAAAAAACACCAATACAGTCAATATATAAGAGTATAGAGAATGTAAGGTACGTATGCGTGAAAATGCATGAGCATGTGATATGCATTAGTAAAAACGTCATGGGCTCAGCCTAATCCAATCCTACTAGCACACATGTTTGCAACAAAGTAAACACACATCTAAGAGTGCATGAAACATTGTTATAATGCAAATGAGATGCAATGCATGATGTTTTAAGATCAAAAATACACAACCTATCCTAAAATTTTCAAAAAAAATTCCAAAAAGTTAGGTCAATGCATGAAGAAGAAGGGTTAGGCCCCTTAGCAAGTGAAGAAAAACTTGTTCTAGGCCTAAAAATCCTTAAGGATGAAGTTTGGAGTGAGAGAGTGAGGTTTTAGGAGGTGAAGAGGCAATAGGAGTCGAGAGAGATCAAGAGAAATGAGATCTGAATCGCGCTGACCCTATATATAGAAGCTTAGTGATTCTCGACAGATCGAGAGGTGTCGAGAGATGTCGAGCTTAAAAAGGGTCGACAGATGCAGCTATCGAGCAGGTGTCCAGAGGTGTCCACAGTAAAACAAGCTCGATGGATCGGGGAGCTATTAAGCAACTATCGAGGAGACAGAAACTTTCTTGATGGATCAAGGAGCTATCAAGAAGTTGTCGAGATTGCGATAAAAAGGAGCTGAAGAGCTTGATAGATAAGCCAGGTGTCGAGGAGCTGTCAACATTGCTCAAAAATAGTTTTTCAAGAAGAGAAAAACACAAATATGAATGCAATCAAGAATGCAACTCAACCAAGGATCCAAATAACATTTTAATCTCTAGAAAACATCTCTCAATCAAGAACAATGTAAGCACATAAATCCCAAGACACACACACACACACACACACACACACTAAACACATCTAACCAATTTTATATTTCAAAAACAAGTTAAGACAGTTTAGTGAGTAGACATTAACAGATGTATTTCTTATAATGACCAAATCACATTGTACTTGCACATGTATTGAAAGTAGCAAAGAATATTGCGTGCTGTATGTGCAAAACATTGCAAGATTGCACAAGTGTCTACATATTATAATGATTTGAGATATGAGAATATCACTTTAACTCACACACAATCATAATTGTTTGATGGGGACTATCACCTTCAAGGTACATCTTATAACTCCCACATCTCCTAGAATACACGTTTGCAATCATATATAAATTTTGTTTTTTTTTTTTTTGCCTTTCATTTTTCTTTGCATATTTTCTTTTAAGCAAATCATGCATGGGCATATAAGAGAGAGAAAAGAAATACTCAATTATGTTAAGCATATGACATTGCACTTTTGCTATGCTGAAGCATACAGATGTCATTTCATGATTGACGGGCAACAGTGGTAAGATGGTTATTTATGCCTTTCTCTTAGGATTTTTTAGTCTTTCCCGTCAAAAAGAGTGATACGAGTGTTAAGTACGATACGAGTGTTAAGTACAATACGAGTGTTAAGTACAAGAAATTACATAATCTTACTCATCACATACATGAGCCACAAAGCTCACTTGCTTAGTTGTGCATAAAGATCCTCATCTAAGCTACAAAAGATACAAAGTTTAGAAAACTTTATTTCAATGGCCATCCAAGGTACACAAGTACCAATGTACACAAACACACACGTGTTTTTGTATTTTTCAATTTTTATTTATTTATTTTTGAAAACAAAATAAAATAAAACTGAAAATAAGCAAACAAAAACATGTGAAACAATACAAAGTAATGCAACAAAAAATAGATGCAAATGCGTGAGGAAGGAGGAAGAGAAGAGGAGATCAATCCATGGAGATGATGCCAATGTTTTGGCGAAGGAATTCAAACCGTTTGTTGTCAAGAGGTTTGGTGAACAAGTCAACCTTCTGATCATCAGTGTGTATAAACTCAATAATAAGAGTACCATCTTCGACAAGCTCCCTAATAAAGTGATGTCGAATCTTTATGTGTTTAGTTCGAGAATGTTGAATCGGATTCTTAGAGATGTTGATGGCATTGGTATTGTCACAATAGATGGTAAGATGCTCTTGACAAATACCGTAATCATGGATGAGTTTTTGCATCCATAGAAGTTGGGTGCAACAGCTACCGGCAACGATGTACTCAGCTTCTACAGTGGATAATGAGATGGAATTCTGCTTTTTGCTCCTCTAGGAAACAAGATTTTTACCCACATAGAAACAACCCCCCCAAAGTACTCTTTCTGTCATTAGCATTCCCGGCCCAATCAGCATCAAAATAGCCAGCTAAGACATCATTTGTGTCCTTGTTGTACCACACACCAAAGTCGGCAGTGGTTCTGACATACTTTATGATTCTTTTCAAAGAAATCATATGAAACTCTTTAGGATTAGCCTGATATCTAGCACACACTTCCACACTGTAACAAATATGTCAGGTTTACTAGCAGTAAGGTAAAGAAGACTACCTATCATACTTTTATAGAGAGATGAATCTACACTTTTACCTAGCAAGTCAACAGTGAGTTTAACGTTTGGGCTTATAGGGGTTCTAACAGAATTAGTAGATTCCAAGCCAAACTTCTTCACAAGATTTTTAGCATATTTAGATTGAGATAAGAATATACCTGGGTCTTTTTTACAAATCTGCAATCCAAGGAAGTGAGTTAGCTCTCCAATCATGCTCATCTCGAACTCGGCCTGCATAAGTTTTGAGAAGCTATGAGCAAGTTCATCCTTAGTTGTCCCAAAGATGATATCATCAATATAGACTTGAGCAACTATCAACTCATCATCTTCCCTTTTTACGAAGAAAGTTTGATTTGCTTTTCCTCTAGTGAACCCATGTGACACCAAGTATTGTGTGAGCCGATCATACCAAACTCTAAGGGCTTGCTTTAGCCCATAAAGTGCCTTCTTGAGGTACAACACATGATCCGAGAAGTGTGGATCAATGAATCATTTTGGTTAAGCCACATAGACATCTTCTTTAAGCAGCCTATTCAAGAATGCAGTCTTCACAACCATTTGATGGAGCTTGAACCTCAAGTGACATGCCAGGGCTAGGAGAATTTTGATGGACTCCATACGGGCTACCGGAGCAAATGTCTCATCATAGTCTACTCTTTCCATTTTTGAGTATCCTTGAGCTACAAGATGAGCCTTGTTGTGGATCACATTACCTTCATCATCAGTTTTATTGCGGAATATCCACTTTGTGCCGATGATGTGCTCACCCTTTGGTCTAGGTACCAAGGTCCACACATCATTCCTCTATAATTGAAGCAGTTCACCGTGCATAGCCTTAACCCAGCTTTCATCCTGAAGAGTTTCCTCAACTTTAGTGGGTTTAACCTGTGACAAGTAACAGGAATAAGACACAAAGTTAGCAACACATTTATCAACTGTACGCTTCCTTAGTGTAAGTTCATTCATGTTTCCCACAATCACTTCAGAAGGATGATTTAATTTGATCCTGGAAGAAGGTCCTTTCTCTTCATGGGTTTCAGAATCAGGTGAAGTAGATAAGTCTGCTGAATCTTCTACAACACTTGGAGTATTTGGAGTACTAGGAGATTCAAGCTCTTGTTCAACTATTTCTTGAACTTCCCTGGGCTCAGCAGGAAGGATCTCTTTAGGGATTTCCTCACCAAATTTCTCAGAACCAGACTCTGAAGATTCATTAATAACAACATTTACTATTTCCATTATCTTCACGGTTCTTTTATTGTATACTCGATAAGCCTTGCTTGTAGAGGAGTATCCTAGAAATATTCCTTCATCACTCCGGGAGTCAAATTTTCCCACATTCTCTCTATCCTTGAGAATGAAATATGTACTTCCAAAGATTCTGAAATATTTAACATTTGGCTTCCTTCCCTTCCATAACTCATATGGAGTTTTCTTGGTACCAAGTCTAAAGTACACCCTATTAACCGTATGACAAGCAGTGTTGACAGCTTCTCCCCACAAGTTTCTAGCCACATCTTTGTTATGCAACATGGCTCTAGCCATCTCTTGAATAACCTTGTTCTTCCTTTCTACTACACCATTCTGATAAGGAGTAATAGAAGCAAAGAATTCTTGAGATATACTTGATCTTATACAGAAGGACTCCATATATAAGTTCTTAAATTCTTTACCATGAATGCTTCGAATTTTATCAATCTTCAGGCTCTTTTCATTCTACAATCTTGTGCACAAAGCTTCAATGTGCTCAGGAGCATTAGACTTGGATTGTAGGAGAATGACACAAGTATACCTAGTGAAGTCGTCTACCACAACCATGATGTATCTCTTTCCACCAAGAGACTCGGTTCTGGTTGGACCCATAAGATCCTGATGTAGTAGCTCCAATGGTCTGGATGTAGCAGATGTCTGAGTGCCCGAATGTTTAGCTTTTTTCTGTTTCCCAAGCTGACATGGTCCACACACCATATTGCTCACTCTACTAAGCTTTGGTATCCCTAAAACTGACTCATGCTTAGATACAATTGCAAGATGTTTGTAACTAGCATGTCCCATCCTTTGGTGCCATAGATCTTCATTTGGTAAACGAATGCTATTGCATACAATATCAGCATTTAGAACCAAGCCAAAACAGTTGTCTAGAGTGCGAACACCACTTAAAAGCTTTTTTCCGGACTCATCCATGACAAGGAATTTTCCCTTAGAGAATAGTACCATGAAGTCTTGATCACATATCTAACTTATGCTGAACAGGTTTACTCTCAGACCTTCTACATAGAGAACATTAGCAATGTCTAGCAGTCCAGCTAGTGATATGACTCCCTTGCCTTTAATCTGTGACTTGCTCCCATCACCAAAAGTGACATTACCACCTTTCTTAGACTTGAAAACCTTGAAGAGAAATCGGTCTCCAGTCATGTGTCTTGAGCAACTACTGTCAAGGTACCACAAACACGTGTCCATGATCTTAAATGAGGACTTCATCGTGAAGCACACTTCGTGCTTAAATGACAGATCAGTTGGAATGATGTTTTCTCTCATCTACCTTTAATAAGCTAAACCTTTAACTTTCACTCTTCTTATATGAACTCCTTTGCACATTTTCATTCTATGACAGTCTAGTTTCTTCTTTGTCAAACTGAGATCTTTTCCAATGGTCATCATAATAGAATTCAAATAACTTTTAGACTTGTATTTTCTGATACACTCAAATAAGTAGAGATTAGAAAAAAAAGATGTATTTGAAAATAAAGATCTCTTCAAGCTAGTTGCAACCATGACAATAAGAGTCAATGGATCACACAGCAAAGATTAAAACCTAATCAGAGTATGCCCGCTTTGATACCACTTGATAGGCCAAAAACGTATTGACCCTTTGTGATGGATTAATAGATTAATTAGCCAAGTTTATTAATTAATCAAGTTAACATGCAATTGTACGTGGTAGCACAAAAAAATCACCAATTAACTAAAGTATGTAGCGGAAAATAAACTGACACGGTGATTTGTTTACGAATGGGGAAAACCTACACGGCAAAAACCCCACCGAGTGATTTTAAGGTTACCACTCCCGAGAATCCACTATTATCACAACAAGCGGTTACAAGTAAAGGAATCCCAGTACCTTATACCAACCTATAGTTGAACCCTTACCTCAATACCCAATTAGACTTGTTCTGAAATGACAATCTCTCATTTTCAATGCACGGCTCCTAGTACGTGACTAACCAATTGCGTGGATCCTAGTACACGACTTGATCACCAACTAAAGAAGGATGTTGACTGCAAAGTTCTTCAGTTCATCACACGATGAAGATCATGAAGTTGCTTGGTCACAAAACCCTACAGTGTACAAACATGGTAGCTTCTTCAGAAGAAAGATGAACTAGGGCAAATTTTGTCTCCAAACACAATTTACATGAACAAAACTTTACTTCACCTTAAAATAATCCTTATATATGTTTAGGGTTGCGAGAAAAGAAAGCCCAAACATACAATCACGAATTGGATGAAAGACAGTCCTGAAAATTTGAGTTTCATAAACCTCGACATATACCCTATCCATCGAGCTAGCTGTCAAGCCATGGGCTTCAGTAGCTTTTAAACCTCGATAGATGCTAGCTGTCAAGCTTTAAAATCCTGCACTTTCTTCCTTGATTCTTGGACAGACTTGCATGGCTTTAACACTTGGACTTGAACCAAGATTTCTTGAAGCATTAAACACATCCTAGATCTACCCAACAAAAGTAAAGTGCGTTTTGTCAAAGGATTAACAAATTACATAAAATATTAACATATGTTCCTAACATGAATCACATATGTCCTAACAATGTCTTCATGGCTCCAAAAAAAGACATCCAGATTTCTTTTCAGGAAATTCACTATCCCTTTTTTCAAGCAGGGTTAAGGTTTGCTCCTATGTTTGTTACCTTCATAGGCTCCTCTTCCACTAGTTCAACTGTCCCCAATGTTTCCATCATTTCTATTCTCTCCTCTTCAATCATCCACGTGTGGTTCTCCTTTGATGCTAGTACTGCTTGATAATATTTGTTAGAAAAATACATGTTTGTATCACATACAAAACATACGTAGTGGAAAATTAAGGGCACTTATCCCAATAATCTCCCACTTGCCCTAAAGACTATTGTGCACTAATCTAAATTTCATTCCCTCCAAATGTGACTCGAAGGTCCTCTGAGGTAAGGCTTTGGTAAAGGGATCTGCTAGATTATTTGCACTTTCAATCTTTGGTACCACCACATCTCCATGAGCAACAATGTCTCGAATGATGTGGTACTTTCTCTTAATGTGCTTTCCTTTCTTGTGATTCCTTAGATCTTTGGATTGTGCAACTGCTCCACTATTTTCGCAAAACAATGTGATAGGGACTTGCTCCATTCTCACAACACCAAGAACAGAAAGGAATTTCTTGAGCCATACAGCTTCTTTTGCTGCTTCACAAGCAGCAACATTTTCTGCTTCCATGGTGGAGTCTGCAATACAAGATTGCTTAACACTCCTCCAACTTATGGCTCCACCTCCCAAGGTGAATACACATCCTGACGTGGACTTTCTGAAATCTAAATCCGATTGAAAGTCTGAATCTGTATAGCCAATGAGAATCAAATCCTCACAAAGGTAAACAAGCATATAATATCTCGTTCTCCGTAGATACTTGAGAATATGCTTTACAGCTTGCCAATGTTGTGGTCCTAGATTTGATTGATATCGGTTGACCATGCCAACTGAAAAATAGATAACTAGTCTAGTACAAAGTATGGCATGCATGAGACTTCCCACTGCAGAAGCATAAGGAACTTGTCTCATCATATCTACTTCCTCTTGAGTCTTAGGCCTTTGGTCATCAGACAGAGGAACTCCATGTCTGAAAGGAAGTAATCCTTTCTTGGAGTTTTGCATGCTAAACTGTTCTAGAACCTTATCTATATATCCAGCTTGTGATAAGCCTAACATCTTATTCTTGCGATCTCGCCAAAGCTTGATCCCTAGAATAAAGTTAGCCTCACCCAAGTATTTCATATCAAATTGGCTTGACAACTAAACCTTTACTGATGACATTACACCTACATCATTTCCAGTGAGTAGAATATCATCAACATGAAGTACTAGGAATTTTACTATTTTGTCTTGATGTCTTTTGTACACACATGTTTCATTAAGATTTTGTTTAAAACCAAATGATTTGATTGCTTGATCAAATCTAATGTTCCATGACCTAGATGCTTGCTTAAGTCCATAAATGGACCGATTCAACTTGCATACCATATGCTCTTGGTTCTTTGCTATGAAACCTTCTGGTTGCTTCATATAGATTTCCTCTTCAAGATTGCCATTAAGAAATGCAGTCTTGACATCCATTTGCCAAATCTCATAATCATTATGAGTAGCAATGGATAAGAAATTTCTGATAGATTTAAGCATTACTACTAGTGAAAAGGTTTCTTCATAATCAATACCTTCTTTTTAAGTGTACCATTTCGCCACTAGCCTTGCTTTAAAGGTTTCAAACTTTCCATCTATCCCTCTCTTCCTCTTGTAAACACATTTATAACCAACAAGTTTAATGTCGTTAGGCGCCTTTACAAGATCCCAAACTTGATTGGAATACATGGAATCTAATTCAGATTTCATAGCTTGGATCCAATGATATGTATCTATATCATTCATTGTTTCATCATAAGTGTAAGGATCAGTTTTGGCCTCCTCTAAGATAGCTTCATAAGTCTCTCCAAGACCTATGAATATTATAAGTGGCCTAACATTCCTCCCACTATGACGAGGCACCTGTGTACTAGACATCTCATGAGTAGTATCTTTTGGTGTATCCAATACAGCCACATCATCCCTAATTTCATCCATTGGTTTTTCAATTACAGGGTCATTCATTTCAGCCAAGACAACTCTACTTCTAGGAGTAAAGTTATTCATATAGTCATTTTCTAAGAATTTAGCATTTGTACTATCAAACACTTTATTTTCTTTATGACTATAGAATAAACCTCCAGCAGTCCTTTTGGATACCCTACAAAGAATACCACTTCTGTTTTAAACTGTAACTTGTCAGACTTTCCTTTTAACACATGTGCTGGACAATCCCAAATATGGAGATGTCTCATACTAGGCTTACGCCCATTCCATAACTCTACAGGTGTTTTAGGAACAGACTTCGAAGGTACTAAATTCAGAAGATACACTGCAGTATTTAAGGCGTATCTCCAAAAGGAAATTGGTAGAGTCGAATAACTCATCATGGACCTAACCATATCTAAAAATGTCCTATTCCTTCTTTTCGCTACACCATTTTTTTTATGGATTTCCAGGTGCAGTCAATTAAGATATAATCCCAATTTCAGTTAAGTAATCCTTAAAATCCCCAAGAAGGTATTCGCTACCACGATCAGATTGAATGGTCTTTATGCGTTTATCCAATTGATTTTCAACTTCAGCCCTAAACTCTTTGAACTTTTCAAAGGTTTCAGACTTCCGTTTCATTAGGTACACATAACCAAATCTAAAGTAATCATCAGTGAAAGTAATGAAATACTCATAGCCACCTCTTGCTTGGATTGACATAGGACCACATATATCTGAATGTACTAGTTCTAGCAACTCTTGGGCTCTTCTACCTTTTGCATTAAAAGGTCGTTTGGTCATTTTACCTTCCAAACAAGATTCACAAACTGGTAATTCATCAAAATCCAATGGCTCTAGAAGTCCATCTTTGATTAGTCTTTGAATCCTATTTGAATTAATATGACCCAAACACAAGTACCAAAGATATGCATCACTAGTAGAAGAAAACTTTCTCTTTAATGATTTTACATGTGAGTCATTATCTAATTTAGAATTATATAATTCATGCTTATTAGGAGTTAAAATATAAAGACCATCTACAATATTGCCAGAACAAATAAATACTTTACCCTTCTTTATTACAACATTGTCTTTAAGGATAACACAATATCCATTTTTAACCAAATAAGTTGCAGAAATTAAATTCCAACAAACATTAGGTACATACAGACAGTCATCTAATATTAAAACCCTTGACTCAAAACATAAATTATAAACACCAACAACTACAACTGGAATCCTGCTCCCATCAGCCAAAGTAAGAAACAACTCCTCTTTTTTAAGCCTTCTGGTCTCCTGGAACCAC
Source organism: Lithocarpus polystachyus (assembly GCA_033629205.1). Classification (NCBI taxonomy): domain Eukaryota; kingdom Viridiplantae; phylum Streptophyta; class Magnoliopsida; order Fagales; family Fagaceae; genus Lithocarpus; species Lithocarpus polystachyus. The sequence continues at coordinate 49,015,912 of CM066166.1, forward strand.
TGCAAAGAATTGCAGATATGATTAGTACAACCTGAATCTACACACCAGGAATCCGTGGGATTTTGTGCTAAACATATTTCAAGAAGGAATGAAATTTTGATACCCTTATTGATAGCCTTGAACTTTGGACAATTCCTCTTCCAGTGTCTTTTCTCACCACAATGGAAACATTTTCCTTTCAGCTTCTTTCCTTTGTCAGCAACTCCTAAGGCAATTTGTTTACCCTCTTGCTTAGTGAAGTCCTTCTTCTTCTTCTTCTTCTTACCCTTGCCTTTCGACTTAGGTTGAGAAGTAGAAGCTTCATCCACATTGCCTTCAACACTAGAAGTACCAAGGATGCCTTCCGCCACTACCAACTCATTCACTAATTCAGACAAAGAATAAATCTTTTTGTTCATGTTATAATTAAGTTTGAATTCCTTGAATGATTCCGGTAGTGACTGGAGTATCATATCCACTTGGGATTCTCCATCAATATCGGCACCTAAAACCTCTAATGTATTTAGATTAGAGATCATTGTAAGACAATGTTCTCTCACTGTACTACCTTTAGCCATTTTGGTATTATAAATTTGCCTCATGGTTTCTTGCCTTGCAGAACGACCTTGCTCACCAAACATTTCCGTCAAACTTAGCATAATGTCTGAAGCTAGTTCTACATCCTGCATTTGATGCTGTAGAACATTTGAGATGAATGCTAGGATGTAGCATTTGGCCATTTCATTAGATTTCTGCCAACGATCATATCATTGTTTTTCCTCAAGATGAGCATCTAATGAAGGAAAGCTAGGATATGGTTGAGTAAGCACATATTTGTGCTCTTCAGCTGTGAGAACTACGTCCAAGTTTCTTTTCCAGTCAACATAATTGGATCCAATCAGTTTGTTTTGATTAAGAATGGTCACAGGTGGGCTAAATGATGCCAACTTTAAATCTGAAATAATAAACATGAATATAATAAGTAAACTGGACATTATCAATTTAGCATATAAACATATAATATGGAACCTTAATAAAACCATAATATAATATATGCAACGACAACCCAATCCCGCAATTAATATTCCTCAGCATAGAGTGAATATAAAATACTATGATTGATTGAGAACTATTCTTATTATTAGTGCTATCATGATAACTCTTATCAAACACCAATAATATGTTGTTATACATTTGGCCTCTAAATAATTACAGTAAGAACTCTAGTGTATACCATTGTTTAGAATCGTGTGTAGCCACATTTCATCCCCTTAACAGGATTATTTTGTAGTACCATGATACAAAACACCTTCCGCATAGAATGCAAAGCTTGAGGCTAAGACAAGATGTTTGATCAAACTACTATAAACCAAGAAATTTAATCTTGTAGGACCATGAAATAAATACTCTCTACATGGAATGCAAAGCTCGAAGCTAAGACAAAGTATGTATTTCACACTACTATGAACCAACAATGGAGGCTGCGAGATCCAACCCTTGTATCTCTCTCCCACTAAAATTTTTAAATTAAAGGTTTTTATTTTTAAACATATATAAACTAATTATACACAACCTTGCACTTTATACATGTAAAAACTGTTAGGAAATCATCATGTTTGCATCGCATACAAAACATACGCAGCGGAAAATAAACGGATCTACTTCATTTGCAATTGATAACATGCACTATGTAGGTTTCAGAATATAAAAACAAGAGAGTGTACCTTGATGCGGTGAAATTCAAAACCGAATGAAGAAGTACTCGGGACGACTTTCAATCTTCACTCCAATTCCACTTGATGCCTAAGATGTGTGGTCTTTCAATCAGTTCTATGTTTTCTAGAGAGAATATGAAAGAGTGTCTCTCTTCCTTATTTCATTACCTTACACATACAAAACATTTCATTCAATATAAAATTCTGCATGTTTCTCTCCACATAACTGATTATCTAATTGGGCTAGCCTTTTGGGCCTTCCCAATTGGGCTTTAGTGTGTGGCTTGGAGTGGGACCAAAAGGGAACAAATAAGACACTAGCTCCAATGGGCCTTGGGCTTTTCTGTCAACTCTTGACAAGTCCAAAGTTACCATTAATTATATTTAATACCTCTATATAAATATAATTGCACTCTAGGCCTCATTAATAAATTATATCCCAAGACTTTATTATACATGCAACCCCTTCATAAAATATTCGTAGTAATACAAAGTCATGAATATAGTGTAACACCCCAAACCTAAATCAAGGATTTAGATGCATAACCTGTTTTAGAAATAATCAACAATAATATAATGGAACAGAGCGTAATTAATTGTCCACAAATAAACTTCTTTCCAACATCAACTTTCCTATAAAATCCATAAAATACAAAATCCTTCACAAAAATATCTCCAAATACAATCTCAAAATAGTTCCACAAAGGTCAAACTCATTGTCCCTAAGAAAATATACTAAAATAATTCACCAACTATCAAAACTCCAAAAGAAGTCGTCAATCTAAGGCTCCATTGATCTACCATCAAAAGACATTCCATTGCTCAAATCTGAAAGGGTGGAAAAAGGGGGTGAGCTAGAGGCTCAATAAGAGACTACATAACATGAGGATGTCTTTCAAAACAAAACATTAGTATCATTGACAATATATAGTCTTCACGAAACATTTACAAATAGTTTAAACAGTAATATAATATATTCTATAAAACTATTAAAATAAAACATTTCACAATAACGCTGTAATCATTAAAGCCAATATACACTAAATAGGTAGAAATAATTTATTATAAAAAATCAACAATTTTCCACTTACAAAGATCTGTAGCAATAAAACAGTAGTTCGATATGGATAATATTAGTCAAACACAGACAAAAGCTGCTAAACACTCGGTGGGTGATTCCCATGGGAACAATAACACTAATCTCAAAGAGGCAACACTAGCTCCAAAGAGCAATAGTAACACTGCACCCCACCACACTAACACTACATCGGCCGAAGACCAACACTTAACCCTGTGTTGGCAAAGGTTGCAGACTGTCTAGTTGATCGTCTTGACATATACAGTTTCATACTAATATACAATAAATAATAAAATTCGAGTATGTGCAAAGCACTAACAATGGTATAAGTTTTTGGAACTTCACTTTTGCAATTATATATATACAGATAAATATATTTTTACCACAAGTATATATATATATATATATATTTATATATATATACGTCTTGAGAGACGTCATGTGCTGAAGTCTACTTACCTCAAATCACCAAGACACGATAGATCTCAACTATCCAAGCTGATGTCACTTGAACCTAATACACAAATAGATAATTTTTGCTGCGTTAAGCCATACTTACACTTTTTATATAAACATTTGTGCTATCCCTCTCCAAAATCACACATGGACCCCTTTATATAACATAATTACATATTAGAACCTAACAATGTTTCTAACCAAAGGCCATTAGTATTAAATCATTACCACCAGATCCGAAATAATCCACCAGCACCAATAATACTTACATCTCATGATAGTGTATGTATATTGGATATAGGGGAATTCGATTTCAATGGGGTATTAGATCACATGAAGCCGTAAGACTCATCAATCTATATATATATCCATTTGTTTAATTCCGTAAGACTCATCAATCTATATATATATATATATATATATCCATTTGTTTAATTTCGTAAGACTCATCAATCTATATATATATATCCGCTTGTTTAATTTTGTAAGACTCATCAATCTATATATATATATATATATATATCCACTTGTTCAATTCCGTAAGACTCATCAATCTATATATATATCCATTTGTTTAATTCTTTCCTCTCTACAAATAAGTGTATATATATATATATTCATATGTACCGCATCCCTCTCTACAATATTATAATTCTTTCCTCTCTATATAATTCTTTCCTCTCTACAATATTATAATGTAAACTCTATTTTTGTGGAGAAAGACAACAGGCATCCCTAATCTATGATACCGCACAATCTATATTCAGTTTGCTAAAAGAAAATTACCTTGAAGTCGTCTTGTCTGTTTGGCAGAAATTCTTTTCGCTGAAGCTTTAGTATCTAGCGTTTCTCTCTCTCTCTAACTATCACGCAGGAAACCCTAATTTTCTATCATGATAAAGTTGTTTTCACTTGGGCCCAAAAATTTAAAAACCCACTAAAAACTAAAATAAGCTTCCAAGACTTTCATTCCCACTATAACTCATAATAAGGTTTTAGTCCTCCTTTCCTTTTTCCTTAATTGATTAGGAGACTAAAAGTTAAACTTGAATAAACCATAAAATAACTATTCACGCTACACCTTATTATTATTATTATTATTATTATTATTATTATTATTATTATTATTATTATTATGGAAATCATAATATAAAATAATATCTCCTCCAAAATAAATTAAGCAATTCATCAAATCCATTCTAGAAGCAGTTAAATTAAATTTAAGTGAGACGGGTGTTACATTCTCCCCCTCTTATAAAATTTTCGTCCTCGAAAATTCAAAACATACCTCACTCTTGAAATAGCTGGGGATATTTGGATTGCATTACGTCTTTACGCTCCCATGAAGCCTCTTCTATGGAATAATTCCTCCATAATACTTTGACCAAATGTATAGTCTTATTACGTATCACTTGCTCTTTATGGTCTAAAATCTGAATTGGGACTTCCTCATAGGATAAGTTCTCTTTGACTTGAAGTGGCTCATAACTCAAGATATGAGAAGGATCAGGGACATACCTTCTCAACATGGATACATGGAAAACATTATGTAACCTTGACAAAGCCGGTGGTAAGGCAAGCCGGTAAGCAACAGAACCAACTCTCTCCAAAATTTCAAAGGGCCCTACGTACCTAGGGCTTAACATACCCTTCTTGCCAAACCTCATAACTCCTTTCATAGGTGCCACTCGAATGAAAACCATGTCTCCTATTTCAAATTCCACTTCTCTTCTCCGTGGATCAGCATAACTTTTCTGTCTACTTTGAGCTGCACGCAACCTTTCCCGAATTACATCAATCTTTTCACTGGTCCTTTGAACAATCTCAGGACCCAAGATTCTCCTCTCTCCAACCTCATCCCAACAAACTGGGGATCTACACTTTCTCACATACAAAGCCTCATAAGGTGCCATCTTAATACTGGAGTGATAACTATTGTTATAAGCAAACTCCACTAAAGTCAAATAGTCATTCCAACTACCCTTGAAATCCAAGACACAAGCTCTCAACATGTCTTCTAAAGTTTGGATAGTTCTCTCCGACTGTCCATCTGTTTGAGGGTGGCAAGCAGTACTAAAGTTCAACTTATTACCCAATGCTTTTTGCAAACTATCCCAAAACCCTGAAGTGAATCTCGAATCTCTATCAGATACAATAGAAGCTGGCACTCCATGCAACCTCACAATCTCATTTATATAAAGTTCAGCCAGTTTGTCAAGAGAGTAGTTCATTCTAATTGGAATGAAGTGGGCAGATTTAGTCAACCTATCCACTACCACCCAAATAGCATCATGATTCTTAGGTGATCTTGGTAACCCACACACAAAGACCATGGTGATATTCTCCCACTTCCTCTCAGGAATAGGTAAAGGTTGTAACAACCCTGATGGCCTCTGATGTTCCACTTTGACTTGCTGGCAAATCAAGCATTGTTCCACAAATTGAGCAATTTCTCTTTTCATGTTGACCCACCAATAAACTTCTCGAAGGTCATGATACATCTTGGTACTACCCGGATGCATTGTATAAGGCGAACGATGGGCCTCCTCCATTATCTCTCTTTTAATCAATGAATCATTAGGCACACAAAGCCTATTACCAAACCTCAAAACACCATCATTAGAGATATTAAAATCGAATCTACTTCCACCACGTACCTGTTCCATGATCTTAAACAACTGAGGGTCACCACTTTGAGCAGCTTTGATCTTATCGATTAGGGTTGGTTGTACACTTAAACTTGCCAGGTAGGATTGGGAGTCTCCAGTCACTATGTCTACTCCAAGTTTCTGAAGATCAACAATAATATGCTTCTGAGTAGTTAATAAAGCAGCTGAGAAGCTATACGACTTTCGGCTAAGTGCATCAGCCACAACATTGGCTTTACCAGGATGGTAATTTATGGAACAATCATAGTCTTTAATTAATTCTAGCCATCTCCTTTGCCTCAAATTTAATTCTTTCTGAGTATATGTATTTCAAACTTTTATGGTCAGTGTATATTTCACATCTCTCACCATATAAATAATGCCTCCAAATTTTCAATGCAAAAACCACTGCTGCCAATTCCAAATCATGAGTTGGATAATTCTGTTCATAATTCTTTAGTTGTCGAGAGGCATAAGCAACCACCTTCCCATGTTGCATTAGAACACAACCAAGGCCCTTATGAGATGCATCACTATATATCACAAAACCACCAGAACTAGATGGAATAGTCAATACTGGTGCAGAAACCAATCGTTGCTTTAACTCCTGGAAACTTCTTTCACATTCTTCTGTCCAGTCAAACTTTGCATTTTTTCGATTTAATCGAGTCAAAGGAGTTGCAATACTAGAAAATCCTTCCACAAATCTTCTGTAATAACCTGCAAGGACCAAAAAACTTCTTACCTCACTTACATTAGTAGGGACAGCCCAATTAACTACAGCTTCGATCTTACTAGGGTCCACTGTAATTCCATCTCTAGAGATCACATGTCCTAAGAACACCACTTGATTCAACCAGAGCTCACACTTCTTCAATTTAGCATACAACTTCTTGTCTCTTAAAATTTGCAAAACCATTCTCAAGTGTTCCTCATGCTCTTCTTGGCTTTTAGAGTAAACCAAGATGTCATCAATGAAAACAATAACAAACCGATCCAAATACTCATGAAATACCCTATTCATCAAATCCATAAAAACAGCTGGAGCATTAGTTAGACCAAAAGGCATCACTAAGAACTCATAATGACCATACCGAGTTCGAAAAGCTGTCTTTGGTATGTCATCCTCCTTAACTCTCAACTGATGATAACTAGACCTCAAGTCAATTTTAGAGAAGACTTGAGCGCCTTGAAGCTGATCAAACAAATCATCAATTCGTGGCAAAGGGTATTTATTTCTGATGGTTACCTTGTTCAACTCCCTATAGTCAATGCACAACCGCATACTACTATCCTTCTTCTTAACAAACAACACTGGAGCACCCCAAGGGGAAGCACTAGGCCGAATAAAGCCTTTATCAAGCAAGTCTTGCAATTGCTCCTTCAATTCATTGAGCTCTGTAGGGGCCATTCTATAAGGTGCTTTGGAAATTGGGCCAGTACCAGGTACTAGGTCAATAGTGAACTCAACCTCTCTGTCAGGGGGTAGTCCAAGTAAGTCCTCAGAGAACACATCTGGGAACTCTTTCACCACTGGGATGTCTTCAACTTTTAATTCTATTTTATCACCCTTCAAAGCACAAATAAGGAATCCTTCACAACCCTTCCTTAGCAATCGTCTTGCCTGCATAATTGAAACCAATAAAGGTGGTTTCACCACACGATCTCCCTCGAAGGAGAATTCTGGCTCCCCAGGAATTCTAAATACTACCTTCTTCCCAAAACACTCTATGGAAGCATAAAAAGTAGATAACCAATCCATCCCTAAAATCACATCAAACTCAAACATATCTAGCAACATAAGATCTGCTTTAAATTCCCTCCCAGAGACTAAAACATTACAAGACTTGTACACTTTTTGGGTAATCATTTGATGTCCCGAAGGTGTAGCAACACACAATTCATAATTTAAACTCTCAGGTTCCATGTTTAGCCTTTGTGCAAGTCTATGTGAGATGAAAGAATGGGTTGAACCAGAATCAAATAACACTTGTGCATGTTGACTGGAAACAAGAAGTGTACCTGAAACCACTGATGGGGATGCCTCGGCGTCCTGTTTAGTCAAAGCAAAAACTCGGCCCTGAACCTTGGGTTTCTGTTGGCTCCCATTTGTATTGGTAGTTTGTTCAGCTCGCAAATTTGGACAATCCTTGATGAAGTTTCTAGTCTTACCACATTTAAAACATGCCCTTGACTCCAAATAACATGTTCCACTATGAGCCTTTTCACATCTTGGACAAGTTTTATGTGCCTTCTTATTAGAATTAGGCACCCCTTGCCTCTTGAATGAACTTCCACTAGACTTTCCCTTAAGAAAATTACTCTGGTTTGGCTTCCTCTCTTGATCATTGGCCTTTGAGAGACGATTGCAATTTCTCTCTGCTATGAGAGCTCGATCCACCACTTCTGCGTATGTTTCCAATTTGAACATGGAAACCAGTCCCTGAATTTCCTCCCTTAAACCTCTTTCAAAATGCCTAGCCTTCCTTGCTTTCATGTCAACCATGTGTGGAGCAAAGCGGGATAATTCAGCAAATTTCCGCTCATACTCATACACTGATTGAGTACTTTGTGCTATGCGAATGAACTCAGCTTCCTTTTGCACCATCAAACTATCAGGAAAATACCTCTTACGAAAGAGCTCAACAAAATGCTGCCAAGTTATAACTTCTCTTCCATGTGTCCTCTCTGTGGACTCCCACCATTCCAATGCATCACCTTTCAGTACAAAAACAGCAAGGATAACTCGTTGCTCATCACTAACTTCCATTGCTCTAAAGAGCCTTTCTATCTTCTTAAGCCAGTTGTCAGCCTCTATTGGATCCTTTGTACCCTTGAAAGCAGGAGGGTCAAGCTTTCTAAACTTCTCCGATGCACTAGTCGGATTGGTGGCTCCTACTTGATGTTGCACTATATTGGTTAAGCCCCCAATGGCTTCGATAATAGCCTGAAGATTAGTGGTTCCCCCAACATTCGGCTGATAATTCTCTGGGTCCCTCCTTGGTGGAGCCATCTCTCTAAGCAATACAACAAGATATCATAAGTAAAGATTTCAAATATTCCTGAGGGTCAAAACCAAACACATAGATAGTACAACAATCATTCCTACACACTCTAGAATAAATAAATAAATAAATCAAATCAAATCGCTATGAAAGGTCAAATAATTCTAACACTAAAATTCCTTGTAATCACACTCTTGTTCCAAAATAATCTTAAAATTAAACCTATAAGTCTACAGAATCATAAACCTATGCTCTGATACCATAACTGTAACACCCCAAACCTAAATCAAGGATTTAGATGCATAACTTGTTTTAGAAATAATCAACAATAATATAATGGAACAGATCGTAATTAATTGTCCACAAATAAACTTCTTTCCAACATCAACTTTCCTATAAAATCCATAAAATACAAAATCCTTCACAAAAATATTTCCAAATACAATCTCAAAATAGTTCCACAAAGGTCAAACTCATTGTCCCTAAAAAATTATACTAAAATAATTCACCAACTATTAAAGCTCCAAAAGAAGTCGTCAATCTAAGGCTCCATTGATCTACCATCAAAAGACATTCCATTGCTCAAATCTGAAAGGGTGGAAAAAGGGGGTGAGCTAGAGGCTCAATAAGAGACTACATAACATGAGGATGTCTTCCAAAACAAAACATTAGTATCATTGACAATATATAGTCTTCACGAAACATTTACAAATAGTTTAAACAGTAATATAATATATTCTATAAAACTGTTAAAATAAAACATTTCACAATAACGCTGTAATCATTAAAGCCAATATACACTAAATAGGTAGAAATAATTTATTATAAAAAATCAACAATTTTCCACTTACAAAGATCTGTAGCAATAAAACAGTAGTTCGATATGGATAATATTAGTCAAACATAGACAAAAGCTGCTAAACACTCGGTGGGTGATTCCCATGGGAACAATAACACTAACCTCAAAGAGGCAACACTAGCTCCAAAGAGCAACAGTAACACTGCACCCCACCACACTAACACTACATCGGCCGAAGACCAACACTTAACCCTGTGTTGGCAAAGGTTGCAGACTGTCTAGTTGACCGTTTGAAACATTCTTGACATATACAGTTTCATACTAATATACAATAAATAATAAAATTCGAGTATGTGCAAAGCACTAACAATGGTATAAGTTTTTGGAACTTCACTTTTGCAATTATATATATACAGATAAATATATTTTTACCACAAGTATATATATATATATATATTTATATATATATATATATATTTATATATATATATATATACGTCCTGAGAGACGTCATGTGCTGAAGTCTACTTACCTCAAATCACCATGACACGATAGATCTCAACTATCCAAGCTGATGTCACTTGAACCTAATACACAAATAGATAATTTTTGCTGCGTTAAGCCATACTTACACTTTTTATATAAACATTTGTGCTATCCCTCTCCAAAATCACACATGGACCCCTTTATATAACATAATTACATATTAGAACCTAACAATGTTTCTAACCAAAGGCCATTAATATTAAATCATTACCACCAGATCCGAAATAATCCACCAGCACCAATAATACTTACATCTCATGATAGTGTATGTATATTGGATATAGGGGAATTCGATTTCAATGGGGTATTAGATCACATGAAGCCGTAAGACTCATCAATCTATATATATATATATATATATCCACTTGTTCAATTCCGTAAGACTCATCAATCTATATATATATATATATATATCCATTTGTTTAATTCTTTCCTCTCTACAAATAAGTGTATATATATATATATATATATATATTCATATGTACCGCATCCCTAATCTATGATGAATATATATATATATATATATTCATATGTACCGCATCCCTCTCTACAATATTATAATTCTTTCCTCTCTATATAATTCTTTCCTCTCTACAATATTATAATATAAACTCTATTTCTGTGGAGAAAGACAACAAGCATCCCCAATCTATGATACCACACAATCTATATTCAGTTTGCTAAAAGAAAATTACCTTGAAGTCGTCTTTTCTGTTTGGCATAAATTCTTTTCGCTGAAGCTTTAGTATCTAGCGTCTCTCTCTCTCTCTCTAACTATCACGCAGGAAACCCTAATTTTCTATCATGATAAAGTTGTTTTCACTTGGGCCCAAAAATTTAAAAACCCACTAAAAACTAAAATAAGCTTCCAAGACTTTCATTCCCACTATAACTCATAATAAGGTTTTAGTCCTCCTTTCCTTTTTCCTTAACTGATAAAGAGACTAAAAGTTAAACTTGAATAAACCATAAAATAACTATTCACGCTACCCCTTATTATTATTATTATTATTATTATTATTATTATTATTATTATTATTATTATTATGGAAAATCATAATATAAAATAATATCTCCTCCAAAATAAATTAAGCAATTCATCAAATCCATTCTAGAAGCAGTTAAATTAAATTTAAGTGAGACGGGTGTTACATATAGACTGCCACTTTGTTAATTACTACATCTTAATCCTTGAGTACCCAGTTTAATCCTTTTAAGTTATTCATCATATATTTATGAAATCCAATTTCATAAATATATACTTTAGTCTTACTAAAGTGGTTAGGCCTAACTCTCTGAATAACTGTACCCATTAAACTTATCTCAAGGGAATATTTTATATCTCCGTTAAGAGACTATGAATTCCATCTTGAGAATATATGTTCCATCAACACTAAATGTGGCTGCCCAACATACTGAGGTTTTGACCGTTACTTTAGATCTCGCTCTTGATATATCAAAGCAACCTATATTTCATGATCAGGTCCATTATTCTCTCAGGATTAAGAGTTCATGTGAATAGAAGTCGTGAGATTTATTATTCAATTGACAGTCGTTAGCAGAATAATAAATCTCACAGCGGTCCAGTTCAATATGTCTTAACTCTTAAAACATATCAACATATTAACTAGAAGTCACCACTTCCATGATCAAGACAAATCATCGTAGTTAATATGTTATAGTCTTCGCAAATGAAATGCCCAATTTCATCACTGACTACGAATCAAAATTCTGAGTTTACAAAGAACTTGTGATCTATATCTTCTGTGACTATATCACATAAATCACATACTATGCATCTCATGGACTATTTGATAATGTCCGAATATTCATGTTACCATTATTTTAGATAAGAATAAAACAACTTTATTAAACACAATATTAAGTCATACATCATTTCTCACATAATGTCATACATAATATCATACATAGCATCATACAATAGGATTTAAGGGCACATATCCTAACAAAAACATTTTGAAAAAAATTCAAAAATCTCTTCAAATGCATTTTCGCGAGAATATTACAACTAAGCACTTCCCGCGAAAAACACAAAATTTCAGATAGAAACTTTTGCGACTGTCTCGCGGGTATCCCGCGACTAAGCGCTTCTCGCGAAAAGAAGTTAAGGAAAAAATTGAAAACACAAAAAAATCAGACAAAAACTTTCACTGCTGTCTCACGACTGTGTTGCGAGTAAAGCTTGCAAAAAGTTTTTGTCTTCAAAATCATTTTTTGCGAGTAACTTCGCGTGAAGTTAACCCGCGAAAAACCCGTATTTTCAATTTTTTCCAAAACAGTTTCAAACATTTTTCAATGATTTTTCATGAACAAACAATTACCATATGAACATGATATGTAGAATTTAATATCAAAACTGAAATCTATTGATGCTATAGCCTTAAAGATCAATTTAACATACTTAAATTCAAATTTAAATAACATCATAACATCAATATCAGTTTTTATCAAATCATAGTTCCAACAACCATGCAGAAAATTAAATGCATATAAAATCTTCTAACACGATGAAACTGTTATCTCTAATTCCAAAACTCATAAAACATGTTATACAGATTTGAAATGAAAACCTGGCTCTGATACCAGTTGTAGGAAAATAACATGTTTGTATCGCATACAATACATAAGCAGTGGAAAAATTAACGAATCTATTTCATTCGCAATTGATAACATGTGCTGTGTAAATTTCAAAATATATGAACAAAAGAGTATACCTTGGTATGGTGAATTTCAAAAATGAATGAAGAAAAGCACTTGGAACCACTTTTGATCTTCACTCCAATTCCACTTGATGCCCAAGACGTGTAGTCTCTTAATCAGTTCTACGTGTTTGTTCTAGAGAAATTATGAAGGAGTCTCTCACTTACTTCAACATACAAACAATTTCATTCTAATATGAAATTCTGTATGTTTCTCTCCACATAACTGATTATCTAATTGGGCTAGCCTTTTGGGCCTTCCCAATTGGGCTTTAGTGTGTGGCTTGGAGTGGGACCAAAAGGGAACAAATAAGACACTAGCTCCAATGGGCCTTAGGCTTTTCTGTCAACTCTTGACAAGTCCAAAGTTACCATTATTTATATTTATTACCACTATATAAATATAATTGCACTCTAGGCCTTATTAATAAATTATATCCCAAGACTTTATTATACATGCAACTCATTCATAAAATATTTGTAGTAATACAAAGTCATGAATATAGACTGCCACTTTGTAAATTACTACATCTTAATCCTTAAATACCCGGTTTAATCCTTTTAAGTTATTCATCATATATTTATGAAATCTAATTTCATAAATATATACTTTAGTCTTACTAAAGTGGTTAGGCCTAACTCTCTAAATAACTGAACCCATTAAACTTATCTCAATGGAATATTTTATATCTCTGTTAAGAGACTATGAATTCCATCTTGAGAATATATGTTCCATCAACACTAAATGTGGCTGCCCAACATACTGAGGTTTTGACCGTTACTTTAGATCTCACTCCTGATATGTCAAAGCAACCTACAATTCATGATCAGGTTCATTATTCTCTCAGGATTTATAGTTGATGTAAATAGAAGTCGTGAAATTTATTATTCATTTGACAGTCGTTAGAAGAATAATAAATCTCACAGCGGTCCAGTTCTATATTCCTTAACTCTTAGAACATATCAACGTATCAACTAGAAGTCTCCACTTCAATGATCAAGACAAATCATCTTAGTTGATATGTTATAGTATTCGCAGATGAAATACCCAATTTCATCACCAACTATGAACTAAAATTCTGAGTTTACAAAGAATTTGTAATTTATATCTTTTGTGACTTTTCACATAAATCACATACGATGCATCTCATGGACTAAGGTAATGTCCCATTAGCTCATTTATAGATAGTCTTATATAATTAAACAATTTAATTATTTATGACATGCCAATAAATTGGATTTTAGGGCATAAACCCCAACAAATCATGGAACCTCTTGCTTAAATAGTATACGACTCTCTCATTCTTATCATCGTACCCTTGTGCAAGCATACTTCCAACCGCATCTTCTATGAAAGAGAGGTAAAGGAGTAGTAGTTTTCCATGTTAGGATTAGTGCCCTTAAATCCTATTGTATGATGCTATGTATGATATTAGTATAACATTATGTATGACTTAGTATTGTGATTAATAAAGTTGTTTTATTATTATCAAAAATAATGGTAACATGAATATTTGGACATTATCATATAATCCATGAGATGCATAGTATGTGATTTAGTCACAGAAGATATAGGTCACAAGTTCTTTGTAAACTCAAAATTTTAGTTCGTAGTCGACGATGAAATTGGGCATTTTATTTGCGAAGATTATAACATATCAACTAAGATGATTTGTCTTGATTATGGAAGTGGAGACTTCTAGTTGATGTGTTGATATGTTTTAAGAGTTAAGACATACTGAACTGGACTGTTGTGAGATTTATTATTCTCTTAACGACTGTCATTTGAATAATAAATCTCACGACTTCTATTTGCATAAACTCTTAATCCTAAGAGGATAATGGACCTGATCATGAAATGTAGGTTGCTTTGATATATCAAGATTGAGATCTAAAGTAATGGTCAAAACTCCAGTATGTTGGATAGTCACATTTAGTGTTGATAGAACATATATTCTCAAGATGGAATTCATAATTTCTTAATGGAAATACAAAATATTTCCTTGAGATAAGTTTAATGGGTTCAGTTATTCAGAGAGTTAGGCCTAACCACTTTAGTAAGAAATTATTAAAGTATATATTTATGAAATTGGTTTTCATAAATATATGATGAATAACTTAAAAGGATTACACCGAGTACTCAAGGATTAAGTTGTAGTAATTCACAAAGATGCAGTCTATATTTAAGACTTGGTGTTACTACAAATATTTTAATGAAGGGGTTGCATGTACAATAAAGTCTTGGGATATAATTTATTAATAAGGCCTAAAGTGCAATTATATTTATATAATGGCACTAAATATAATTAATGGTAACTTTGGACTTGTCAAGAGCTGACAGAAAAGCCCAAGGCCCATTGGAGCTAGTGTCTTATTTGTTCCCTTTTGGTCTTACTCCAAGCCACATACTAAAGCCCAATTGGAAAAGCCCAAAAGATTATCCCAATTAGATAATTAGTTATAAAGAGAGAAACATACAGAGTTTGGGACCAATTAAGTTACATGAAATGGTTTGTATGTGAAGTGTTGGACACTTTTTCATTCTCCTTTGAACAAACACATATAACTGATTGAGAGACCACACTTCTTAAGCGTTAGTGGAATTGGAGTGAAGATTAACAGTGTTTCCAAGAACAAACTTCTAATCTTTGGTTTTGAAATTCATCACACCAAGGTACACTCTGTTATTCTTGAATTTTGAAATTTACATAATACATGTTATCAATTGCGAAAGAAGTAGATTCATTAATTTTTCGCTGCATACGTTTTGTATGTGATACAAACATGTATTTTTCCAACATTCCATGCATCGGGGATACCAAGATTGGCGGACAAAGGAGATATTCCTTAATGAGCTCAAAAGCTTTTTGGCATTCGTCATTCCATTCATGAGGTTCATTCTTTCTTAAGAGCTTAAAGATGGGATCACAAGTGGAAGTGCGTTTGGCAATGAATCAGCAGATGTATTGCAATCGGCCCAAAAATCCCCTTCTCTCCTTCTTGCTCTTGGGTGGAGGCATTTCTAATATAGCTTTGATCCTCGATGTGTCAACATCTTTCCCTCTGTCGCTAACTAAAAGGGCTAACAACTTCCCTGCGGTTACTCCAAAGGTGCATTTCTACGGGTTCAATCTCAGCCTATACTCCTTGATCCTTTCGAAGAACTTCTTCAAGTTAACGATATGACCCTCTCTCTCCTTGGATTCCACAATCATATCATTAACATCTGCTTCAACCTCATGTGCATCATATCATGTAACAAGGTTATGGCTATTCTTTGGTAAGTTGTGCCCGCATTCTTGAGCCCAAATGGCATCACAGTGTAACATAATAGATTCCCCATTTTGTGGTGAAGGTAGTCTTGGTCACTTCCCTAGGAGTCATCTTAATGTGGTTATATCCCGATAAACCATCCATGAAAAACATCAAAGCACGGCTGTGTTATCCACTAAGACATCTATGTGCAGATGGGGGAAGTAATCCATAGGGCAAGCTTTGTTCAAGTCCCTAAAATCCACGCACATTCTTGCCTTCCCATCTTTCTTGGGTACGGGTAGAACATTGGCTATCCACTTGGCTTGGTGTACGAGTTTGATGAACCCTACCTTCAATTACTTGGTGACCTCTTTTTTGATCTTTAAGAGCCATTCGGTCCTTTTACATCTCAATTTCTGCTTAATGGTCACCAAGTAAGCATGAGTGTCAATGTGGTGTTGGGCCATCTTAGGGTCAATACCGGGCATATCATAGGGTTGAGCCAATTTTAATTAAACGTGGATTCTCATTATTGCCCAAATTAAGAGTTTCTAAATTTGGTTCCATAGGTTCAATTTTCTTTTCAAATTTTTTATTAATTTCATTTTCAAATTCATTGGAATCATTTAATTGCTAAATTTCAATATTATGGGACACATCAAATTAAGCCAAATCAGAATTCATCTTTTTAAAAATGTTGAAAAGTACACTGGGACTTGCATTACAAACTTTCTTTCCCACATTTCTAGAAAATCCAAACCAAGTCCAATTATTAAATTGCCGCACAACAGGCACAATGAAGGCAAAATGATCACTTGGTTCCTCGTTGGTGATGGCGAAGACTTCCCCCTCCATCTTCTTCATAGTCTCCATTGCTTTTGCGTCTATGTAGTCCACCCAGTTGACTTCTTCCTTGATCACCACCATAGGCTTTTCCTTGAAGGTGAGCTTCTAGTTGAAGAATACCTCCCAACTCGGATACACCTTTCCGATCACTTGGTTCCTCGTTGGTGATGGTGAACACATCCCCCTCCACCTTCAGCATAGTCTCCATCACTTCAGCATCTATATAGTCCACCCAGTTGACTTCTTCCTTGATCATCACCGTAGGCTTCTCCTTGAAGGTGAGCTTCTCGTTAACGAATATCTCCCATTAAAGGTACCAAGGTTCTTCTTAATTCCGTCGCAGCTTTCAAAGAATCCTAAACCTTCCTTAGTCAGTTGAGTCTTCAAATTAGGGAATTTAGCCACCTTTCTTCCTTTTTTTCCAAGACCCATACCAGGCATATACTCCATGTTCTTCATCATTTCAATCACCTCATAGCTACAACATGGTACCAAATCCGAAGTATACCTTTCATCCTTCAATCCATAATCAGCCATGTTCACAAATTCAAAGCCACTCATTTGGAACTCACCTTCTCCTTCCTCAAGTCCACAAACCGGTGCTAGGATCTCACCATCACCGAGCACTATAGCAATTCTTCCCTTCCATGGGATATTCATTTTTTAGTGTAGAAAAGAGGGAATAGCCCCAATAGGATGAAGCCATGCCCTTCTTTAAAGAAGGTTGTAGTTAGGAGTGATGTCCATGACATGAAATTCCATAATTGTCTCTATTAGCCCAATCTTGCAAGGAGCTTTGAAAGTACCCATAACTTTTCTTGAAGTATTATTATATGCCCTAATGGTCAAAGGGAAAGGATATGATGGTCTCCACATCTAGGCTGATAGTAAGGGCATACATTCAATGCGGATCCGTTATCAATCAACACCATTAGAACCTTAGCACCCATGCACCTAATGGTGATTTGTAAAGGTCTAGTGTGAGTGGCTCTGTAGACACCTCATTTTGTACCCGGTTAATAAACTTTAGTCCCCGGTCCCAATGGTGAGCTTAACATGTCTACAAAACATAATTGAAGTTATTTTTTGATAGTTTGGAAGTAA
Source organism: Lithocarpus polystachyus (assembly GCA_033629205.1). NCBI lineage: Eukaryota > Viridiplantae > Streptophyta > Magnoliopsida > Fagales > Fagaceae > Lithocarpus > Lithocarpus polystachyus. The sequence continues at coordinate 49,034,063 of CM066166.1, forward strand.
TCACAACTCAAAAGTGTTCAAATCGCTTTGAAAATGATGCTAAAAAATGACATTTGCTCACTGTTTTGGCCATAACTTTTGATACATAAAGAATATTTAGAGTTGGGTTTGTTTCATTGGAAATTAGACATTATGGGATTCAATTTGAACACAAATTTTGCCTAATTTGGACTTAAATTGAGTGAGTTATGACTGTTTGAAGTTGGACCAATTGGGAAGTCCAATTTTTTTGGGTTTTAAGACTTCATTTTAAGGGCCCAAAACGTAATGTTTTGATGTGGGCCGGCCCATGGACCCTTGAGAATGTCCAAAGATCATTAAAAAGTCTAGAAACCCTAATTTTAACTTATAATTACTCACCTTATGCCTCCAATCAAAACCCTAGCTAGAGAGGGTGATTTTATAGCCTCCATCTTCTTTAAAGCCCTATTTTCTCTTTTGAAATCCCTAAGGTAGCCCCTTAGCACATTTTTGACAAAAGAAAAAACCTTTCTTTAGTTAGTTCTAAGGTAGCAAACTATTTTCTAATCTCTCTCAAAAATCTTTTTCAAACAATCTCTTCAAGAAGACCTTTTTATTTTGAGTTATGATTACAAATGCATTTTACTTGTAATTGGGTAGATCTAGGATGGGTTTAGTACTTCAAGAAACATGTTGTTCAATTCAAGTATTAAAGCCATGAAGATTGGACAAAGAAACAAGTGAAGAGAAGTTGTTCATTAAAGCTTAATAGAAGCTCAATAGAAACAGTATCTATTGAGACTTAATGAAGAAAGCTCGACAGAAGTTGAATTTGTCGAGATCTATGAAATTGGAATTTCCAGATCTGATTTTCGGCTCATAGTGACATGTATATGTTGGGTTTCTTTTCTCACAACTCTAGACATATATAAGGCTTATTTTAAAGGCTGTCATACATGGAGAACACATGCAAAAAGTGACCTAGTGTCTTATTCTCTCTGCAAGAAGTTATTGCATCTCTGCACCTTAAGGTTTTGTAACCAAGTGCTTCTTATCTTCATTGTTGATGAAGTTGAGAACTTTGCAGCCAACAACATCTTCAAGTTGCTAGAGTTAGTCACGTAATGGGATCCGTACAAAAGGGTGGCATTCATATATTGAAGAGTTCTGAGGTTCTGGAGCGGTAGAAGGTTTCTACTATAAGTTCATCTACGGGAATTGAAGAGTCTAGAGACAAAGGTTTTGAACTAGATATAAAACCGGTTTTGAACTAGATAAAGGTTTTGAACGAGACTATCCCATTGGTGTACACACAATGTCTCGAAGCTCAGCTTACATTCGAGGATCCAAAACCGGGGTGTCTCAAATACCGAGAAACCGTGTTAAAGAAGAGGGAGGAGATATAGAGGAGGAGATTAACAGATTCACTTCTGCACTAGAGTTTTTAGCTTAGCCACCATCTTCAGCACCAGCACGGGGTCCAGACAGACTTGATCGTCTCCTAGCTAGGGTGGACCAAATGTTTGCCATGCTTGACTCCTATGTGCAGCACATAGCGGACCAGTTTGCCCATATCCAGGGTTAGATCACAGCTTTATCCTCATAGATCGATGATTTTTCCATGGTCCAGGGATCAAATTCAGAGTCTGACCAGTTCTAGCCTCTTTGGCTATTTCAGTAAAAAAGGGGGAGAAAATTTTGAGGGGGAGCTTGCACAGTTAAGGGGGAGCATAGACACATAGGTTCTTTGCTTTACGATTTTGTGCTGTTTAGTTTATAGTTTTTATAACTGCTGATTTTGTTTTATGCTAACTAGTTTACAGCTTTTATAACTGCTGGTTTACTTTTTTACATTGCTTTCTTTTAAATCTTTTTATTCAGTAATATTATCCTTTAGTTTAATATTCTGTACTTGTGTCTATCCCAATGCTTTGTAGCATTTTCTTTGTACTTTTAAGATATTGCTAATATGTCTTAAATACCTCACTCTTGTACCCTAGTAGGATTTTGTTTCCTAGATGCAAATACTTCTTGTATTTTGCATTGGTCGAGTGTTGGACATGCAATTGATCCATGTGAATTGGTCTTTATTGTATTGTGTGTCCGGATGATCATTTACTTTGTTAAATGTTCATTGTAGTCTATTTTTGACTGTTTTAGTGTATGATCAAGTTGCTCACATGTTTCACTTCATGTTTACTTGATCGCATTTTACTTGCTGCATTATACTTGTCCTTTTATCACTTGATTTACCTTGAGAGTCTAATGCATCTGTGCAAGTGTTTCAAGTTACAGGTATTTTGTTTCAAGTGCATCACAGCTTCTAGATTTAGTGTGAGTGAGTTTTACCATTGTTCACAAACTCACGTTTAAGTCTAGAGTCTGTTATAGGGTGTTTTGTCATGGAATAGCCAAAGGGGGAGATTGTAAAGTTGTGATTTACAACTATGTTTTATGTTGACTTTATTCCATGACAAAAAGTGTTGTAATTGCTTCTATTTTGTTCCTTGTATTTTGTGGGATGTTATTGTATTGGGTTTAGTATTAGTTGGTGAAGACTCAAGATAAAAATGAAGAATTTGTGGATTTCGCGAGAAGCTCGCGAGAAGCTAATCTGTGAAAGAGCCATGTGATAAGCACGTGCTGGAAGCTGAAGAGTCATGCCAGCTGTCGTTTTCGCGAGTATCTCGCAGGTAAGGCCTTCCTGCGAGATAGTCGCGAAACATTTTGTCTAGAAGATTTTTTAGTGTGACGTGCCTACCCTTCATCCATACTATATGTACCCTCATTACCCACAAATGCAATAGAGGCCATTCAGAGAGAAAAACCCTAGTTTTGGTTTTCAACAACACACACCCATCTTGTTGAGAGAGAGAGCTAATCATCCTTAGTGAGAAATCTTTGTTGCCTCTTCTCCATCCCTATCCCATTGTCATATCTTGAGAGGAGATTTGTACCCAAACACAACCAACACCTATTCAGAGTGTAGAGAGTGTTTTGGAGCTTGGGAAGCTTTGGGGATTTGCCAAAGGAAGCCGGTGAGGCTTGGTGGATGCTATGGACTAGTTGTTAGGATATGTGCCCTTAAATCCTATTGTATGATGCTATGTATAATATTATGTATGACATTATTTGAGAAATGTTGTATGACTTAATATTATGTTTAATAAAGTTGTTTTATTCTTATCTAAAATAATGGTAACATGAATATTCGGACATTATCAAATAGTCCATGAGATGCATAGTATGTGATTTATGTGATTTAGTCACAGAAGATGTAAATCACAAGTTCTTTGTAAACTCAGAATTTTGGTTCGTAGTCGGTGATGAAATTAGGCATTTCATCTGCGAAGACTATAACATATTAACTACGATGATTTGTCTTGATCATGGAAGTGGTGACTTCTAGTTAATATGTTGATATGTTTTAAGAGTTAAGACATATTGAACTGGACCGCTGTGAGATTTATTATTCTCCTAACGACTGTCAATTGAATAATAAATCTCACGACTTGTATTCACATGAACTCTTAATCCTGAGAGAATAAAGGACCTGATCATGAAATGTAGGTTGCTTTGATATATCAGGAGTGAGATCTAAAGTAACGGTCAAAACCTCAGTATGTTGGGCGGCCACATGTAGTGTTGATGGAACATATATTCTCAAGATGGAATTCATAGTCTCTTAACGGAGATATAAAATATTCCCTTGAGATAAGTTTAATGGGTACAGTTATTCAGAGAGTTAGGCCTAACCACTTTAGTAAGACTAAAGTATATATTTATGAAATTGGATTTCATAAATATATGGTGAATAACTCATAAGGATTAAACCGGGTACTCAAGGATTAAGATGTAGTAATTCACAAAGTGGCAGTCTATATTTATGACTTTGTGTTACTACGAATATTTTTATGAAGGGGTTGCATGTATAATAAAGTCTTGGGATATAATTTATTAATAAGGCCTAGAGTGCAATTATATTTATATAGTGGTATTAAATATAATTAATGGTAACTTTGGACTTGTCAAGAGTTGACAGAAAAGCCCAAGGCCCATTGGAGCTAGTGTCTTATTTGTTCCCTTTTGGTCCCACTCCAAGCCACACACTAAAGCCCAATTGGGAAGGCCCAAAACGCTAGCCCAATTAGATAATCAGTTATGTGGAGAGATACATACAGAATTTTATATTGAATAAAATGGTTTGTATGCATAAGGTAATAAAAATAAAGAAGAGAGACACTCTTTCATATTCTCTCTAGAAACATAGAACTGATTGAGAGACCACACATCTTGGGCATCGAGTGGAATTGGAGTGAAGATTGAAAGTATTCCCGAGTACTTCTTCATTCGGTTTTGAAATTCACTGCATCAAGGTACACTCTCTTGTTCTTATATTCTGAAACTTACATAGTGCATGTTATCGTTTTCGAATGAAGTAGATCCGTTTATTTTTCCGCTGCGTATGTTTTGTATGCGATACAAACATCATGATTGATTCCCAACACTAGTAGCGGGATCCGGGAAGCTAAAGAAGAAATAGGTTCGGCGTAACTTCGTTGGAGTAGGAAGCTTGGAGGGCTTAGGTACCTGGGTAGATTAGGCTTGGAGATTCTATTGCTGTCCTTGTATCCCAATTATATTCTTTAGTGGATCATTTTGACTGCTTGGAGTGCGGCGGAGAGGTTTTTCGCCGAGATCTTCGGTTTCCTCTTCGATAACACATCGGCGTGTTATCTTGTGTTTGCAATCTCTCTTCCCTTAATCTTTGTTGTAAGTTTGTTTAGACCCCTTAAACCCAAAAAAATTAACCTAGATAATTAGCCAAGTGATTAACTTAGGTAAATTAAACAATTCTAGGTTAACACAAATATATCATATCATGCAAAAGTGCGGAATAATAAAGAACACATGATATGATGACCCAGGAAAACCAAACCAGTAAAAAACTTGGGGAGGATTTAACCTAGCTATCCTCGAGGTAAAACAAAATCACTATGAAAGAATTGAACTTTACACAATAGAGACTTAGACCACTAACATCTTATTGCTACCTGCCTACAGGAAACTTACTACCACGACCACGTGACAGTTCCGAGACTACGGACTCCTTCTTTCCTTGAATTCTCAGCAAAACACAAGCACACCTATTTGTATATCTTGAAGCTCTTTGATTCTGCAACTGTATGATTTACCAATCTCTTGATATGAATCTAGAGTTTGGAAACCCTAGGTGTATGTAAAGGTAAACACCTCTAGATCTAACAATTAGATTCACAAACATAGCATTCAGAACTCTAAAAATGTGGCTAGGGTTTTCCCTTATATACTTAGGGCAAAACATATAACCCTACACATTAAATGGGCTAGGGCCGAGTTGGAAAATTCTGCAGAAAAACGATCTGCACAACTTTCGATCGGTCGAGTCTAATTCTCGATTGATCAAGCCTGACAGATCTGCACAGTGAATTCTACAATAACTCGATTCCAACTTTACATAAAAAGCCATACTTTGAGCAAGTCTACAACAAGACTAAAGATTGTTTTGATCATGGTTTGCCAACATTACAAATTGAAGTTCTAATATATTAGTTCCTAATTCCTTAGAACCTAACATTTGTCATTTAATTTCTACTATGGATGTGATTTTATTTGACTTAGTTTGTTTATCAATTCTTTTTTTAAGCTTTTGTTCATTTTCCGCACGATCATCGTTTGATATAAAGCTTGAATTGGTAATTTGTAAATTGGGGGTCTAAATGTTCATAGTGTTTTATATGCTAATTGAACTTTCAAACTTTATTAATCATAACATTAAGTCATATATAATGTCATACATAGTATCATACAATAGGATTTAAGGGCACGCATATTCAATGATGCGTACGCATCCTCTAGCACGGAAACAATAAATCACATCTTTATAGATTTAATCAAACAAAGATAAAACATGTGAGATCAAATAAGCATGTTAGAAACACTAAACACTAAACTAACATGGAGCAAATAAAACAAACATCAATATAAACAAATAAACATGAAAAAGAAAATCAAATAAGTATACTAAACTAACATAAAATAAATAAACATGTTAAACTTTACATAAAACCAAAACTAATACAAGAACAACCAAAACAGATTATAAACAACCTAAAATCAAATTAACACATATCAAACATAAATATAAACGTCAAACAAAACAAATACAACAATTATAAAAAATAGCTTATAAACCGCACAATGTGCGGGACACTTTTATTTATTACAAAAGACAAATTGTAGGTGAAAATTTAAACACTTTATAGTTAGATAATACCCAAAAAAGTATTTTTTTTTTATAAAAAAAAACTTGCAAGAAAGAAAACTATGAAATCTAATCTTGAAATTTCTTGTTCATTCAACAAAATTTGAAATAGATTAAAAAGAAATCGTCTTTCTTCATCACACATGCACTCAAGCATTTAATAGGTGTACTTGTTTTGCTAGAAGCAAGAATTGGTGTCTTCAACTAACAATAATTAAAAATTCAAATATCATGAAATTCAAATCCTATAGTAGTAATGAATTACATCAGACTACAGTAGTAAGTAGTCTCACGGAATCTTTAAAACATTAATTAAAAACAAAAGAATATTGGAAGGACTGCACCAATTGGCAAAATTTTAGACCACGTAGAGAGAAGTGTCTACTTTCTATATACAAAGTCATTCTATCACTTTAACACCACAAAAAATACCTTAACTCCATATACTGTTAGAAATTTTTTTTTTTTTTTTTTTTTTGCAGAAAATAGAAACAAATAAATTGAATAGTTACTTCATAATTCAATAAAAATATCCTCAATATTCAACAAAATAATTTCGTACAATTTTCCATCTTACTTTTGTTGTTGAGTTTGAGCTATTTGTCTTAAAGCTTTCCTCTTTGTATCCTTGCACTTCCTGCAACATGCATATTAATCCAATTGAAATCCCTTTCTTGGTATAGAGCAATGCAGACTGCAGGGTGCTTTACTCTTTACCATCTACCTAATTCTTTATAATTGTTTTCAATTGATTTGGATATCAATCATTGAACTATTAAGAAAGATATTTATAGTTACATATCTTTGAGTTAATCAAACCCAAAACAGCTTTGCTGTAAGCATTGTACTGCTATCAAATGTTAAAACACAACTGTAACACACACACATACACACACACACACACATCTAACTCCATCTAGAGCTTTGGTGTGATTCCTAATTGACCAAGCCATCTATTAAATCTAACACATTTCTAATATAATTATGCATGCCAATTTTTAATTCAATTACCAATCTATTGCTATCCTATCTTTGTAGCTCTTTGAATCATCCTTTTATTCTCTATCCAAATAATAAATCATTTGTCCCCAGCTAGGATAAATAGAGGAATTCAACTTAAATAACTAAAAATAACTATAATGTAGCCATTAAAGTTGGGTATAAAAGTCAAGCATCCATTCCAATTGTACTATCTAAAACCACAAAAATTTCATAGAATTTAAGCAATAATAGATCTAGATGATCCTTAAATCAACTGAAATGTATATTAAATATGGATTAGCTTTTGAGCAATAATAATCATTATGGAAATTTTTAGTTAATTCATGATTAACATTACGTAATCTACCTAACCAATTGCACTGTATAAATATGCTTTAGAAACTTCTCAATTATGAATGAAATTTTCCAAAAAAAATTTGTCCATGATGACCATGAACCATTTCAATGAATTTATTCTTCAGAACTTAGATAAGAATTACTTTTCTTGACTAATGGGTTTAATCTACAAAAATTTTTTGGAGCTAAGAGGATTTTCTTGGACCTGAAAAAAAAAAAAAGAAACAAAACAAAACAAAACAAAATTGAGAGAATGCAGGGAGAAATGTTCTGATGTTTCCGATAATGATGTTCTTTCTCTAAGAGAGTGTGTGTCTATACATTTTTTGTAATGCTATAATGATAAACTATAGGTTCTAAATGAGATACTGAATGCAACTCAAGTTTGTGAGCGAAATTAAATTGCAATTGTGCTTTAGTTGGTTACTATAGTCATGGATGGATACCTTTTGTAATTTAAGTTGAGAATTACGTAATCAGATTGTGAGATTGCTAATCTTGCAGATTAGCTATCACAAAACTTCAATATATTGGACTTGCAAAACAAAATTACAAAATAAACATACAGCTGTAATTTTTTTTCATTTGGTGTTCAAGTAATAACCTTTAAATATATTTTTTTTCATACAGTACAACAGAAAAGGGATCGAATGAGGTAAATAACATAATGAAATAGATAAATAGTACCTATAAGAAGCACTAACGGAGAACACAATACTTTATAATTGTTCACTATATATTCCCTTCAGTGTTTTCATATCCTTCCCACTGGATGTTGGGGTTTATGCCCTAAAATCCAATTTATTGGCATGTCATAAATAATTAAATTATTTAATTATATAAGACTATCTATAAATGAACTAATGAGACATTATCTTAGTCCATGAGATGCATAGTATGCGATTTATATGAAAAGTCACAGAAGATATAAATTGCAAGTTCTTTGTAAACTCAGAATGTAGTTCGTAGTCGGTGATGAAATTGGGCGTTTCATCTGCGAAGACTATAACATATCAACTAAGATGATTTGTCTTCATCATGAAAATTGAGATTTCTAGTTGGTATGTTAATATGTTTTAAGAGTTAAGACATATTGAACTAGACCGCTGTAAAAATTATTATTCTCCTAACGATTGTCAAATGAATAATAAATCTCACGACTTCTATTTGCATCAACTCTAAATCTTGAGAGAATAATGGACCTGATCATGAGATGTAGGTTTCTTTGATATATCAGGAGTGAGATCTATATCTTACGGTCAAAACCTCAGTATGTTGGGCAGCCACATTTAGTGTTGATAACATGCACTATGTAGGTTTCAGAATATAAGAACAAGAGAGTGTACCTTGATGCGGTGAAATTCAAAACCGAATGAAGAAGTACTCGGGAACACTTTCAATCTTCACTCCAATTCCACTTGATGCACAATATGTGTGGTCTCTCAATCAGTTCTATGTTTCTAGAGAGAATATTTTATTATTCTTATTCTTATTAAACATACAAACCATTTTATTCTATATAAAATTCTGTATGTTTCTCTCCACATAACTGATTATCTAATTGGGCTAGCCTTTTGGGCCTTCCCAATTGGGCTTTAGTGTGTGGCTTGGAGTGGGACCAAAAAGGGAACAAATAAGACACTAGCTCCAATGGGCCTTGGGCTTTTCTCTCAACTCTTGACAAGTCCAAAGTTACCATTAATTATAGTTAATATCACTATATAAATATAATTGCACTCTAGGCCTCATTAATAAATTATATCCCAAGACTTTATTATACATGCAACCTCTTCATAAAATATTCGTAGTAATACAAAGTCATGAATATAGACTGCCACTTTGCAAATTACTACATCTTAATCCTTGAGTACCCGGTTTAATCCTTTTGAGTTATTCACCATATATTTATGAAATCCAATTTCATAAATATATACTTTAGTCTTACTAAAGTGGTTAGGCCTAACTCTCTGAATAACTGTACCCATTAAACTTATCTCAAGGGAACATTTTATATCTCCGTTAAGAGACTATGAATTCCATCTTGAGAATATGTGTTCCATCAACACTAAATGCGGCTGCCCAACATACTGAGGTTTTGACCGTTACTTTAGATCTCACTCCTGATATATCAAAGCAACCAACATTTCATGATCAGGTCTATTATTCTCTCAGGATTAAGAGTTCATGTGAATACAAGTCGTGAGATTTATTATTCAATTGACAGTCGTTAGGAGAATAATAAATCTCACAGCGGTCCAGTTCAATATATCTTAACTCTTAAAACATATCAACATGTTAACTAGAAGTCACCACTTCCATGATCAAGACAAATCATCGTAGTTAATATGTTATAGTCTTCGCAGATGAAATGCCCAATTTCATCACCGACTACGAATCAAAATTCTGAGTTTACAAAGAACTTGTGATCTATATCTTCTGTGACTAAATCACATAAATCACATACTATGCATCTCATGGCCTATTTGATAATGTCCGAATATTCATGTTACCATTATTTTAGATAAGAATAAAACAACTTTATTAAACACAATATTAAGTCATACATCATTTCTCACATAATGTCATACATAATATCATACATAGCATCATACAATAGGATTTAAGGGCACATATCCTAACAGATGGAACATATATTCTCAAGTTAGAATTCATAATCTCTTAACGGAGATATAAAATATTCCCTTGAGATAAGTTTAATGGGTTTGGTTATTCAGAGTGTTGGGCCCAACCACTTTAGTAAGGAGTTACTAAAGTATATATTTGTGGAATTGGATTTTATAAATATATGATGAATAACATTAAGGATAAATCGGGTACTCAAGGATTAAGATGTAATAATTTTCAAAGTGGCAGTCTACATTCATAACTTTATATTACTACGAATATTTTAATGAAGGGGTTGCATGTACAATAAAGTCTTGGGATATAATTTATTAATAAGGCCTAGAGTGCAATTATATTCGTAGAGTGGTATTGAATATAATTAATGTAACTTTGGACTTGTCAAGAGTTGACAGAAAAGCCCAAGGCCCATTGAAGCTAGAGTCTTATTTGTTCCCTTTTGGTCCCACTCCAAGCCACACACTAGAGCCCAATTGGAATGGCCCAAAAGGCTAGCCCAATTAGATAATCAGTTGAATATAAGGAGAGAAACATACAGAATTTCATGAGTCTTTTCATGAGTCTTTTCATAAGTGTTTTTCATAAAGATTACACAAGGAATGAAATGGTTTGTATGTAAGTGTTGGACACTCCCTTGTTCTCTCCTCGGAAACTGATTGAGAGACCATACATCTTGAGCATTAAGTAGAATTGGAGTGAAGATTAAAAGTCTTCCCAAGAATTTCTGATTTTTGGTTTTGAATTTCACCACACCAAGGTACGCTTTCTTGTTCTTAAATTCTGAAACTTTCATAGTGCATGTTATCAATTCCGAATAAAGTAAATCTGTTAATTTTCCGCTGTGTATATTTTGTATGTGATACGAACATGTATTATTTTCCCAACAATTGGTATCAGAGCGGTCTACAATTCAAATCTGAATAACATGTCTTGTGAGTTTTAGAATTAGAGATAATAGTTTCATGATGTTAGAAAGTTATATATGCGTTTAATTTTCTGCATGGGTGTTGAAACTATGATTTGTTAAAAACTGATATTGATGTTATGATGTTGTTTAAATCTGAATTTAAGTATGTTAAATTCATCTTTAAGGCTATAGCATCAATGGAATTCAGTTTTGATATCAAATTCTACATATCATGTTCATATGATGGTTTTTTGTTCATGAAAAATCGTTGAAACCTATTTGCAACTTCTCTAGAAAAATTGAAAACACGGGTTTTTCGCGGGTTAGCTTCCCGCAAAGTTACTCACGAAAAATGATTCTGAAGAAAAAAACTTTTCGCGGGTAAGCTTTACTCGCGAACCAGTCGTGAGACAATAGCGAAAGTTTCTGTCTGATTTTTGTGTTTTCAATTTTTTGCTTTAAATTGTTTTCGCGGAAGTGCTTAGTTACGAAATTCTCGCGAAAATGCATTTGAAGGGAATTTTGAATATTTTCTAAATTTTTTCAAATGTATAAAGTGTAAGAAAATGTGTGATGTGATTACACATGGTTCTAACTAAAAGACCTAATGAGATCAAATATATTGGTTAAATAGAACTCTTAGTCCTAAATAGTTTAGGACTTGTCTTTTAAGAAACATTCTAATTAGATTGGAATTGTTGTATGTTTGAAAGTCCTTAATTTATTTTAATTAGAAGTTTTAATGAGATTAAAGCTTAATTAAAAGGTCTATATATTTTCTAATAAGATTAGAACTTTTTATTTAGTAAATTAAGGATAGAGTTCTATATAACTAATTTTTGATCCATTAGAGTTTAAGGAATCCTAAATAGTTTTGGACTTCCATTTTAGTTAGCAATTCTAATAAGATTAGAGTTTTCAACAAGTGCAAGGTTATTAGTTGTGACGGGATCACAATTATTTAAAGAAAAACCCAAATAATGAGTGGGAGTGCTGAAATAACCCTTTTGTTAAGTTTATTGCAATGTGAATAGATGCTTTGTCTTGACTTCAAGTCTTACATTCCATGCGGAGGGTATTTACTTCATGGATTACAAGGTTAAACTTCTTTGTGATTGCGCGAATGTTTGTTGCGCTATTTTGACGTGACTTAGTAACATCACGTTGAATTTAAACAATTAAACACATTTGATGTGTAGGGTTAAAATTGTGATAAGATCATAATAATTTCAGGACAAACCACTTGTTTTAAAATTTCTAGTGGGAGAGAGATACAAGGATTGGATCTCACGGCCTCCATTATTGGTTCATAGTAGTGTGGGTAAGCACCTCATCTTAGCGTATATGCCTCGCGATCCCAAAGGAGGGTGTTTATTTCATAGTACTACAAGATTGAACTTACCCGTTTAAAGTAGTGTGAACAAGCACCTCGTCTTAGCGTATATGCCTCGCGATCCCAAAGGAGGGTGTTTTGTTTCATGGTACTACAGTTTTTAAACACTATAAAGGGAGATGAAATGTGGCTACACATGATTCTAGATAATGGTGTACACTAGACTAAGTGTAATGTTAACCTCCCAAAGGAGCTATGTCATTATTACTTAGAGGCTAAAGGAAAAGTGGCAAATTATTTTTGTTTGGTAAGAGTTACCATGATAACATTAATAATGAGAATAATTCTCGCCTAATCATAGTGGTTGGTATGACCTCGCTTCCAAGGAATATTAATTGCGGGATTAGGTTGTCGTTGCACCTAGTATAGTATTTTTGGGTTTCATACTATATGGTTATAGATGCAAAATATAATGTCCCTGTAATTATGTTCATAGTTTCAAAATAAAGTTGTCATAAATTTTTTGTTCTCTAGCTACTATTTTAAATGAATCACATTAACTAAGAAATAATTTTGGACATGATGCTTAAAGGAGCTGAACTACATAATTATGTTTTGATTCAGAATTGTCATAATTTCCTATGCATTATGCATTGATGGAAGATAGCTAATGATTTGATCATAGTCTCCATTGAAATGCTAAAATGTTACATTGGCTTCTATCTCAATTGTACTATAGCATGAGATGCAAGAGTTAGTACTAGACTTAGACTTTATATTAAGTCTAAATGAGATGTTTGGTATGAATCAAATTGAGCACTCAGAAAAGCTTAAGGAGTTCCAATTCTATGTCATTTTATGAAAATATTTTATTTTTAAAATGAATTGGATTTCTTGGATGTAGAGATTAAATGTTAATCTCATATGGATGTGATCCACAACTCCTTGTTAGAATCATTTGATCAATTCATATTGTTTTCAAAATAAACTATTTTTATGTTATCTGAATTGATGAGTGAGTTCTACGCAACGGAAGACATCCTAAAAGCTAAGGCTAGGATCAATATGATTTAATTCAAATTCTTAGCCTAAACCGAAAGGTAAGGGTGGCAAGAAGATAAATTATAATACCAAACAGTTGGACAAGCAAGTTGCCCTAGTAGTTGCCAAAAGGAAATTATACTCAAAAGCATGACCAAAAGAAAAGTGTTTCTGTTTTGGTAAAGCTAAGCATTGTCCATGATTATTTTCTAAATGAAAATTTACATGTTTTACTTTTTAAAGAGAAAGTTTCCATCCTTTGTTATTGTATGTATTTGGCACTTATGCCTAGATCTTATTAATCTAAATGATATTTAAGATTGGTGAAAGATGAGCTTTTAGAACCATTATTTTGTTATATTCCCAGTCTATGAATTCTATTTAGAGGATAATAAGATCTAGGACTCTTTTATTGCAAAGGAATAAAGTTTCACTGACTTCTTTAAGTCAGTACATACATGAAAGGATGAATAAAACTCTTTTAGAAATAGTAAAGTACATGATAAGTATTTCCATTTGCTTATTTCTTTTGGAGATATACTCTAGTAATTACTATACATTTTCTAAAGTTGATTTCAAAAGTTTGTTCCTAAGACATTTGTCAAATTGTGGATTGGGTGAAAACCTAGTATATGATACTTCCACTTTTAGAGATGCCCAGCACTTGTGCTAGAAAGGAAGTCTAACAAATTAAAATCAAAAGGTAGAAAAATGTGTGTTTTTATGATAGGTATCCAAAAGGAGTTGCAAAAGATTGTTTTGGTAGTCATAAAGAAAACAAGATGTTTGAATAATACAAATACAAAGTTCTTGATGATGACTATGTGAATAATCTTAAAGCAAAACGTATAATTGTTCTAGAAGAAAGATGTCAGAATTTGTTTAAAGACAACTGTAAAATACATTTAGAAATGAGATGATTGTATTAGATACACCACAAGGTATTATTCTAGATGTATAGCTAGTACATCGGTACAATATCGTAGTGGGAGGATTATTAATTACCAAGTAAGTTCATACTTTTAGGATAAACTTTGAAGTTTTTCCATAAGGATATGAATTTGATCCTCAGTCCTACGTAAAGGCAATAGATGATTTGAATATGTATTACTGTATCAAGGTTATGTGATTAGAATTGGATTCTATTTGAAGTCTAGAACTTGTAAAGGCGCCTAATGGCATTAGGCCTATTGTTTTCAAATAGATCTACAAGTAAATGAGAGTGATAGATTTGAAGGTGCAAACCTTCAAAGTGAAGACTAGTGGCGAAAAGATTTATTTAGAAAGAAATGGTTCGATTATAAAAAGATTTTTTCACCAATAGTCAAGATTGACTCTATCTAGATTCTCTTATCCATTATATTTCATTTGGATGAAATATGGCAATGGATATCAAGAAAGCTTCTTTTAGTAGCAATCTTGAGGAACAAATCTATATGATGTAACTAGACTTGTACATAGAAAAGAAATAGTAGTGCTTAGTATGCAAGTTGCTTAAATTCCATTTAAGGATTAAAGCAAACATCTGAATCATAATATATCATCT
The DNA here is from genome assembly GCA_033629205.1 of Lithocarpus polystachyus. Lineage (NCBI taxonomy): Eukaryota > Viridiplantae > Streptophyta > Magnoliopsida > Fagales > Fagaceae > Lithocarpus > Lithocarpus polystachyus. The sequence goes on from CM066166.1 coordinate 49,049,136, forward strand.
TTGATCAAGTAATCAATTTGTTTGATTTTGATCAAATATTAAAAGGTCTTATGTATGTGAAAGTTATATAGAATAATAAATTTCTTAATGTATGTTGATGACATTCTAATAATTTAGAATGATGTAGAGATATTGTCATCAATAGAGTTTTTATTGTCTAATCCATTTTGATATAAAGTGCTTGGGAAAGACTTGTCATATCCTAAGAATTTAAACTTTATTACAATTCAGAAATTAGGATATTGAGTCTATCTCAAACTGCTTAAATAGATTAGATTCTAACCAAGTATAGCATGTAATACTTCAAGAAAGGATTCTTTCCTAATATCATATCAATAGGAAGTCTTTATGCTATGCTATATACTAGGCTAAATATATATTTTTTGGTGGGCATGGTAAGCAAATATCAATTGAATCAAAGATCACTTAATTTAATGGAAGTAAAGAATATACTCAAATATCTTAGGAGATTGAGGGATTATATGCTTGTCCACAAAAGTGAGATTTTGATTGGTACTGGATGTACAAATGCAGACTTGTAGTTTGATTGTGATTCATGAAGTTGGACTTCAAAATATGTGTTCATCTTAGTGGTGAAGATACACATTAAGTGTAAGTATTATCTCATTAGAGAGATATGAATACGTGAGGAGTAGTAGTAGAAAAGATAATTTATGCAATAAATCTGACTGAAACTTGTTTCCAAATCTTGCCTTCGAGTGACTATAAATTACTCTAAAGGGAGATAAGTGTCGGATATATGGTAAATTGTCTTTGAGGGCAAGTGGGAGATTGTTGGGGTTTATGCCCAAAATCCAATTTATTAGCATGTCATAAATAATTAAATTGTTTAATTATATGAGACCATCTATAAATGAACTAATGGGACATTATCTTAGTCTATGAGATGCATAGTATGCGATTTATGTGAAAAGTCACAGAAGATATAAATTGCAAGTTATTTGTAAATTCAGAATGTAGTTCGTAGTCAGTGATGAAATTGGGCGTTTTATCTGCGAAGACTATAACATATCAACTAAGATGATTTTTCTTGATCATGGAAATGGAGATTTCTAGTTGGTATGTTGATATGTTTTAAGAGTTAAGACATATTGAACTAGACCGCTGTGAGAATTACTATTCTCCTAACAACTGTCAAATGAATAATAAATCTCATGACTTCTATTTGCATCAACTCTAAATCCTGAGAGAATAATGGACTTGATCATGAGATGTAGGTTGCTTTGATATATCAGGAGTGAGATCTATAAGTTACGGTCAAAATCTCAGTATGTTGGGCACCACATTTAGTGTTGATGGAACATATATTCTCAAGATGGAATTCATCATCTCTTAACAGAGATATAAAATATTCCCTTGAGATAAGTTTAATGGGTTTGGTTATTCAGAGTGTTGGACCCAACCACTTTAGTAAAGAGTTACTAAAGTATATATTTGTGGAATTGGATTTCATAAATATATGATGAATAACATTAAGGATTAAACCGGGTACTCAAGGATTAAGATGTAATAATTTTCAAAGTGGCAGTTTACATTCATGACTTTGTATTACTACGAATATTTTAATGAAGGGGTTGCATGTACAATAAAGTCTTGGGATATAATTTATTAATAAGGCCTAGAGTGCAATTATATTCATATAGTGGTATTGAATATAATTAATGGTAACTTTAGACTTGTCAAGAGTTGACAGAAAAGCCCAAGGCCCATTGGATTTAGAGTTTTATTTGTTCCCTTTTGGTCCCACTCCAAGCCACACACTAGAGCCCAATTGAAATGGCCCAAAAGGCTAACCCAATTAGATAATCAGTTGTATATAAGGAGAGAAACATACAGAATTTCATAAGTCCTTTCATGAGTCTTTTCATAAGTGTTTTTCATAAAGATTACACAATGAATGAAATGGTTTGTATGTGAGTGTTGGACACTCCCTTGTTCTCTCCTTGGAAACTGATTGAGAGACCACACATCTTAGGCATTAAGTGGAATTGGAGTGAAGATTAAAAGTCTTCTAAAGAACTTCTAATTTTTTGTTTTGAATTTCACCGCACCAAGGTACGCTTTCTTGTTCTTAAATTCTGAAACTTTTATAGTGCATGTTATCAATTGCAAATGAAGTAGATCCGTTAATTTTCCGCTACGTATGTTTTGTATGTGATACGAACATGTATTATTTTCCCAACACTGGAAACTGTATTTGTTTAATTTAGCTTTATGTAGTTCTTATGTTTTAAAGCATGCTAGTTTGCTAGATTTGTTGTTTTAAAGTTCTATTCATTTTCTGTGTTTCTAGGTTAAGGTTTAGGGTGTGTCTGCATATGCATGCGTATGTAGGCTCGAAGTATGTGTATGCATACAACTGACCTGCTTATGTAGCTCTATGTATGCGCACGCATACTCGTGCCCAAAAACCCTCATTTGAGTTTTTGGTTTTTGTCTTTTCACTTCTTGTGCGTAATATGCCTCTGTTTTGACGTTTTTGTATGTTTTTTAGTCTCTGTTCCTTTGTTTTATTGCATACTCTCCTTTAACATGCTAGATTAAGGTTTCTTTTATTTCTTACTTTAATGACATGAACATGCATTCACATGATCATGCATTGATGCCATAGGTGCTATAATGTAGTAAGGTAAATGAGGTAAGTCATGCACTCACATGATCATACATATGGGTTCACCTTGATGATAAGTATGAACATGCTTTGTTGAATGATATGCTTTAGATGTTTTGAGAATATCATATGTTTGTTTTGATGACATCATATGGGTTTTTATCATATATACTTACTGCTTCACCTATGAATTTTGTTTGCTTGCTCGGATGAGATGTGATAAGAAGCATGATAAATAAATGCTAGGGTTTGTGATGTGATGAAAAGCACGATAGATGTATGTTAGGTTCGGGATGAAATGCCATGTTGTATGCTTAGACGTATGCTAGTGTGTGTGTGAGTTTTAAGACGCAATATTGAACATGTCTTTAATAAGATTAAGATGTAAGACACAATGAGTGGAAGCCGACCCACGAGTCGAGTGGTTTTGGGTGCCTAACACCTTCCCAAAATTGTACCTAAACTCTAAACCCATACTTTGGTAGTAAGATCAGTCCTTCCACGTAAGGGCGCTATATACATGGTTCTTAAACCATAAAACTAGGTGACGATTCCTTCCCTTTTTCTCCGCCCCAATCCACTCAACCGAGGCATACTCCCCAAAGAGAAGCACGTAAGAATAGTACATATTTGTATTGCATACAAAACATACGCAGCAGAAAGTTAACAGATCTACTTCATTCGTAATTGATAACATGTACTATGTGAATTTCAGAATATATGAACAAGAGAATGTACCATGGTGCAATGAAATTCAAAAATAAAGATTAGAAGTACTTGGGAAAACTTTTAATCTTCACTCCAATTCCACTTGTGCCTAAGAAGTGTGGTCTCTTAATCAGTTTATGAGTATGTGTTCAAAAGAGAATAAAAGAGTGTCTAACGATTACATACAAATCATTTCATTCTCTTACAAAATTCTGTATGTTTCTCTTTTTAAACTGATTATCAAATTGGGCTAGCCTTTTGGGCCATTCCAATTGAGCTCTAGTATATAGCTTGGAATAGGACCAAAAGGAAACAAAAGGGAACAAATAAGACTCTAGCTCCAATGGGCCTTGGGCTTTTCTGTCAACTCTTGATAAGTCCAAAGTTACCATTAATTATATTTAATACTATTATATAAATATAATTGCACTCTAGGCCTTATTAACAAATTATATCCCAAAACTTTATTATATATACAACTCATTCACAAAATATTCATAGTAATACAAAGTCATAAATATAGACTGTTACTTTGAAGATTACTACATCTTAATTCTTGAGTACCCGGATTAATCCTTTAAGTTATTCATAATATATTTATGAAATCCAATTTCATAAATATATACTTTAGTAACTCTTTACTAAAATGGTTAGGCCTAATACTCTGAATAACCAAACCCATTAAACTTATCTCAAGGGAACATTTTATATCTCCGTTAAGAGATTATGAATTTCTTCTTCAAAATATATGTTCCATCAACACTAAATGTGGCTGCCCAACATACTGAGGTTTTGATCGTGAATTTAGATCTCACTTCTAATATATCAAAGCAACCTACACTTCATGATCAAGTCTCTCTCAGGATTAAGAGTTCATGTAAATAGAAGTCATGAGATTTATTATTCATTTGATAGTCGTTAGGAGAATAATAAATCTTACTGCTTTCCAGTTCAATATGTCTTAACACTTGAAACATATCAACATATCAACTAAAAGTCTCCACTTTCATGATCAAGACAAATCATCTTAGTTGATATTTTTTAGTCTTCGCAGATGAAATGCCCAATTTCATCACTGACTACGACCTATAATTCTGAGTTTACAAAGAACTTGTGATTTATATCTTCTGTGACTAAATCACATAAATCACATACTATGCATCTCATGGACTATATGATAATGTCCAAATATTCATGTTACCATTATTTTAGATAATAATAAAACAACTTTATTAATTACAACATTAAGTCATAAATAATGTCATACATAGCATCATACAATAGGATTTAAGGGCACTGATCCTAACAAAGAACCAAGTAAAGAGTTTGATTCCAACGTGTAAGTTCGTTTAGACCCCTTAAACCCAAACAGATTAACCTAGAGAATTAACCAAGTGATTAACTTAGGTAATTTAAATAGATCTAGGTTAACACAAATATATCAAATCATATAAAAGTGCGGAATAATAAAGAACACATGATATGATGACCCAAGAAAACCAAACCAGTAAAAAACCTGGGGAGAATTTAACCTAACTATCCTCAAGGTAAAACAAATTCACTATGAAAAAATTGAAGTTTACACAATAAAGACTTAGACCACTAACATCCTATTGCTACCTGCCTGTAGGAAACTTACTACCACGACCACGTGACAGCTCCGAGATCCACGAACTCCTCCTTTCCTTGAATTCTTCAGCAAAGCAGAAGCAACACTTGCTTGTATATCTTGAAGCTCTTTTGTTCTGCAACTGTATGATTTACCAACCTCTTGACATGAATCTTGAGTTTGGAAACCCTAAGTGTATGTGAAGGTGAACACCTCTAGATCTAACAAATAGATTCACAAACACAGCATTCAGAACTCTAAAAACGTGGCTAGGGTTTTCCCTTATATTCTTAGGGCAAAACATAAAACCCTATACATTAAATGGGCTAGGGCTGAGTTGAAAAAATTCTGCAGAAAAACGATCTGCACGATTTTTGATCGATCGAGTCTAATTCTCGATCGATTGAGTCTAATTCTCGATCGATTGAGTCTAATTCTCGATCGATCGAGTCAGACAGAAAGTGCACAGTAATTCTACAGTCAACTCGATTCCAACTTTACATAAAAAGCCATACTTTGAGCAAGTCTAACACACAACTTAAAGAATGTTTTGATCATGGTTTGCCAACATAACAAATTGAAGTTCTAATACATTAGTTTCTAATTCTTAGAACCTAACAAACTCCCCTTTTGGCAATCCGTGACAAAACACAGACTTAACAAAAACCTCAAAGTTTACAAATTGAAACAGCCCATTACAAGATTAAAAAGCCACTAAACAATTCAACCTAACTACTATCTAACAGTTGCAAAGTAGACAGCAGCACGACTGAATCAACCTCTATATTCCTGTAACACTTAACATATACATAAAAACATGTGTGGAAAGGAAAAACAGTAAAACAACAAATATGCAAACTAACTCTCCCCCTAAGTTAGATACATCAAAAATAATTTCAACTCCCCCTAAACAGAACATTCTTGTATTTTCCACACAAATTCCCACATATCATCTAAAACTCTCCCATTTTGTCACGTATTGACAAAGATAACTCAAACAAAGAGTAACAACTCAATAAAGAACAAGAGGAAATAGAGAATTAAGGGAACAAAAAACAATTTAACTCTATAGAAAATAGAGACAACTCTCCCTATGAAGAGCAACAACTCCCCCTATGAACAACAAAGGTTAAAAAAAACTTTTCTCCCCCTATAAAAATAGGAAAAACAAAACAAGTTTTGAGAAAAACAGTTTTTGGGAAAATTTAGGAGGTGGGGATAAATAAAAACACACAAACCAAAAAAAATGAGTTGAGGATACACATGAAGAAAAAAATATTCTCTCTTTCAATAAAAGCAAACTTAACACTATGTGACCCATAAACAGTTGCATGAGTAGAGAAAATATTTGCACATTGATTATCCATCATATCTCTTAAGAAAAATATTTTCCGCAGTTCACATATCAAGAAAAATAGCATATACTAAAATGTACAAAAGACTCAAAAATTAATCAATCAATTTTTAAAACAAGTTGAGTACCCAATTTAGCAAAGTGTATGCATGTTATGTGTGAAAACAATGAGAGATATGACTGCAAAACTGTAAGATGGACACAGAAAAACAATGCAACTCATGTGAATCCTAACCATAAATGATGTATGAAAAAATTTGGTCAAAAACTCTAAAAACTGAAAATTTTTCAGTTTCAATCGATCGAGCATCGATCAAATACCAATCGAGTCAGACAGATTGAAACCAAAATTTTTATCGCAATTTCGATCAGTCGAGAAACAGCTTCGATAGGTCGAAATTCTGGAAAACTCAAATTTTTGAAAAACAGAACAATTTAATGCAGTAACTCCTCAAAGCACAACATTTCATGAATAAAATGCATGAGTATGAGACTAAAAGTTTTTCAAAAATACATGAATACAACCCAGATCTCTCAAGAACAAGTTTATCAACCAATTTGTCCTCAAAACTCAAATTTTGCATCAAAATCAAGGAATTTTTAATCTTGGATGGCCACAACAAAATCACACACAATAACATGTACAAAGTTTAGCAAAGAGTAACATGTGTAGTGTGTGCAACTAGCAAAAGCTTGAGATACATGTGAGGTGATTTGTGAATAGAAATCAAACACAAAGTCTACAAAATTCATCACATAGAATTTGAAAGAGACTATCACCTAAAGAGTTACATCATATAACTCTCACATCTCCTAAAATAAAAGCTTGCAATCATGTAAGTTTCTTGATTTGCCTCATAATTAATAACAATTGTAATTGATCAGAAACTTGTTAACAAAGCCGGGATAATGTACACACCAATTTTATTTGAATTGTGAATTTATTATAGCCCAATAATGTACACACCAATTTTAGCAATTTAATAGAGGCCACACCTTATGTTCTTTTTGTGCATGTGCTACACTTTCTCGAGCACAAAATCTTACGATATGCACTAAGGTATTCATGATTGGCTAATAAACAGTGGTGAGATGGTTATTTATGCATTTCTCAATAAGACCAAGTCCGACAATCAAAGGCATGTGATTTCAAGATCAAGACAAAGTGATCAAAAACTATAAACATCTTCCCACACAACATGCACTACAAAGCTCAAACTAGCAAAGTGTAATAAAATAAGCTCATCCAAGCTAAACACGGTACATAAACATATTATGTAAAGATAATATGGCCAACTTTGATTATAAATCCAAGATATAAAATACAAAACACATAAAAATCTTTTTGGTTTTTTAAAAAAATTTATGACCAAAACTAAAAGCACACATTATGCTAAATGATTAAAAATGCAAATGCAATGCATGACAGTGCTTAACTAAACTATAAAGGGTACACAAACAAGAAATATCAATTTCTTAATTAACCTTTGAGTACATGTACAAACTAGTATATACTCACACTAAATCAGACAAAGCTTAGCACTTATATAACACATGCTATTCATGTTTCTCCACAATGTCAAGCATGTTCTAAATCAAGAGAGATATCATAATTCATGTAATCCTCAAGAAAAATAAAACTAGACACAAAATAAAATATTTTTGTCTTTTTGAAATTTTTCAATGTTTTTGGATTTTTTTTAATAAAAAACAACAAAAAAAAAAAAACAAAACATGTCCACAAATAATTGAAAGAATTAAATCAGGGACAAGTCAACAACACTCACCTTAGAGAATCTTTTCTCACCCATATAGTACGAATCTTCGGCTTTGTAGGTGAAAATTCATATGAAGCAGAGTGTATTTGAGGGATTACACCAATCTTTTGAGAAAGACTAAAATCCTGCAAATTCCTTTCACAAGCCAACAAACTCAAATTTTTTAAAAGAATATGAAACAATTTATATGAAACAATTTATATGGACTTATGGCAGGAGAAATATCATCCCATATCCTAGATTGAAATACAGAATTTTTAAATTTCAATTTATGACAATTAGGACGAATGTGACCGGAGACACCACAAAAGTGACAAACAGGAACAAATTTAGGAACATCAATATTCCTAATAGCAAATCTAGTCTCAGTTTTTGGTTTTTGCCTCAACAAAGAACAATTTGGTCTAATATGACCAACAACACCACAAAGGTGACAAGTAGGCACAAAAACAGATTTCTTTTGCACACTAGCAGTAGGTTTAGACATAGGTTTAGAAACTTCAACGTCTACATCAGAACTTTTACCTTTGTCTAACCTAGCAAAATAAGCCTTTTCTTTATTATTCCTCTTGAAAAGAGGGATATAAACTTTCTTAGTTTTAGGCTTAAGAGAAACAGAAACACTTTTGTTATCAACAACAGGCTTGATACTAGTCAAATTTTCAATTTTAGCTTTAGATTCAGCTAACTCTTGTTTCAAACTTTTCATCTTCTCATCTTGAGAGGAAATTTGATTTCTCAAAAATTCATTCTTTTTATTAGATTTATTTAATCTAACAATCAATTCCTCTTTTTCAAGATTAGCCAATTTTAACTCTTCCTTAAATTTCTTAGCAATTCTCATAGTTTTCAATAACTCCTTACGAAGAGTTTCACAGGCATCAAAAAGATCAACAGAAACAACAGTGTCCTTTTTATTCAAATCATCACAAACATGAGCAGAAAGACACTTCAAATTATCCATGATAACAGGGATCAAGGATCAACTCTTAGATCAAAAGATCTAACACAAAAGAGTTACCCGCTCTGATACCACTTGTAAGTTCGTTTAGACCCCTTAAACCCAAACAGATTAACCTAGAGAATTAGCCAAGTGATTAACTTAGGTAATTTAAACAAATCTAGGTTAACACAAATATATCAAATCATGTAAAAGTGCGGAATAATAAAGAACACATGATATGATGACCCAGGAAAACCAAACCGGTAAAAAACTTGGGGAGGATTTAACCTAGCTATCCTCAAGGTAAAATGAATTCACTATGAAAGAATCGAAGTTTACATAATAGATACTTAGACCACTAACATCCTATTGCTACCTGCCTGTAGGAAACTTACTACCACGACCACGTGACAGCTCCGAGATCCACGGACTCCTTCTTTCCTTGAATTCTTCAGCAAAGCACAAGCAACACCTGCTTGTATATCTTGAAGCTCTTTTGTTCTATAACTGTATGATTTACCAACCTCTTGACATGAATCTTGAGTTTGGAAACCCTAAGTGTATATGGAGGTAAACACCTCTAGATCTAACAAATAGATTCACAAACACAGCATTCAGAACTCTAAAAATGTGGCTAGGGTTTCCCTTATATACTTAGGGCAAAACATAAAACCCTATACATTAAATGGGCTAGGACTGAGTTGGAAAAATTCTGCAGAAAAACGTTCTGCACGATTTTCGATCGATTGAGTCTAATTCTCGATCGATCAAGTCAGGCAGAAAGTGCACAGTAATTCTACAGTCAACTCGATTCCAACTTTACATAAAAAACCATACTTTGAGCAAGTCTAACACACAACTTAAAGAATGTTTTGATCATGGTTTGCCAACATTACAAATTGAAGTTCTAATACATTAGTTCCTAATTCTTAGAACCTAACACAATGTATCTTATTTCTTAATCTTAATAAAAGCTTGTTCAATACTTGTTTGCTCACACTTTACTTGGTTCTTTTGACCCTTTACCTTGATTGGTGATGAGTAAGAAGATGAGTACGCAACATTCGGGCCAAAATCTTTTGAAGTTCATCCCATTAACTCACAATGTATGTCTTGCCTATGATGGGCTTGGAGTACATTAACAGTTTGCCACCAATCCACAAAGGTCCACTTAGTCCCTCGATTAGAATCGTGGCCCACCTAGTTGTGAGTGACCTACTAATCTGTTCCTTTAGCTTTAAAGAGCCTACCCACACTTAGAGAGATCCTATATCCTATCAAAAAGAGAGTACCCTTTATATCTCTTGTTTGTTCAACCATGTACCTTGTGTTCACCTAAGTCTAAAGGACAAACAAAGATAAAAGATGTAAAATTAAAGGATGATCCAAAAGTTATGGCATACCCTAAGATGTTTGAATAAAAGCAAAGAAGTTCTCCCGTAAAAGAGGCTTATCCCAAAATCCAAAGGGATATCTTAACTTGAAAGGTTCATAAGACCATAGCCTAATTGCTATCATAAGCCCAAATCAAAAGGCCTTTTGAAAAGGAGAACCTTGGACTTAAGGTAACAAGTATGCTATGGACTTAGCATCCAATATCCTACAAGTCAACATGAAATTCCCTAATCTTAGGCCTCTTTGTTGTATGCCTAGGCCTAAAATAATGAGAAATTCATGGACTTTGAAAAGAATGTTACAATATATTCTAGCTAGAAGGCTACTTCAAAAAAAGTGATAATGATAAAGAAATGAAAAGAGAAGAGCCCAAAGGTGATGAATACATTGTAAACCCATATTTGAGACAAAGGGTTGAAAATCTAAGTACATTCAAATGAAAGCCCACGAGAGCATGATGAGAGCATTATTGTAAATGGACTAAAGCCCAAATGAAACAAGGAGCAAGGTTCATGGGAGGAAAGTGAGTGATTTTGTAATTGGGCCTTCATTTAAATAAGCTTAAAGACTTTTCTAAAGAACAACTAATAAAGGACTTTTTGGGACATGTACTCACCAAATTCATTGAACCTTCCCATTTTTCCACGTATCACAATGTCTAACAATTTTAAATTTTGAATCAAGAAGATGTCAATCGAATAATGACTGAAGGAAGAGTCCACCTTCTTCTACTAGAATTAATGCTGCAACTGAGGACCGCCCCCTAAACCATGGACCTTTAGGAAGGCCCACATCAATGATTTCTCTGAATCTGGAAATGTAGGATCATGGGAAAATCATGGCTGGCCAAAATGGACCTCGACAGCAGGGGCAACTCAAGTTACCCCAGCTCGCTTCATTCTTGAGCACGACACAGACCTTCCTTCCGACAACGATCAATACCTTATGCTGACCAAAGATGGAGAAGAGGAGAGGAACGATGTAGTGATTAGCTATTGGAGTGAAGATGATGGTGACTGGTTTTTTGAAAAGGCGGGGAGAGATTTCCCCAACGAAGGTGAACTTTTGTATGACATAACCGAAGCTATCCACATGTGGGAGCCTTTAAAAGATGAGGACTGGTTCGTTGAGCTGAAGATTTTGTTTGAAGAGGAGGAAAGCAATGCGCCCTAAAGGAAAAGAAGGATAGAATTCATCATGCCTACTGTGGGGCTATGGACACAACGGGAAATGGAGTCACCACCTAGTTTTTGCAATGGTTTAGGAACCATATATATAGCATCCTCTTAAGGAAGGACCATTGACCATACTACCAAAGATATGGGTTTGGAGTTTAGGAAAGGTTGGCCTCCCAACATTATGTCTTACGTCTTAACCTCAAGAAAATCATGTTCAACACTTATATCTTAAACTTACACACAAACTAGCATACAACTAAGCATACAACATAGCATCATTCATCCCAAAACATATACATATCCATCCATAAATCATAAGAAACCAAACCACACATATACTGTTAGGAAATATACATGTTTGTATCGCATACAAAACATACGCAGCGGAAAATAAACAGATCTACTTCATACGCAATTGATAACATGCACTATGTAGGTTTCAGAATATAAGAATAAGAAAGTGTACCTTGATGCGGTGAAATTCAAAACCGAATGAAGAAGTACTTGTTAGGAAATCATCATGTTTGCATCGCATACAAAACATACGCAGCGGAAAATAAACGGATCTACTTCATTCGCAATTGATAACATGTACTATGTAGGTTTTAGAATATAAGAACAAGAGAGTGTACCTTGATGCGGTGAAATTCAAAACCAAATGAAGAAGTTCTCGGGAAGACTTTCAATCTTCACTCCAATTCCACTTGATGCCCAAGATGTGTGGTCTCTCAATCAGTTCTATGTTTTCTAGAGAGAATATGAGAGAGTGCATTTCTTCCTTATTTTCATCACCTTACACATACAAACCATTTCATTCAATATAAAATTCTATATGTTTCTCTCCACATAACTGATTATCTAATTGGGCTAGCCTTTTGGGCCTTCCCAATTGGGCTTTAGTGTGTGGCTTGGAGTGGGACCAAAAGGGAACAAATAAGACACTAGCTCCAATGGGCCTTGGGCTTTCTGTCAACTCTTGACAAGTCCAAAGTTACCATTAATTATATTTAATACCACTATATAAATATAATTGCACTCTAGGCCTCATTAATAAATTATATCCTAGGACTTTATTATACATGCAACCCCTTCATAAAATATTCGTAGTAATACAAAGTCATGAATATAGACTGCCACTTTGTAAATTACTACATCTTAATCCTTGAGTACCCGGTTTAATCCTTTTGAGTTATTCATCATATATTTATGAAATCCAATTTCATAAATATATACTTTAGTCTTACTAAAGTGGTTAGGCCTAACTCTCTGAATAACTGTACCCATTAAACTTATCTCAAGGGAATATTTTATATCTCCGTTAAGAGACTATGAATTCCATCTTGAGAATATATGTTCCATCAACACTAAATGTGGCTGCCCAACATACTGAGGTTTTGACCGTTACTTTAGATCTCACTCCTGATATATCAAAGCAGCCTACATTTCATGATCAGGTCCATCATTCTCTCAGGATTAAGAGTTCATGTGAATACAAGTCGTGAGATTTATTATTGAATTGACAGTCATTAGCAGAATAATAAATCTCACAGCGGTCCAGTTCAATATGTCTTAACTCTTAAAACATATCAACATATTAACTAGAAGTCACCACTTCCATGATCAAGACAAATCATCGTAGTTAATATGTTATAGTCTTCGCAGATGAAATGCCCAATTTCATCACCGACTACGAACCAAAATTCTGAGTTTACAAAGAACTTGTGATCTATATCTTCTGTGACTAAATCACATAAATCACATACTATGCATCTCATGGACTATTTGATAATGTCCGAATATTCATGTTACCATTATTTTAGATAAGAATAAAACAACTTTATTAAACACAATATTAAGTCATACATCATTTCTCACATAATGTCATACATAATATCATACATAGCATCATACAGTAGGATTTAAGGGCACATACCCTAACAGTACTCGGGATCACTTTCAATCTTCACTCCAATTCCACTTGATGCCCAAGATGTGTGGTCTCTCAATCAGTTATATGTTTTCTAGAGAGAATATATGAAAGAGTGTCTCTCTTCCTTATATTATTTTCTTATTTTTTTTAAACATACAAACCATTTTATTCTATATAAAATTCTGTATGTTTCTCTCCACATAACTGATTATCTAATTGAGCTAGCCTTTTGGGCCTTCCCAATTGGGCTTTAGTGTGTGGCTTGGAGTGGGACCAAAAGGGAACAAATAAGACACTAGCTCCAATGGGTCTTGGGCTTTTCTGTCAACTCTTGACAAGTCCAAAATTACCATTAATTATATTTAATACCACTATATAAATATAATTGCACTCTAGGCCTCATTAATAAATTATATCCCAAGACTTTATTATACATGCAACCCCTTCATAAAATATTCGTAATAATACAAAGTCATGAATATATAGACTGCCACTTTGTAAATTACTACATCTTAATCCTTGAGTACCCGGTTTAATCCTTTTGAGTTATTCACCATATATTTATAAAATCCAATTTCATAAATATATACTTTAGTCTTACTAAAGTGGTTAGGCCTAACTCTCTGAATAACGGTACCCATTAAACTTATCTCAATGGAATATTTTATATCTCCGTTAAGAGACTATGAATTCCATCTTGAGAATATATGTTCCATCAACACTAAATGTGGCTGCCCAACATACTGTGGTTTTGACCGTTACTTTAGATCTCACTCTTGATATATCAAAGCAACCTACATTTCATGATCAGGTCCATTATTCTCTCAGGATTAAAAGTTCATGTGAATACAAGTCGTGAGATTTATTATTGAATTGACAGTCGTTAGGAGAATAATAAATCTCACAGCGGTCCAATTCAATATGTCTTAACTCTTAAAACATATCAACATATTAACTAGAAGTCACCACTTCCATGATCAAGACAAATCATCGTAGTTAATATGTTATAGTCTTCGCAGATGAAATGCCCAATTTCATCACCAACTACGAACCAAAATTCTGAGTTTACAAAGAACTTGTGATCTATATCTTCTGTGACTAAATCACATAAATCACATACTATGCATCTCATGGACTATTTGATAATGTCCGAATATTCATGTTACCATTATTTTAGATAAGAATAAAACAACTTTATTAAACACAATATTAAGTCATACATCATTTCTCACATAATGTCATACATAATATCATACATAGCATCATACAATAGGATTTAAGGGCACATATCCTAACAATCTCCCACTTGCCCTAAAGACTATTGTGCACTAATCTAACTCCCATTCCCTCCAAATGTGACTCGAAGGTCCTTTGAAGCAAGGCTTTGGTAAAGGGATCTGCTAGATTATTTGCACTTTCAATCTTTGCTACCACCACATCTCCACGAGCAACAATGTCTTGAATGATGTGGTACTTTCTCTCAATGTGCTTTCCTTTCTTGTGATTCCTTGGATCTTTGGATTGTGCAACCACTTCACTATTGTCACAAAATAATGTAATAGGAACTTGCTCCATTCTCACTACACCAAGATCAGAAAGGAATTTCTTGAGCCAAACAGCTTCCTTTGCCGCCTTACAAGCAGCAACATATTCAGCTTCCATGGTGGAGTCCGCAATACAAGATTGCTTAACACTCCTCCAACTTATGGCTCCACCTCCCAAGGTGAAAACACATCCTGACGTGGACTTTCTGAAATCTAGATCCGATTGAAAGTCTGAATCTGTATAGCCAATGGGAATCAAATCCTCACAACGGTAAACAAGCATATAATCTCTCATTCTCCGTAGATAGTTGAGAATATGCTTTACAGCTTGCCAATGTTGTGGTCCTGGATTTGATTGATATCGGCTGACCATGCCAACTGAAAAACAGATATCCGGTCTAGTACAAAGCATGGCATACATGAGACTTCCTACTGCAGAAGCATAAGGAACTTGTCTCATCATATCTTCTTCCTCTTGAGTCTTAGGCCTTTGGTCATCAGACAAAGGAACTCCATGTCTGAAAGGAAGTAATCCTTTCTTGGAGTTTTGCATGCTAAACCGTTCTAGAACCTTATCTATATATCCAGCTTGTGATAAGCCTAACATCTTATTCTTACGATCTCGCCAAAGCTTGATCCCTAGAATAAAGTTAGCCTCACCCAAGTCATTCATATCAAATTGGCTTGACAACCAAACCTTTACTGATGACATTACACCTACATCATTTCCAATGAGTAGAATATCGTCAACATAAAGCACTACGAACATTACTACTTTGTCTTGTTGTCTTTTGTATACACATGGTTCATCAAGATTTTGCTCAAAACCAAATGATTTGATTGCTTGATCAAATCTGATGTTCCATGACCTAGATGCTTGCTTAAGTCCATAAATGGACCTATTCAACTTGCATACCATATGCTCTTGGTTCTTTGCTATGAAACCTTCTAGTTGCATCATATAGATTTCCTCTTCGAGATTGCCATTGAGAAATGCAGTCTTGACATCCATTTGCCAAATCTCATAATCATAATGAGCAGCAATGGATAAGAGAATTCTGATAGATTTAAGCATTGCTACTGATGAAAAGTTTCCTCATAATCAATACCTTCTTTTTGAGTATACCCTTTTGCCACTAGCCTTGCTTTAAAGGTTTCAACCTTTCCATCTATCCCTCTCTTCCTCTTGTAAACCCATTTGCAACCAACAGGTTTAATGCCGTTAGGCGCCGTTACAAGATCCCAAACTTGATTGGAATACATGGAATCTAATTCTGATTTCATAGCTTGGACCCAATGATGCGCATTTATATCATTCATTGCTTCTTCATAAGTGTAAGGATCAGTTTCGGCCTCCTCTGAGATAGCCTCATAAGTCTCTCCAAGACCTATGAATCTTATAGGTGGCCTAACATTCCTCCCACTACGACGAGGTAACATTCCTCTCCAAGACCATTGCTTGTTCAATTATAGGTTCATTCATTTCAGCCACTTCTAGGGTTAAAATTATTCACATAATCATCTTCCAAAAATTTGGCATAAGTGCTAACAAACACTTTGTTATCCTTATGATTATAAAATAAATAACCCTTGGTTTCCTTTGAATACCCTAAAAACATGCATACTTCCGTTTTAGCTTCCAACTTTTCAGACTTCCCTTTAAACACATGTGCTGGACATCCCCAAATGTGGAGATATTTCATACTAGGCTTGCGCCCACTCCATAATTCCATAGGTGTGTTGGGAACAGATTTTGATGGAATTAAATTCAAAATATGCATTGCAGTTTTTAATGCATATCCCCAAAAGGAAACTGGTAAAGTTGAGTAACTCATCATGGACCTAATCATTTCTAAAAGAGTCCTATTCCTTCTTTTTGCTACACCATTTTGTTGGGGAGTTCCAGGTGCAGTCAATTGGGATACAATCCCATTTTGAGTTAAGTAATCCTTGAAATCCCCAAGAAGGTATTCGCCACCACGATCAGATCGAATGGCCTTTATGTGTTTACCCAATTGATTCTCAACTTCAGCCCTAAACTCTTTGAATTTTTCAAAAGCTTCGGACTTCCGTCTCATTAGGTACACATAACCAAATCTAGAGTAATCATCGGTGAAAGTGATGAAGTACTCATAACCTCCTTTTTCTTGGGTTGACATAGGACCACAAACATCCGTATGAACTAATTCTAGCAACTCTTGGGCTCTTCTACCTTTTGCATTAAAAGGTCGTTTGGTCATTTTGCCTTCCAAACAAGATTCACAAACTGGAAATTCATCAAATTCCAATGGCTCTAAGAGACCATCTTTGATCAATCTTTGAATTCTGTTTGGATTAATATTACCCAAACGCAAGTGCCAAAGATATGCATCATTAGTAGAAGGAAACTTTCTCTTTAATGATTTTACATGAGAGCTATTATCTAATTCAGAATTATCTAATTCAGAATTATATAATTCATGCTTATCAGGAGTTAAAATATAAAGATCATCCACAATATTGCCAGAACAGATAAATGTTTTACCCTTCTTTATTACAACATTGTCTTTAAGGATAACACAATATCCACTTTTACCTAAATAAGTTGTAGAAATTAGATTCCTACGAACATTAGGTACATATAGACAGTCATTTAATATTAAAACTCTTGATTCAAAACATAAATTAAACACTCCAATAGCTACAACTGGAATCCTACTCCCATCAGCCAAGGTCAGAAACAACTCTCCTTCTTTAAGTCTTTTGGTCTCCTGGAACCCCTGCAAAGAATTGCAGATATGATTAGTACAACCTGAATCCACACACTAGGAATTCTTGGGATTTTGTACCAAACATATTTCAAGAAGGAATGAAATTTTCATACCCTTATTGGCAGCCTTGAACTTTGGACAATTTCTCTTCCAATGTCCTTTCTCACCACAATGGAAACATTTTCCTTTCATCTTCTTTCCTTTGTCGGCAACCCTTAAGACAATTTGTTTACCCTCCTGCTTAGTGAAGTCCTTCTTCTTCTTCTTCTTCTTACCCTTGCCTTTCGACTTAGGTTGAGAAGTAGAAGCTTCACCCACATTGGCTTCAACATTAGAAGTACCAAGGATGCCTTCCGCCACTACCAACTCATTCATTAATTCAGACAAAGAATAAATCTTTTTGTTAATGTTATAATTAAGTCTGAATTCCTTGAATGATTCCGGTAGTGACTGGAGTATCATATCCACTTAGGATTCTCCATCAATGTCGGCACCCAAAACTTCCAACATATTCAGATTAGAGATCATTGTAAGACAATGTTCTCTCACTGAACTACCTTCAGCCATTTTGGTATTATAAATTTGCCTCATGGTTTCTTGCCTTGCAGAACGGCCTTGCTCACCAAACATCTCCTTCAGACTTAGCATAATGTCCGAAGCAAGTTCTACATCCTGCATTTGATGCTGTAGAACATTTGAGATGGACGCTAGGATGTAGCACTTGGCCATTTCATTAGATTTCTGCCAACGATCATATCGTTGTTTTTCCTCAAGAGGAGCATCTAATGAAGGAAAGCTAGGACATGGTTGAGTAAGCACATATTTGTGCTCTTTAGCTGTGAGAACTATGTCCAAGTTTCTTTTCTAGTCAACATAATTGGTTCCAGTCAGTTTGTTTTGATTAAGAATGCTAACAAGTGGGCTAAATGATGCCATGTTCAAATCTGAAATAATAAACATGAATATAATAAGTAAACTGGACATTATCAATTTAGCATATAAGCATATAATATGGAACCTTAATAAAACCATAAAATAATATATGCAACGACAACCCATTCCGTGTCTATAATTCCTTGGTAGCAAGTTTATTATAAACACATCAATTAGTTGAGAACTATTCTCATTATTAGTGCTATCATGATAACTCTTATCAAACACTAATAATATGCCGTATTATTTTCAGCCTCTAAGTAATAATGACATAGCTCCTTTGGGAGGTTAACATTAAACTTAGTCTAGTGTATACCATTATCTAGAATCATGTGTAGCCACATTTCATCTTCCTTTATGATGTTTAAACTTGTAGTACTATAGAACAAAACACCCTCCTTTGGGATCGCGAGGCATATACGCCAAGACGAGGTGCTTGTCTACACTACTTTAAACGGGTAAGTTCAATCTTGTAGTACTATGAAGTAAACACCCTCCTTTGGGATCGCGAGGCATATACGCCAAGAAGAGGTGCTTAGCTGACACTACTATGAACCGATAATGGAGGCCGTGAGATCCAACCCTTGTATCTCTCTCCCACTAGATGTTTTAAATTAAAGGTTTTTATCTTTTAAACATACATAAACTAATTATACATAGCCTTGCACTTTATACTAAGCACTTTTTCTTACGAAAAAGGCATAAGAAAAAATAGTGAAAACACAAAATTTAATCACACACTTTTAAGTTTGAAAACACTTAGAAAAATTTCAGATTTTCCTTCTTTCGATCAATCGAATGTGCCCCTCGATTGATCGAAAAAATTAAACAATTCGAACTTGACCTTCTGTCTTGTTTGATTGATACTCGATCGCCTCTCGATCAATCGAAAAGAAAATTCGATCGATCGACTAGCAATCAAATATCAATCGTTCCAAAAAGATTGGTCTCTGTTTTACTCGATCGATCGAAAGTAAATTTCGATCGATCGAAACTCGTAAAACTCGAATTTCCAGAAATTCTTCTAAGGTAGTTTTCAACGGTTTTGCATGAATCAACAACCATCATACGAAAATGATAGACAGAAATTGATATCAAAACTGAAATCTATTGATGCTATAGCCTTAAAGATCAATTTAACATTCTTAAATTCATATTTAAACAACATCATAACATCAATATCAGTTTTTATCAAATCATAGTTTCAATAACCATGCAGAAAATTAAATGTATAATCCTCTATCAACTTGAAACTATTATCTCTGATACCAATGTTAGGAAATATGTTATACAAATTCGAAATGAAGACCACTCTGATACCAATGTTAGGAAATATACATTTTTGTATCGCATACAAAATATACGCAGCGGAAAATAAACGGATCTACTTCATACGCAATTGATAACATGCACTATGTAGGTTTCAGAATATAAGAACAAGAAAGTGTACCTTGATGCGGTGAAATTCAAAACCGAATGAAGAAGTACTCGGCATCACTTTCAATCTTCACTCCAATTCCACTTGATGCCCAAGATGTGTGGTCTCTCAATCAGTTCTATGTTTTCTAGAGAGAATATATGAAAGAGTGTCTCTCTTCCTTGTATTATATTCTTATTTTTTTTTAAACATACAAACCATTTTATTCTATATAAAATTCTGTATGTTTCTCTCCACATAACCGATTATCTAATTGGGCTAGCCTTTTGGGCCTTCCCAATTGGGCTTTAGTGTGTGGCTTGGAGTGGGACCAAAAGGGAACAAATAAGACACTAGCTCCAATGGGTCTTGGGCTTTTCTGTCAACTCTTGACAAGTCCAAAGTTACTATTAATTATATTTAATACCACTATATAAATATAATTGCACTCTAGGCCTCATTAATAAATTATATCCCAAGACTTTATTATACATGCAACCCCTTCATAAAATATTCGTAGTAATACAAAGTCATGAATATATAGACTGCCACTTTGTAAATTACTACATCTTAATCCTTGAGTACCCGATTTAATTCTTTTGAGTTATTCACCATATATTTATAAAATCCAATTTCATAAATATATACTTTATTCTTACTAAAGTGGTTAGGCCTAACTCTCTGAATAATTGTACCCATTAAACTTATCTCAAGGGAATATTTTATATCTCCGTTAAGAGACTATGAATTCCATCTTGAGAATATATGTTCCATCAACACTAAATGTGGCTGCCCAACATACTGAGGTTTTGACCGTTACTTTAGATCTCACTCCTGATATATCAAAGCAACCTACAATTCATGATCAGATCCATTATTCTCTCAGGATTAAGAGTTCATGTGAATACAAGTCGTGAGATTTATTATTCAGTTGACAGTCGTTAGGAGAATAATAAATCTCACAGCGGTCCAATTCAATATGTCTTAACTCTTAAAACATATCAACATATTAACTAGAAGTCACCACTTCCATGATCAAGACAAATCATCGTAGTTAATATGTTATAGTCTTCGCAGATGAAATGCCCAATTTCATCACCGACTACGAACCAAAATTCTGAGTTTACAAAGAACTTGTGATCTATATCTTCTGTGACTAAATCACATAAATCACATACTATGCATCTCATGGACTATTTGATAATGTCCGAATATTCATGTTACCATTATTTTAGATAAGAATAAAACAACTTTATTAAACACAATATTAAGTCATACATCATTTCTCACATAATGTCATACATAATATCATACATAGCATCATACAATAGGATTTAAGGGCACATATCCTAACATATACAACCCTAGCATTCATCTAATCATGGCATTAAGGCATTCATCACATTACAAACCCTAATCACACATCTAAGCATTCCCCATCACAAATTCCATCATATCATACCAAGGCAACAACAAAACAAGGCTGCAAAGTAGGCATGGCGAGCAAACATAGATCATCACATGTGTTTAGAACTCTTAGACATGAAATCACACATCAAACAAGCATATTCATCTCTATCATCAAAACAAGACCATATCACAAATGCGTGGGCATTTCCAATGCATGACTTACCTTTTACTTACCTTACAGCAACTCGGCACCTATGGCATTATGCATGAGCATATGAATGCATGATCATGGCATTGAAACAAAGAAAACACAAGATGAACCCTAATTCTTACATGTGATAGCAAATAAGCAAACAAACATGTGAAACAGAGACTTTAGAAGCATAAAAACATGGAAAAGAATCTAAACAAAACAAACATGTGAAAGCAGGAGCAAAATAAATAAAAAACAATACTTAGGGTTTCTAGGCAGTGGTTTGCGCACGCAAGAACAAGCCTGCGTGCACAGGCAAGATTATGCGTACATAAGTTTTTGCCCAAAAATCCTAAAGACACAACCAAGCCTAAAACACTAAATCTGACACCCTAACATACATTTTAAGCATACAAAAACAAACCTAATCTAGAAAAGCATATTAAAACATATTATAAGAACCAAATAAAGCAAACAAAAAGATTTGAATGTAGAAAATGAAAGAAAGGAAAAAGGAAAGTTTAGACTAGATACCTCACACAAAAGCTTTCCAAGCTTGATTTTTTACCGCTCCCCTCAGTCAAATCTATTTACAAGCCAACAATAAAGTGATTGGCAATGTTAAACTAAAAGGATTAAGGCCAGAAAAGGTCTCAATCAAAAAAAATTGACTTAAGGGTGTTTTATGAAAAACTCCCTTTTGATTCACTATTTCTAGTGATTCTTGTTTTTTTTCCATGGGATTTCTGTGTTTTGAAAATGTACCATGTAAGACTTTATATAGTGAAAAAAATGTGGTTTGGAATGGCTCCCAAACAATGTGAGAATTCCAAACCTCAACCATTATTGCAAAAAACATGCCTTTTTTATGTCTTTGAAACCCTAGCTACGTATGCAAGAGTGTGCTTGCATACGCATGCTTTGGCCCACGTACACAGGCTGCTACCCACGTACGTGGGCCGAGGGCCTCCTTGGTCATTTATTTCCAAAAATAGATTTTTACTCATTTAAAAGGTTATATTTTCCATTTTAATACTCCTCAAGTCAATTTGATATCTGATTGGGCTCTAAACTAGCCTTAGGCCTTAGAGTTTCGGCATCATTGGGGAACGGGGGCCCGAGTCATAAAGGGTACAAAATGCGATGTCTACAAGGGCACTTCGATAATTGGACTTCGATGGGGTTTTCTAACAATGAAGGAAAGAAATTTTGTAATGCAAGTTCCAATGTACTATTCAACATTTTCAATAAGATAAATTCTGATTTGGCTTATTTTGATGTGTCTCATAATATTGAAATTCTGCACTTAAATGATTTTAGTGAATTTGAAAATAAAATTATTAAACAATTGGAAAAGAAAATTAAAACTATGGAACCAACTTTTGAGACTATTAATTTGTGCAATGATGAGAATCCATGCTTAATTAAAATTGGCTCAACCCTAGATGAAAAACGAAAGAAAATATCTCAAAAAACTTCTCACAAAATTTCAAGATGTGTTTGCATGGTCCTATGAAGATATGCCTGGTATTATTCCCGAGATAGCTCAACACCACATTGATACCAATGCTCACATGATGCCCGTTAAGCAGAAGTTAAGGCCTAACTGACTCCTAAAGATCAGAGAAGAGGTCACAAAGCAATTGAAAGTAGGGTCCATCAAACCCGTACACCAAGCTAAGTGGATAGCCAATGTTGTGCCCATACCAAAGAAGGATGGAAAGGTAAGAATATGTGTGGATTTCAGAGATTTAAACAAAGCTTGCCTGAAGGATGATTTCTCAATTCCTCATCTAGACATCTTGGTGGATAATATGGCCGGGAGTGCCTTGATGTCTTTCATGGATGGTTTCTCGGGATTATAACCAAATTGAGATGGCTCTTAAGGATATGACTAAGACTACTTTCACCACAAAATGGGGAATCTATTATTCCACGGTAATGCCATTTAGGCTCAAGAATGCAAGAGCAATCTACCAAAGGATGGCCACAACCTTGTTACATGACATGATGCATAATAAGGTTGAGGTGTACGTTGATGACATGATCATGAAATCCAAGGATAGGGAAGGTTACATGATTAATTTGATGAAGTTCTTTCAAAGGATCAAGGAGTATCGGTTAAGGTTGAACCCCCAAAAGTGTACTTTTGGAGTAACAGTTGGGAAATTGCTAGGCTTTCTAGTAAGTGATAGAGGGATAGAAGTTGATTAATCAAAGATCAAAGCCATATTTGAGATGCCTCCACCCAAGAGTGAGAAAGAAATAAGGGGATTGCTAGGTCGACTACAATACATCAGCCGGTTCATTAGCAAACTCACTTCCACTTGTGAGCCCATCTTCAAGCTTTCAAGAAATACATCCTCCATCCACCCACTCTAGTACCCCCGAAGCAAGGGTGTACTATTTGAGCAAAATATTCCATGATTATGAGACAAGATACACACCCATAGAAAAATCGTGTTTCGCACTTGTATGAACCGTGCAAAATTTGAGGCACATTATCCTACCTTTTCAAATATGATAGTAGCTAGAATGGACCTGTTGAAGTACCTATTTAAGAAACCCTCCTTGAGTGGAAGGTTGTCAAGATGGCTAATCCTAGTAGTAGAATTCGATTTAAAGTATGTGGCCAGAAAAATGATCAAAGGAAGCACCGTGTTAGATTTTTATGTTGAGAACCCCATAGAAGGAGATGATGGAAAAGAGGATTTCCTAGATAAGGATATTTTGGAATTTGAACTAGGGGCATGGATGATGTACTTTGATGAAGCCGTGAACCAATATAGGAATGGGATAGGAGTACTTTTGATCACCTTAGACAAATCTCATGTGCCCTTGGCAGTCAAATTAAACTTTGAGGTGACTAATAATGTGGTGATATGAAGCTTGTATCGCCGAAATAGAGGCTCTTCGGGAGTTAGGGGTAAAAGAAGCAGAGGACTTTTGGGACTCAACTTTAGTTATAGCCCAAGCACAAAAGTTGTGGAAGGTGAAGGATGAATATTTGAAGCCTTATCAACATTATTTAGAGGACTTAACCAAAACCTTTGATAAGATTGAACACATTATCATCCCTAGGGCTCAAAATCAATTTGCAGATGCCTTGGCTACCTTAGCCTCCATCGTTGAAATACCCGAAAGAGTATGGACACGACCATTAGAAATTGAGCAGAGTTATGAGTTAGTGCACAAGGAGAAAACCAAGTCTTCAGTCTTGGCTATAGAAGAAGAAAGGGTTCCTTTGGTATTATGACATCATGAAATTCTTGGAATTGGGAGTATATCCTAACGGTGCTGATAAGAGAGAACTCTATTTGATTAGAATGATGGCTATGCAATATATCCTATGTGGAGGACAACTTTATAGGAGATCTTATGATGGCGTGCACCTCCGTTTTTTAAAGAAAGAAGAAGCCAAAAAAGTCATGGAAGAAGTTCATCAAGGGATTTATGGTCCTCACATAAATGGGAGAATGTTAGCCAAAAAGATCCTAAGGATAGGGTACTATTAGAACACAATGGGGATTGATTGTGTAGACTTTGTGAAGAGTTGCCATGATTGCCAAACACATACCAACTTGAATCACGTGCCACCAAGTGGGCTATATAGCATGACATCTCCTTGACCTTTCTCAGTTTAGGGCATAGATGTGATTGGAAGGATAGCCCCTAAGGCTTCAAATGGACACAAGTACATCCTAGTGGTGATTAATTACTTCACCAAGTGGGTAAAGGCAGTCTCCTACTCTATATTGAAAGGCAAACATATGACTCGGTTCATAGAGAATAACATCATTTGCCGGAATGGGGTACCACAAGAGATTATCTCAAATAATGGCTCCCACTTTAAGGGAGAAATTTGAAAGATCATGGAGTTATACCACATTAAGCATCACAAGTCTTCACCATACTGAGCACAAACTAATGGGACCATAGAAGCAGCCAATAAGAATGTTAAGATTATCCTAGCCAAAATGGTAGAAACATACAAGGATTAGGTCGAAAAACTCCCATTCGCCCTAAAAGGTTACAGAACTACTATTCGAGCATCGACTAGGACAACCCCTTACTTTTTGGTCTATGGAAGCAAGGCGGTCTTTCCTATTGAGCTAGAGATACAATCTTTAAGGGTGCTAGTGAAAACCAAAGTCCTAAAAGAAGATTGGTATGAGCAATTGGTTTTGATAAATGAGAAGAGGGCTAGGACATAATACCATGGAGATGCTTCGCCCAATCAACATGGATAGACTCCGAAGATATAACATTTGAAAGGGAAAAAAAGGGGGGGGGGGGGGGGAAAGCCTGCTAGGTTGAAAACCTGAAAGGGTTGCTTAGGCAAAAATTAAGGCAAAAGAACCCCGTTAGATTGAAAACCCGAAAGGGCAGTCTAGGCAAAACATAGAGGAAAAGACCATGAGCATGGCAAAAATTCCCTAAGGACTTCATAGGCAAAAATTACATGGCACGGGAAAAAGAAAAACGAAAGTAATGACAATAGGCAAAGAAAATAAATGGATGATTTTTTTATTGCTCAAATTAAAAGGTAATAAAATTTTTCTATAGGGGATTTGGAACATTCCAATCCTTTGATAAATTCAAAAAAAAAAAAAAAAAAGACATGAGAATCGTAAAGTGCAGAAAAGTAAAATTTGGGGCATATCAAGGTAGTCAGCCAGCCTTCTTTCTTTTGTTGGACCTCTTATAAGCTTTCTCATCTATGTGAACCCACTTCATGCCAGCCTCTAGCCATTTCTTGTACCCTGAGGTTGGATGAGGGAATTGAGGAAAATGAATGCCTTTGGTCACCATCTTTCATAACCAAGTCTCACGAATTCTGCCCAAGATCCTCTCAGTAAATGCCAAGGTATGGAAGGAACCATCATCACAAGGAGCCCCTTAACGATCAACAAATTGCCTTGCAATGCCACATGTAGAGTAGTAAGAGCAACAGTGAAGCCCAACCAAAGGAACACAATTATCCTTGATGTTGGGGTTGACCATGTTGGAAATACGCCACCATTACACCACCCATTAAATATCTAAGGCATCAATACGCTTCATGAATTCGGTGAAATCATCAAAGTCGATCTATGTACGCTTAGGCCTGCGGTCTCAATAATGCTTGGGGAGGTATTGACTAGGAGGAATAGTGGGGGGTGAAGCAATTGAAACCTTTCATTTAGCCATATCTGAAAAAAGAAAAGCGAGAAGGAAAGCGTGAGTGGAAAAAGGAGAGATGAAGAAAAAAAATGACAAAAATGATATAAGGATCCTCGATAGGTTGAAAACCGAAAGGCAATCCAAGCAAAAATCTAAAGAATCCCACTAGGTTAAGAATCTAGGCAAAAATTAGGGATTCCCGCAAAGAAGTTTGCTTCCTTCCTATGAACCGCATCCAAGCCATTAAGGGTTTCAACCAAAATCATGCCCACAGGATCTCCTACCCTTAGATCACTAACCACCAAACACATCCTTCGATCTATGCGAACTGTCTCCAAGAAGTATCTCACAAGAACACATAAATAGAAAGCGTTGAGGTAATAAGGACGTTACCTACCAACCACAAGAACAGTCAGTCGAGAAAAGTTTGAAAAAATTGAGCGGATATTCAGCTTGTCAAACATGCACTGATGCTGCACAGTAACAAGAGAAACCCTTAAAAGAGCTTGGACTAAGGTAAAAAGATCCCCGCCAGTAGTACGAAGAATGAGAGTATTAATCTCAAATTCACCCATGATCGCATTGAACTCTTCAATAGTAGGGCATATCTCTGCACCATTAAAATGAAAAACATGCCAAGTAAGAATCCAAAAGTTGGCAGCAACACGAAAAAGAGGTTCATCCACCTTGATTTGGTGATATGGGAAGACACAAGAGAGACTGAAGGGAATATGGGCCTCTTTGAAACTAGGGCCAAGCTTCTTGATCCATGATGAGACCTCTAAAGAAGAGAATTCTGACATTGGAAAGCCCAAAGGAGTTTCTTCTGAGCTTAAAGTATGTTTGGTGAGGTTTTGGAGGCCCCCAACGGCTATTTTATACTTAAATAGGGCAACTAGGGTTTTTTTGACCCTCAGTATGCATATGCAAGGTCAAGGCTGTGTACGCATGGTCAAGGCCTGTGTATATAAGAGCGCTTATACGCATGCCGGAAGGAAGGTAGAGCCGAATTCCATTTTCTATTTGGAGTGTGATTCCTCTACCAAGACCCCTCCCATGATTCCTATAGTCTAAGGGACTACTCAAGACATAATCGAGTTCGGATTTTCAAGCATCAAAATTCAAGTAAAATTGCATAGAATTATGCAATTATCCCCCCAAGTTGTAAATTAAGTACATGTGCTAAATAAAAACAGAAATGTAAAAGATGTTCTTAAATACAACCCAATGTCTCAAATAAAAGCTAAAGTGCAGAAATACATGCTAAAAAAAAGAAAAGGTAAACAAAAATGAGAAATATGCTATGTGTCTGTATCTGTGTTTGCCTATCTACAGGATCACCAGAAGCACCTCTTCCGCAACTAGTAACTAGGAGTAGTCTCTGAATTGGCACCGCTGTCACCATCACCATCATCATCATTGTCATCTAGGTAGGCAAAATTTTCAAGACTGTAGATCTGCCTGGAATACTCGATCATGTCCATCTTGAGGTTCCCTACAAGCCAAACTAGCTCCTCATGCTCCTGTATAGTGGGTTAGACTTCAAAGAAAAAGAAGGTATTAGAACAAGTGTTGGGAGATAAGAAGAGAAGGGACAAGAATGAGGGAGAACTCACCGCTCATGACCCTCGAGAAAAGGGTAGCCCATGACATTTGTGTTATGGCCCACCGCACGCTTATGAGCAAAACCATCACGACCATAGACATAGATTAACCAAGGCAAGTGAGAAGGGTCGATGGGAGCACCAGCAGCAGGACCAGCCTGACATAAGTATCCCATGTGAACATCATCATATGAAGCAATGCAAAGGGAAAATGGGAAGAGCACATATATTGTAAGAGTTAACGAAGGCATGAGGCAAGTGTTGTTGAATTCCTTATAGTCCAATTCATCTGAAACCCGCTGGGTATAGGGAATGCCATTCCTTCACAACTAATACTCCACATCCGTAATGGAAAGCAGGGTAAGCATGAACACTGGAGGGTCCTTCAGAACCTGTGGGGCATCCTTACCCACCAACTAACAACGTAACCTCTCCGACAAGTAGAGCGCCCTCAAGCTAGCACCTTTGAATGGCTGAGTGATCCCAGAAGTGACAAGAGTAGCCGCCTCTGAGTTTAGGGCCGTAACATGAGGGAGGTCGGTCTATGGGCTCCAAATGACCTATGATAACACATAGGGTTAGAGAAGAAAAAAACTAAGAGATATGCAGGAGAAATAATGAGAAGCATTAAATTCCTGGCTCACCTCATCGAAAGATAGCCCATTGAAATGAGCTCTAATTGAAGAGAAGCTCTTCAGATCTATATCTACACCACAAGCAATGAGACCATATTGAGTAGCATAACATTGGAAAGGAAAAGACAGATATGATAGTTTGCAAGATGATAGTTTGCAAGAAAAGCAGTTGCAAGAAACATATTTAACAGTTTGTAAGATGATAGTTTGCAAGAAAAGCAATTGCAAGAAACAGATTTGACAGTTTGCAAGATAATAGTTTACAAGAAAAGCAGTTGCAAGATGTAGATGTGAACAGTTTGCAAGATGATAGTTTACAAGATAAAGATGTAGATACATTTTATAAGAGCATGATGTGCTGTTTTCTCAAAGCCTGAATAACATGAGGATGAAAATAATTACAAAATAAAAGAAAAGAAAACTAACCTTAAGAAGCTTTGAAAGCCCCATAAGGTGGTGCAAAGTCCCCTAACTGAGCATGTCCAAAGAAGAGTACAAGTAAGCAAGACATGTCTGCCCCAGTTGACCTTTCGAGCCTCCCCAAAGTCGTGGAAGAGGGCCAGCCACCTTAGAGATACAATCTGCCCTCCATTGGTAAAGAGATATGCCCCTAGAAGGTACAGTAAGAAGGCCTTAACCATCCAGGCATAGTTGTTGGCTATCACCTATGGAGGGAAGCTTGTAATCTGTCTTAATGTCGAACTAGCGGATCATCTCGGTGGTGTTCCTCCTCCTAGACAAGTATATACCTAGCTAAGTGCTTGACTCACCCTTCAAGTTTATGAGAGCCCCATCGCACCTGAGTCCGGTCATGTGATGGAAGTCATGGGAGTCACAGTTATTTCCCTATCAGCAATGTGGAAGGTGTGGGTAATGTCCCACCACCTCTCAGCCAGAGACTACACCAGAATGGCATTGGCAGACCTGTTCAGTAGTAAGGGATGATCGGCTCAAAGCCAGTTGCACAAATATGGGCTCTTGTTTCCGTAGTAAGAACCCTATATCATACCACCACATGGTTAGTGCTTCCCTACATAAAAATGGGGGCAAAGTCTGCAAAAGGATGAAAATAGGGTGTTATATTTGCATTTGGATAAGAAAAAAATAAAACAGGAGTTAAAACAAGGTTTATGTCTGGCGACATGCACACACAGGCCCATGTCTGCGTATGCAAACACTAGGTACACGTATGCAGGTTGGAAACCGTATGCATAGAAACTCAAGAATAGATATGCATACGCATTAAAAAAGGCCGTGTACGCATAATGACTAGCTGCATACGCATGAATACAAGCCACGTACATAGGCTCAAATCCGCATACGCATAAACACAGACAGAGAGTTGTTCTTCAACAGTTTCAAGCACGTTTTGATCAAAATGCATCCTAAACATGTTCCTATCCCTCCTAAGGTGTCATGTTTTCATCTAAACCCATCCCACAGCAAAACTCAAGCATTTGCATGTCCAAAAATATATTAAAACAGAAGATCAAAGAAGAATTGGGAAATAAGAAAAGTTTAAAAAACTCACTGATCCAGTCCTTACACCCTCTTAGAGATGATCTTGTGGCCTGTATGTTAATGGAGAGGACTCGTTTAGCCTCACCACTCCATTCCAGTGCGTGAGGTTGAAGGCATCACTAAGGAGACGAGAGAGTTTGAGAAGATGAAAGAGTTTCAGATAAGAAATTTGAAAGAAGAATTGGATTGTGAGAAGAAGTGAGAGAGGAGCAAGGAATTTATAGAGAAAGAGGGAAGTGTGGAGTTAAAAAGGATATGAAGAGATGAGGAAGATGAAGAGAATGAGAAGGAAAAAATAAACGGTTGGTGAACATTGAAGAAAAATGAAGAGGCAGGAAGGCATCTGAAGACTAAACTACATGTAGTTTAGGCCCCCACTAAACTATATGTAGTTTAGTAAAAAAAAAAAATTCATTTCTCCAAATATAAAATGGGGGTTTGGAATGGCTCCTAGATAATGTGAGATTCGTTCCAAACCCTAGTCTTTAATGCAGAAAAATTGTCTTAAATAGTTTCTGTCAGTTCGTTTAGACCCCTTAAACCCAACAAATTAACCTAGAGAATTAGCCAAGTTATTAACTTAGGTAATTTAATTAAAACTAGGTTAACACAATTAAGCAAAAATAACAAAGTAGCGGAAAATAGACAACACAAAGATCTGATGACCCAGGAAACCACACCGGTAAAAACCTGGGGAGGATTTGACCTAGCTATCCTCAAGGTAAACTGAATCCACTATGAAAGAATTGAAGTTTACACAATAGACTTAGACCACTAACATCTTATTGCTACCCAAGTGTAGGAAACTTACTACCATGACCCCATGATAGCTCCGAGATCCACGGACTCCTTCTTTCCGGAATTCTTCAGCAAATCCACAAGCGCACCTGCTTGTATATCTTTGTGTTCTCTTGATTCTGCAACTGTAACGATCTACACAACTCTTGACATAAATCTCAAGTTTGTAAACCCTAAGTGTATGTGAAGGTAAACACCTCAAGATCTCACAGAGAGATTCACAAACACAGCAAAACAGAACTCTAAAAACGTGGCTAGGGTTTTCCCTTTTATACTTAGGGCAAAACATAAAACCCTATACATTAAAATGGGCTTGGGCTGAGTTGGAATTTTCTGCAGAAAAACATTTGGCACGATTTTCGATCGATCGAGTCTAATTTTCGATCGATCGAGTCATACAGAAAGTGAACAGTACTTCTACATAAAAACTCGATTCCAACTTTACAATTAGACCCATACTTTGAGCAAGTCTAACACACGACTCAACATTGTTTTGATCATGGTTTGCCAACATACAAATTGAAGTTCTAAATACATTAGTTCCTAATCTTTAGAACCTAACAGTTTATAAAACCCTAGCTACGTGCATAGGCCCGTGCCAGCGTACACATGCATCTGACCTGCATACACAGGTCCTTGCCTGCGTATGCAAGCCGAGGGTTTCCCTGGCCTTTATTTTTCAAAAATAGATTTATTCATTCATAAAAAGTTATATTTTCCATTTTAACTTTTCTCAAGTCAATTTGTTATCTGATCGGGCTCTAAAACAAACTTGGGCTCTAGAATTTCAGTATCATTGGGGAACAGGGCCTGAGTCGTAAGGGGTACAACATACGATGTCTACAGATGCCCGCTCTTTTGATTCGTGAGCTCCATTAATGGAATCAAAAGAATAGAAGATAAAACATTTTGTTTCCACGTACAACTCGGGCCCAACCCATGCACACGGCACACAACACGCATATATGAGATGGGGTGCAACTCCACAAAGTCATGTAGGATTCATATGTCCGAATTCCCATCTTTGTTGCTTAGGAAATGAGCAATGACAAGCTTACTATCTCAGAACCTACTTAGCCAATTGCAAGGAAAAGGCGAGTGACTCAGTATCCTAAAGTCACTTAAAAAAGAAAAACAAACAAGGCCAACAGCCACAACCATCAACCAACCAACAAAAAAGGCACTCTTACGAGCTTAAAAGGATACATCTCTATGGTGTCCATCTGGGGCTCTTGCCTCAAATTTCTCTAAGCGGCTTACGCCTCTGGGTTACTTGTCTTCTCCATCTCTATCTCTATCTATTCTGGTGAAGCTCTTACCTCAGGGTGACCTTAGTCTCTGTCTCTACATCTACCTTTTCTATTGTGCCTATATATTCAATTCCCTCGGGATATGTGCACAAATTTTGTATTCTTCTCTTCTAACTTGTATGGGTTTGTGCCTGTATATTCAATTCTCGTACAATATGTGCATGAGTGGCCTTGATGTTTTGACCCACGAGGGAGTCTTGGGTGAAGAATCCACTAGGGATGATGGAAGACTCATTAGGAGTATGATTTACTGAGGAATATGCTGGTGACTAACGAGGGAGTCTTCTTGGTGTGTAGTTCATTGGGGATGGTAACTTGCTAAAAAGTTTGGTGGTGATTGTGACCCACGAGGAAGTCCTTGATAGTGGGTAGTCCACTGGAGAAGATTCTTCTTCTTCGTCATGGCTAACTAGGGAACTTGTGTTAATACTACCCACGAGGGGGTTTTATCAGCTCCATGGGGAAGTTTTTCTTCACAACTCACGAGGGGGTTGCCTTTATACCTTAAACCCGCGGGGGAATCCTTCCATGATATTGTACTTTATTGGGGATGTGGTCGATAATCTGAACTCATAGAAGAGTTTCTTTGGCAACTTCTGATCCGTTGAGTGATATTTTTGATGTTTTCGATCCATTGGGGATGCTTTGAGGGTCTCTGTGTCTTTTACCCAACTGAGGGTATTTTTGACATTTTTTATGCATTCTTGAATTTTCCTCCACATTTCTTACCTTCCAAGAATTCACTAGGGATTCAACTGTATAAAGCTTTACATGGTATATTTCAAAGACACTGAAAATCCTAAGGGAAAACCTAAGATTCACTAGAAATAGTGAATCAAAGAGGATGTTTTTCACAAAACATCCTCAAGTCAATTTTATTTCATTGGGACCTTTTCTGGTCTTGATCTTTCGAGTTTAAGATTACTAATCACTTTTGTATTTTATTGTGAATAGATTAACAAAGGGGAACGGTCAAAATCAAGCTTGAAAAGTTTCTTGTTTGAAGTATCGAGTTCTAAATTTTTTCTTTTCATTTCTTCATTTTGATCATGTTTTAATCTGTTTTCTTGCTTTATTTATGTGTTAATATGTTTATGTAGTTTAGGTCTATATAGTTCTTTTGTTTTAAAGCATGCTAGGTTGCTAGATTTGCTGTTTTAAAGTTCTATTCATTTTTAGCATTTCTGGGTTATGGTTTAGGGTATGTTTGCGTGTGCATACTTCCTTCATGTGTAGGCAAGCTCCAAGTATGTGTACGCATACAACTAACCTATGTACGCAGGCCTATGTATGTGTACGAATACTCATGCCCAAAAACCCTAATCTAAGTTTTTTGCTTTTTTCTCTTCACTTCTTTTACATAATATGACTCTGTTTTGACCTTCTTGTATGTTTTTAAGTCTTTGTTCCTCTGTTTTATTACATGCTCGCCTTTAACATGCTAGATTATGGTTTCTTTTATTTCTTGCTTTAATGCCATGAACATGCATTCCCATACTCTAGTAGTAAGATTTGTCCTTCCATGTAAGGGCACTATATACATGCTTCCTAGACCATAAAACTAGGTGGTGACTCCTTCACTTTTTCTCTGTCCCAATCCACTCGTCCGAGGCGTACTCCTCAAAGAGAAGCGGCATTGACCACGCACAGCACCCACACTTTAGTTGACATATTTCAAACTCATCATTGAGGACGGGGACCAAAATTTATTAATGAGTACAAAATGAGGTGTCTACGGAACCAAATTTATTTTAACCCCATCTTCTTTGAAAGAATAAGTATTTTTGAAACAATCATGACCAATCTTCCTATCATACTACCATGGTCTACCAAGTAATAAATAACATGCATCCATGGGTATAACATCACAAATTATTGAATCATTATAATAATTCTTGCCATTAGAAAACTAAATTAAACACCTTTTATTTACTTTCACCTCATTGCCTCTGCAAAGCCACTAGAGTCTGCATGGTTGAGGATGATTTTCAGTTTCTAACTTCAACTTTTCCATTGTGGTTGTTGTAACAACATTCTCACTTCCTCCATCACTGATAACATCACAAACTTTTCCAAGATAAGTACATTTGTGTGGAATATATTTTTCCAAAGCCATTCATCTTTTGCATAGGCTACCTTGAGACTTCTTTAAACAACAAGTGACTTTCCTTGGTCACCATAAATCATCTCCTTATTGTAATCATTTGGTTCATGAGAAACCAGTGTTAACTCATCTTCATATTCTATTTCCACATCTCCCTCCACAAGAGAAACTATCTTGCGATTTGGACAATTAGAAGCTATATGTCCAAGGCCTTGACATTTAAAACATGTATGATCTATACCAAAGGTGTTAGGACGATTAGAACCTGATGCAGATTAATTCTTTAGTGGTTGCTTGACAGTGGCTATCTTCGGTAGTGCAATGACCTTTGAAATGGAACCACACCCTCGATTAGAAACCCCCTCTCAGTTATAAGATCGAAAGCTACTATCACGCCTTTCCTTCAGTTGCTTCTCCACTTTCATAGCAAGCTTACAAACATCATTGTTAGTTCAATAGGGTTGTAGCTGGACCACATCACTGAGTTCAACACGTAACCCACCAAGATAATGGGCTATCATCTGCTTCTCTGGTTCTACAATGTCACATCGAATCATAAGATGATCAAACTCTGATGTATACTCTTCCACAAAAAGTTTTTTTTGTTTGAAATTATAGAATCTCAAAAAAACATCTTGCTTGAAGTAGTCAGGCAAGTCTTTTTTTTTCTTAAGTTCTCTTTTCATATTTTCCCGAGTCACAATATGATCTCTTCCTTCCTATTATTGTTGCCTCTTGAGATGCTCCCACTAGATTATAGCATGTTTCCTTAGCTTGATAGCAACAATCTTGATTTTGCAATTTTCTGGAACATCTTTGAAGTCAAAGATTCGCTCAATAATAGTTAGCCAATTAATGAAATCATCAGGTTGCATTTTCCCTTCAAATTTTGGAATATCCACCTTTATATCATAACCTCATAGTAAGTTTCTGAGATGATGAGGATGGGGTGAAGTGCTCCTACTAGAGGAATGACTAGGAGCACAGTGAAATGGATTCTACTTTTCATCGTCACTAACAGCTTCGAATTCTAAGTTATGATGTCTAAGACCTCACCCTTCATTCTCGTAAAACTCCAAACGCTCTTGGAGTTGCTGAAGTTGTCTCCTTAAATCATCCATTTTAAAATCGTGATGATCTCTCTTAGGTATCTCACCATTATTCCCATTTCAATGATGTCAAGCCATTGAACCAAAGCTCTGATACCAACTGATACCGAATTTGTATAGGGTAACCCAAACTTAATCGATATGATAAATAGGGGAAGGCTAAATTCTATATTTTCTGGTTATATGGGATAGTAAAAATACTCAAGAACTAAAGTGATAGATAAGCTCACCACCAAAGTAAACCGAAAGGGATGCGGATAATGCCACCCAAAAGAATTTAACTAAGGATACAAAACTTAATTGGCTCACCACTCAATGGGATATAGATTAACACCACCCAAGAGATATAGAAACCAATACTCGCCACCCAAAGGAATCCACACAAGGGATAAGAGTTAATTTAGAAGAAATCCATCTTCTGAAAAACAAAAGGTTTTTAATTTAAAAAAATACACTCTGATATTTATTTGATTCATCTAAAAGGCTTAAATAGAGCTTGAAATAGCCCCTAATCATAGGCAAACGAAAATAATGATTAAAAAATTCACTTAACCTGATCAAAGTCAGATTTGACTCTTAGGAACTAGAAACACAATAAAATACTCATCTACCTAGGAGAAATAAAACATAAAGTCCGATACATCCTATGTAAGGTTGAATTTATTCAATCACATGTTGGCTTTATTCCATGCCAAATTTACTTGTAATTTAGAAATTAGATACCCTGTATTTAGATGGGAACTATGTAAGGGTAGTGTGTGAGAGAGTGTGAAAAAAACTCAAGATGTATGCAATTCAAA
Source organism: Lithocarpus polystachyus (assembly GCA_033629205.1). Classification (NCBI taxonomy): domain Eukaryota; kingdom Viridiplantae; phylum Streptophyta; class Magnoliopsida; order Fagales; family Fagaceae; genus Lithocarpus; species Lithocarpus polystachyus. Next base: position 49,085,954 of record CM066166.1, read on the forward strand.
GGAGTCTCGCGACTAGATCTTGCGATTGGCTCATGACTGGCAAGTCACCAGAATGGCACACGTGTGAAGCATGCAAGGGGAGCGGAAGGGTTACGACAGCTGGAGCACTATAGGACAAAACTTCCAGTCTAGCCAGGCAGTTAGCTCGCGACTCAAACTCGCGACTCGTTCCAATCGCGAGGCTGAGTTGCCAGAATGCCCTGTTTAGTTGAAACATGACTTTTCGCATTCCTCATACACACTACTATTGTAACGACCCAAGGAAAAGCGCTAGCCACATCTGCGCTATACCTCAAAAGGACTAGTCACTATTGAAGCTCCTTGTAGTTGTTAATAAAGCCCAGATCTACCCAGTAAATACCCGATGTGGGACTCATCACACACCCACACCCACACACATCACACAATCAATCAATCAAATTGGGGCATCACAATCTCCCCCACTTAAATCCCTAACGTCCTCGTTAGGGCCCACTTTGTGTGGTAGTGTTTCCGAGCCCACACGGGATTACCGGGCCGGCTCTGATACCATATGTAACGACCCAAGGAAAAGCGCTAGCCACATCTGCGCTATACCTCAAAAGGACTAGTCGCAATTAAGGCTCCTTGTAGTTGTTAATAAAGCCCAGATCTACCCAGTAAATACCTGATGTGAGACTCATCACACACCCACACACATCACACAATCAATCAATCAAATTGGGGCATCACATTCTCCCCCACTTAAATCCCTAACGTCCTCGTTAAAGCCCACTTTGTGGGGTAGTGTCTCCGAGCCCACACGGGGTTACTGGGTCGGCTCTAATACCATATGTAACGACCCAAGGAAAAGCGCTAGCCACATCTGCGCTATACCTCAAAAGGACTAGTCACTATTAAAGCTCCTTGTAGTTGTTAATAAAGCCCAGATCTGCCCAGTAAATACCCGATATGGGACTCATCACACACCCACACACATCACACAATCAATCAATCAAATTGGGGCATCACAATCTCCCACACTTAAATCCCTAACGTCCTTGTTAGGGCCCACTTTGTGTGGTAGTGTTTCCGAGCCCACACGGGATTATCGGGCCGGCTCTGATACCATATGTAACGCACCCACACACATCACACAATCAATCAATCAAATTGGGGCATCACAATCTCCCCCACTTAAATCCCTAACGTCTTCGTTAGGGCCCACTTTGTGTGGTAGTGTTTCCGAGCCCACACGGGATTACCGGGCTGGCTCTGATACCATATGTAACGACCCAAGGAAAAGCGCTAGCCACATTTGCGCTATACCTCAAAAGGACTAGTCACAATTGAGGCTCCTTGTAGTTGTTAATAAAGCCCAGATCTACCCAGTAAATACCCGATGTGGGACTCATCACACACCCATACACATCACACAATCAATCAATCAAATTGGGGCATCACAACTATAAATCCCCTTATACCCACGAAATTTTGAGAGCTTCCAGAGAGAATTTTCAAAGATAAACCCTAGAGAAAAACAAGGTTGACTCATCTACAATCTTCATCCTTTGATTCTCCAAATTTTTCTACTCTCACCCTCTCCATTGTCATATTCTTGAGAGGTACATTTAGCCAAATCCTTATCTCACCATACCCATATCAGTTAGGAGGTATTTTGGTACTTGGAAAGCAGTTTAAAAAGGACCAATTCATTTTGGTTGATGCAATGGGCTATTGTGGGATCCAATAAGCTAGAGAAGATAAGATTCGGTGTAACCCTATTGAAGCAAGAAGCTTGGAGGGATTTGGTGCACTGGGTAGATTAGGCTTGGAGGGTCTTCTGCTATTCATGTATCCCAACTTTATTCTTTAGTGGATTATTGACCGCTTGGAGGGCGGCAGAGAGGTTTTTTGCCGAGTACTTCAGTTTCCTCTTCGATAACACATCGCCATGTTATCTTTATATTTGCATCTCTCTTCCCTTACTCTTTACCATTAAATTTCTACTGTGTTTACGATTAATTATGGCTTAGAGTGTTTTACCAATTTGGGTTTAGCTTATATTCATATTTCGCACATATATTGTTCGATTATAAGCTTGTGTTGGTTATTTTAATTTGGGGTCTAAACATTCATTTGTGTTTCACATACTAATTGAACTTTCAATTGGTATTAGAGTGAGTGCACTTGCTGTGGTTTAATTACTTTAGTGCGATCCTAGACCCCTTTTTGAGATGGATCAGTCTCAATCTCTTAATGCTCTTCCATATTTTGATGGAAGCTGTTAGAAATTTAGACCCGTTAAACCCAAATAGATTAACCTAGATATTTAGCCAAGTGATTAATTTAGGTAAATTAAGTATTTCTAGGTTAACACAAATATATCATATCATGCAAAGTGCGAAAAATAAAGAACACAGGATATGATAACCCATAAAAACCAAACCGGTAAAAAACCTAGGGAGGATTTAACCTAGCTATCCTCAAGGTAAAACAGAATTCACTATGAAAGAATTGAAATTTACACAATAGCGACTTAGATCACTAACATCCTATTGCTACCTCGAGTAGGAAACTTACTACCATGTCCACGTGACAGCTCCGAGTCCACGAACTACTTCTTTCTTAAATTCACAACAAGCACAAGCACTCCTGCTTGTATATCTTTAAGTTCTTGAGTCTACAACTGAATGATCACTAAGCTTTTAACATCAATCTTGAGTTTGGAAACCCTAAGTGTATGTGAAGGCAAACACCTCTAGATCTCACAAAAAGATTCACACACACAGCATTTAGCACCTTGAAAACGTGGCTAGGGTTTTTCCTTTTATATTTAGGGCAAAACATAAAACCCTACATGTCAAACGGGCTTGGGCTGAGTTGGAAATTCTGCAGAAAAAACAATTTGTATGACTTTTGATCGATCGAGTCAATTCTCGATCGATCGAGCCTAGCAGATTTGCACAGTAACTTCTACAGTAACTTGATTCCAACTTTACATAAAAACCACATACTTTGAGCAAGTCTTAACAAGATTAAAACCGTTTTGATCATAGCTTGCCAACCTTACAAAATGAAGTTCTAATATATTAGTTCCTAATTCCTTAGAACCTAACACACTCCTCCCCCTTTAGCAATCCGTGACAAAACACAAACTTAACAAAATGCTCAAAGTTTACAAAATAGACAGCCCATAACAAAACAATAGCCCAACTAAGCAAATTCAACCTAACTACTCTCTATCAGTTGCAAGTGTAGACAGCAGCACGACTGAATCAACCTGTATATTCCTGTAACACTTAACAAACGCATAAATGCATGTGTGGAAAATACAAGTAACATAGAAAATAACTTCTTGATTTCACAAAATACAAAATAAAGACATATATCATGAATAACCTCAAAAATATAAATCAATAAGCAATGTAGCATAGTGCAAAACTAGAAACATATACAATAAATGTATCTCATATATCTCCCCCTATCATGAGCCAAAAAGATAAATACACAATGAAGAACCTAGATACAATCTAAAAGCTCCATGCTTGCTCACTCCCAAGTGCAGGAGATCGTAGCAATATAATTCTCAGAGTACTGAGGTCGAACCACAAGGAGCAGGGTAAATTCAAAAACAATATGATTAAATAACAATTTGGGTGAAGAAGAAAAATATTTTTGCTTGGTGATTGTTAACATGAATAATAATAAAAACTGATTTAAATCAATAATGTAAATACCAAGGCATCAGAGTGTTTCCCTATATCGATATGAGATTTTTTGTGATCTAAGAAAATATATATTTCACAATTGATTGTCTTATACAATTAAAAACTTATGATTCGGTTGAACTGAGACAATTCAAGAATGCATTATAACCTCGATTAATAATACGGTTAGAAAAGTTTTTAGAAAAACCTATTCACTTTAAAACCTGATTTCTATTTGAAACTATTAGAAATTCATCTAAACAATAAGAAAAACATGATTGAACTTATTGAAAGCATGGAAGAACTAATACATCAAAAAATATCTAATTGAACAATCAAATATGTCGTTAATAAAATCCTAGAAAGAATCACATTGAATACTCATACCGTATAAAAGAAACATAGCCCCTAGCCCTAGCAAAGAGTTTAGGCTGCCATTAGAGAAAGGAAAATACAAGGTTTTCTCTGCCCAAAATTCATTCTCTTAGCCTCCCTTCCAAACCCTAATGTCCAAGTGTCTCAAGAAAATAAAACTTTTTCTATTTTAATTTCCGTCCAAGTTTACAGCAGTAACTTGTGAGTAAATTTCGGCCTTCAAAAATTGAGAATTTTGAAAAACTCAAAACTGGAAAGTTGTAGATATTTAAGTCATGGTTCCAACCCATCTAACCTTGTGTCAATTGGATTTTTAAGGAGAGAGATACACCCAAAATACTGATCAGTACTCAAATTAGATTTTTCCTTTTCAGATTCTACCCCTTTGATTTCTTTCCTTATTTGAAGCTTCCAATCTTGGTAAACAATCCAAGCACTCCAGCTGCACCTCCATATACATTTAAAAATGGTCCTTTAGCTCCACTTTAATTCTAGTTTGGCCTCTATTCTCTCACAAATTCTTGTAAACTCATCTTTCTCACATAATTTCTTGAAAGTAGAAAATTACACACAATGAATGACATCTTATTCAAGAAATTATGTAAAGATAAATAATAGGGACTAATGCAAATCATGACTTAATTATATAAATTAAGCATAGTAATAAGGAGATAATGCCCACATAAATATATAACAAGTATACATTTTAAGGCGTTATCACACCCCCCAACTTAAATCATGCTAGTCCCTAGCAATCCACAACACCCATGTCTACTAAAATGAAAAATTGAAGCTAAAATACAAGCCACTTTCGTAGGCTACACGACTGCACTTCCCATGTGCAGCAAGTCTTTGAACCCCTAGGTCACCCTAGTGGACAAGTTTACTCTCGTGAGGGTTTGCAGTGACTCTACCCACAAAAGTCAAAAGTTTCCTGAAAATTCCTGCGGCAATGTTAGTCTGCTTTATCATTATATCATACAAATGAACTTTCAATTTGAGTTGGGATACTATTCATCATATTAAAGAGTTTTCACTAGCTTCACTTCTGAAGTGTGTGCGTGTGTGCATAGCCCATCCAATCAAACCAGCTTTTCCAAACATGCATAGACCAAGAATAATCTAGATTAGAGCCTCTACTCCAAAACCTCTCTTAAGTTATCAACACTCTAAAAGAACAAACAAAGAAGTAATGGTTTCTCTCTTCAAATCACATGTGAACAAAAAGGAAAGAAGAAGTTTTAAGAATATCACATGTGTATACAAAAACAGCCGCTAAAACAACGGAAAAAGATCTCTTGGAAAGGATGTTGAATTCCTGGAAACATGAGGTTGATACCATTCTCATTCCTAGTTTTTATCCAAAACACATACCAGTCATGCACCTTTAGGATCAAGTAGGACTTTAAGCTCAGTGGTAGTATAATCTTATGGCTAGGTAAAGGCAAACTACTCTCTTTGAAATATGAGATATATGAATCAAATGCAGAAAATTCAAGCCAAACCAACTTATAGCAATAACAACCAACTTGAATCAAAACAACCCTTACTCAACCATATAACCCTTCTGAAATACATGAAAGATGTGTAAGATACCAATGATTTATTAATTGATTATGTATGTCTCCTCTTTCTTTTTCTTTTTATTTTTCTCTCTCTTCTTTTTTTCTTTTTTCTTTTTTTCTTTTTTGGATCTTTCTTTTCTCTTTTCTTTTTTTTTTTTTTTTTCTTTCTTCTTCTTTTTGATTTTTTTTTTTTTTTTGAAGAAAAGATTGACAATAGTGGTATCTAAACACATCAATTGCTCAAAACTTGAAACCCCAAGAGAATACCCATAAATAAAAATGTTTTGTGGTATTGTAGAAGTATTTCTCATGGCTCAAATGATGGTGACAATGGTTAATGTCAAGGTAGGTTGAATATTTGTTTAGCTAGTGACACAAGATTGATGGCCTTAGGCTCTCATCTCCTAAAATTTTACATAAACCAGCATGCCTAAGGACAAAAATAAGTAGGATCATGATATATCTCCCCATAATGTTTCCAGTAGTCAACTAACAAATATAGAGATCTTTTACAAAAATTGAAGCATATGAGAGAAATTTAAGAGTTCAAACAAAGATATACTCTCACAAAGAAAAGTAAGGCTCAAGAACTCTTTATATGGGTTGAGTTTCAGCTTATATCTAGCTTGTTCATGATCCATGCATATCCAACATCCAACCGTCCGCTAACCTGACTATTGTGCTCAAAAGTTTCCAATTGTGCTCTTCATGAAAAAATCTTAATATAGCAAATAGTATAACCAACTCAGCATTATTCATTCTATCACATGATATAAAAATAAAGCTTATAACTCTTCTGCATTCAAATTCAAGGAATTTTTTTTTTTTTAGAATTGAAAAGTTGCAACCAAAAAGAAAGAAAAAAAAATCATGCTAGGTGCAGCAAAATGTGTAGACCTCTTCCCCCAACTAAAATATTACATTGTCCTCAGTGTATCAAAGCCAAAATAAATTCAAGTATAAAGGGAAGAAGTTACCTTAAGCATTTAATTTTCTTTTTCTTGTTTTTTTTTTTGAAATTTCTTTCGCACCAGCAGATGTTAGCTCACAAAAAAATAATCAAAACAAAAAACAAAGAAAAAAAAAGGGAAACAAAGAAAGAAAAAAAAAATATATATATATATATATATATATATATGGTACAATTTCATAAGGCTCTTTCAGATTTCATGTAGCATCCCAATAGGCAGGGATCTCAAGTGACATAGTCTCCTCCTCTGGTATAACTCCCCTTAAGTATGATTTTAACCTTTGTTCATTTACTTTCAAAATCCTACCATCCCTAGGGTCCTTAACTACTACAACTCTATGTTTAAACACTTCCTTTACAGTGAAAGGGCCATTCCACCTAGGTTTTGACTTACTTGAGCCCAAATATGCATATTTAACATTACCGGGCAGCGGTTTAAGCTCCAACTATGGTGCTTCTTCACTTGAATGCACGGGATTTTTTTTCATTTTCTAGTAGCTCCTTAAAGCAAAGCTTCCATCCTTCATTAATTGCCATCATCTGTTGTTCTTCCAAAACCTGTGAGGGATCCAACAAAGAAAAATTTTCAGATACATGAATATCACATTCTAAGTCATAAGAACCGATAGAATTATTAAGAAGAGTTTCAAGAGGATAAAAAAAAACAATTCTTATCAAACTCTTCTTGAACCACTGCCACAATGAGGTTCACATAAGCACATGCATCATCTTCATGTGGTTGTTTAGCCACATGAAATACGTTTAGCTCCAAAGTCATGGAACCAAAAGTGAGTTGCATTCTTCCATTCCAATTCCACTGGTTGTGCTTTGCTCCCAAAAATTGTCTCTGAACACGCAGCAGCTCCCCGGCAACGATGCCAAAATTGCTTGCTCACTCCCAAGTGCAGGAGATCGTAGCAATATAATTCTCAGAGTACCGAGGTTGAACTACAAGGAGCAGTGTAAATTCAAAGACAATATAATTAAATAACAATTTGGGTGAAGAAGAAAAATATTTTTGCTTGGTGATTGTTAACAAGAATAATAATAAAAACTGATTTAAATCAATAATGTAAATACTAGGGCATCGGGGTGTTTCCCTATATCGATATGAGATTCTTTGTGATCTAAGAAAATATAAATTTTATAATTGATTGTTCTTATACAATTAAAAACTTATGATTCTGTAGAACTGAGACAATTCAAGAACACATTATAACCTCGATTAATAATGCGATTAGAAAAGCTTTCAGAAAAACCCATTCACCTCAAAACCTGATTTCTATTTGAAACTTTTAGAAATTCATCTAAACAATAAGAAAAACATGATTGAACTTATTGAAAGCATGGAAGAACTAATACATCAAAAGAAATCTAATTGAACAATCAAATATGTCGTTAATAAAATCCTAGAAAGAATCACATTGAGTATTCATAACGTATAGAAGAAACATAACCCCTAGCCCTAGCAAAGAGTTTAGGCTGCCATTAGAGAAAGGAAAATACAAGGTTTTCTCTGCCCAAAATTCGTTCTCATAGCCTCCCTTCCAAACCCTAATGTCCATGTGTCTCAAGAAAATAAAACTTTTTCTATTTTAATTTATGTCCAAGTTTACAGCAGTAACTTGTGAGTAAATTTCAGCCTTCAAAAATTGAGAATTTCGAAAAACTCAAAACTGAAAAGTTGTAGATATTTAAGTCATGGTTCCAACCCATCTAGCCTTGTGTAAATTGGATTTTTGAGGAGAGAGATACATCCAAAATACTAATCAGTACTCAAATTAGATTTTTCCTTTTCAGATTCTACCCCTTTGATTTATTTCCTTATTTGAAGCTTCCAATCTTGGTAGACAATCCAAGCACTCCAGCTGCATCTCCTTAGACATTTAAACATGGTCCTTTAGCTCCACTTTAATTCTAGTTTGGTCTCCATTCTCTCACAAATTCTTGTAAACTCATCTTTCTCACATAATTTCCTGAAAGTAGAAAATTAAACACAATGAATGACATCTTATTCAAGAAATTATGTAAAGATAAAAAATAGGGACTAATGCAAATCATGACTTAATTATACAAATTAAGCATAGTAATAAGGAGATAACACCCACATAAATATATAGCAAATATACATTTTAAGGCGTTATCACTGCACAGCTCCACAGAATCACAAAAAGAAATAAAATCTCCCCCTAAGATAAAAAACACCTCAACTACAATGTACCAACTCCACTGCAATGCACTCCCCCTTTTTGTGACAAATTGCCAAAGGGGGTGAAAACTCTCCAAATCTACACGCAACGCTCGAATTTCATCAAGCATATCCACCAGAAGCTGACCATGAGTCGCCTGGACGGTCATGACAGTATCCAACATCCGACGAATATCCGAAACATCCGTAGGTGAAGGTGGAGGAACAGTAGCAGCAGCAAAAGCAGTCGGATCAACAGACGTCTCTGCCGTAGAACCACCTACAGAAGAGGAAGGAGGAGAAGTGACATCGGAAGACTCAATCCTAGGACGCTTAGAGCTAGCTCGAAGCTGAGTAGCCCTTTGCCTAAGAAAGGTGGCACCATTGGGAGCAACGATATGAACAGGCTCAGAAGCAGGGAAATCACCTAACCCTAAATGAAGAAGAATCCTATGAATAAAAACAGGGAAGAACAAAGCATGAGCAGTAGAACTACTCCGATACACCTCGTTTAAAGAACGAAGAAAAAGATGAGGAAAACTAATAGGAGCATTAGTGACAAGAGCATATAGGAACACATATCGCTCAATAGGGATAGTATGTAGATGAGAGATAGGCCATAAGGAATGACAAGCAATCCTAAAGAAAAGATAGTGGATCTCAGAAAACTCAGCAGATGTGATCTGAAGATCAGAACCCCACTGGATAGAAGACCTAGTGATGTATGAAATAACATTCATCAAGGGGAGGAAACTCATCATAAGGATAGACAGGATGAGAAACCATGAGTACCCCAAGAGCATCAAACACCACTGAAGGAGTAATGCGATACTTTACACCTCGTATCCAACTCTTTACTAAAGTGTTGGAGTCATAGACATGGATAGAGAGGTTCGAGTAGAACTCTCTAATCAGGATAGGCGGAGGCGAATGATCTATGTCTAACAAAGGTAACCAACCCCTACGCTCAAAGTTACGCCTAGCCTCATCATCTACCTCATCTAGAAGAACCCTACGCTCACCCCAAATGTTCCTTCTAAGGTTAAATGTCTGATAGATCTCCTGATGTTTCTCACTCAGAAACCTATCACTATCGAATGATGGTGAAGAAGAAGAGGTCCTATGAGCTCTAGTTTTCCTAGGCATGATTCTACAAACTAGATAGAGAGACACAAAAGGAAAGGAAACAAAAGAAAGACCAAGGGCAGACAGCAAGTTAGCACAAAAACAATATAGAAACAACAATTCTATATGATGTATGAACAGAATATACAAATGATGCATGGTCTAATGCAATGAAAACAGTTCAATTATGTTCCAAATTCACAAAATTGGCTTGAGCATGAATGTTATATCAAAAAATTCCCAAATTTGAAAAACCCATTTTCAAAAAACCCAACAAATTGAGAAATTGATCATTACACAAGTTAGAAAACACAATATAATGATCAAATAAGTCAATCTAACAAGCCAATTTCATTAATTTACATCAAATTGAACAAAAACCCCAAATTCAACATTTTTCAAGCCTTAGAATTTTCAATTTCTCACAAAACATCAAATTGATCAAATTAAACCATATGGATCAGTTATATATAGTGTCCTAACAAAAACCCAATGTTCAATTCATAAAGAAAAAGCTAGTAACATCAAAAACCCCAAATTTGCATAGGTTCGAAAATGTCAAAGAAAATGCAAGATTTAATGCATGTGAAATGAAAATAAATGCAAAAGGAAGGGTAAAATGGACATACCCTAGAGGAGAGAAACTTTGCAAAAGATTCAGAGGAAAAAGACAAAAAATCCTTGTTGGAGCCTTGACTGGTTGGTGAGAGAAAAAAAATATTTGAAAAGTTTTTGAAAAGTGAAGAACACATGGAGAAAAAGTCTTTTTAAAAACTCCCATCCCGATTTTCGATCGATTGAAAATTAGATTCGATCGGTCGAAAGTGCTTCGATTGATCTAGAACCAGCATTGATTGAAACAGACAGAGGCTCACCAAAGGATTTAAATGCAATTTCGATTGGTCGAAAAACAAGTTCGATCGATCGAAATTCTGGAAAAATCAATTTTTTGAAAAACAAAGCAATTTTTGAGCAAAAACTCCTCAAAGCATTAAATTTTATAAATAAAATGCATGAGTATAAGATGAAATGCTTTTCAAAAACACTTGTTTTGATCTCAGTTTTCCAAAATTAATATTTTCACTCAATTCTCCTCAAAATCTCAAACATCAAACATGTTTTGCATCAATTTCAAGAAATTGTCAAACTTGGTTGGTCAAACCAAAAACACACATAGTAACATGTACAAAGTTTAGCAAAGAGTAACTTGTGTAGTGTGTGCAACTAGTAAAAGCTTGAGAAAACATGTGAGGTGATATGTGAATAGAAATCAATCACAAATTCTACAAAATTCATCACATAAATTTGAAAGAGACTATCACCTAAAGAGTTACATCATATAACTCTCACATCTCCTAAAATAAAAGTTTGCAATCATGTAAGTTTCTTAATTTACCTCATAATATACACACCAATTACAATTGATTAGAAACTTATTAAGATAGTCAGGATAATGTACACACCAATTTTAGCATTTAAACTGAGGCTACACCTTATGATCTTTTTGTGCATGTGCTACACTTTCTCGAGCATAAAATCTTATAATATGCACTAAGGTGTTCATGATTGGCTAGTAAACAGTGGTGAGATGGTTATTTATGCCTTTCTCAATAAGTTCAAGTTCGACAATAAAAAAAAAACATGTGACTTCAAAATCAAGATCATGTGATCAAAAACTATAAACATCTTCCCACACCACATGCACTACAAAGCTCAAACTAATAAAGTGCAATAAAATAGACTCATCCAAGCTAAGCAAGGTACATAAACATGTTATGCAAAAGAAGATTGACCAACCTTGTTTTCAAATTCAAGAAAAATACTGCAAAACACATTTTTCAAAACACAATCTTGATACCCTTTAATATATATATATATATATATATATATATATATATAAACAACCTAGAATGAAATGCATGAATGTTATGCAATGCAAATCCTAGAAAATAAAAATGGTCGCAAAAGATAAAACAATGAAGAACAAGGACCATGTCAGACAGACTCAATTAGATCAAGTCTTTTGCATCCAAAACCTTTTAGATGCAACTCTAGCATTGAAGTTATTATTCACATTAGAATTCTGAACAATTCTAGGATTAGAATAAAGGTTTAACGCCTTTACCAATTCACCAATAAGTACCATAGGATCTTGTGCTTGAGGCACAGGTACTTTTGGTTTATTTGCTCGCTTAGCAGCTTGTAACTTGAAACAGTTTGGACGAATGTGCCCAGACTTTCCACAAAAATGACAAATCCATGCAGGCTTATTATGCAACTTGCCCTTAGAAGAATTAGGAACCTTAGGTTTAGACTCTTGAAGATCAACCCTAATCATTCTAGGAGGTATAACTTCTACAGATTTAGGAGTCTCACTCATAGAGGGTCTGACAGTCTCACTCATAGGAGATTCAGTAGAAGGAACAAAGTTTGTGGAATGGGGTTCAGGCATAGAGATGCTTTCCACAAAACCTAAGCTAGTTTTGTCAGAGGAAGACTTTTGAACACTTAGTATGTGATCAAGTTTGGAGCTTGCAGACCTTTTAGTTTGTTCTCTAGCAACAGACAATTCAAGTTCCAAATTTTTAACTTTGTCAAGTAAAAGCATGTTCTCAGTCTTCACATTATTCAAAAGTTTATTAGCATCAAACAGTTTCACAAGTAAATTTTTCTTATCAAGTTCAAGAGATGCAATTTTCTTTAAGCCAAAATCAACATTCATAGCATCCTTTGTAGCAACTTTGCAAAGTTTATTATAGACTTCTTGTAAATCTGCATCTTCACAGAGCTCCCCATCAGAAGGGTTCTCTTCAACAGACATGCTTTCATTGACTACAATAGTAGCAGTGAAAGTAATGAAGTTTCCATCCTCATTACTGCCAGATTCATTGTTAGAAACTTCATCATCACTAAGGGTTGCAACCATAGCCTTACCCTTAGACCTCAAGTATATAGGACATTCAAATTTCACATAACCATACCCTTGACATCCAAAACATTATTGTCCCATAGAATTATTAGAAGGTTGACCTACTTTCTCTTTAGGTTTTTCAGTGTTATTAACTTTAGTGGGATCATTCCTCCTAAAATTTCTAGGTTCAGTAGTGTTCTTACCTCTTGCCCTTCTGATATTGTTCCTAAGAAAATTTCTAAAGTTCTTGGCAAGATAGGCAATCTTTGTAGCAGAAAGCTCATCATCAAATCCACTAGCATTAACATCATCAACAGACTTAAGAGCCATTGATTTGGATTTGTTAGTCTTAGGTAGGTCCAACTTATAGGACTGAAGAGATCTTACAAGTTCATCAACGGGAATAGAGTCTACATCCTTGCTTTCAGTGATGGCAATCACCTTAAGTCTAAAATCATCAATCAAAGATCTATGAATCTTCCTAACAATTTTAGGTTGATCATAGATTTCACCCAAATTATATGCAGAATTAACAATATCATTAAGTTTAGTATAGAATTCATCAAAAGATTCATCATCAGTCATTTTAATGCTTTCAAATCTAGTAGTCAATTGCTGCAACTTATTAATTTTAACAGCCTTCGTGCCTTCATGCATAGTCTGAAGGATATTCCAAGTAATATGAGCAACTTCAACATTAGAGATTCTCTTAAATTCCTCCATAGAAACAACATTAAAAATAGCATTCATAGCTTTGCCATTAAAAGCGACTACCTATTTTTGAGAAGTTTGCCACTCACTCACAGGGGTAGTGGGCTTCTCCCATCCGTATTCAACAGAATTCTAGACTCTCTTATCAATAGATTTCAGGAATGGTTTCATCCTTACTTTCCAATAAGCATAACTATTTTTATCAAAATGAGGTGGAATAACAAGAGAGTGTCCGTGTTCCATGACAACTGGGGTCAAGGATCAGCTTTTAGATAAAAGGATCTACACAAAAAAGCTACTTGCTCTGATACCACTTGTTAGAAATTTAGACCCCTTAAACCCAAACAAATTAACCTAGATATTTAGCCAAGTGATTAACTTAGGTAAATTAAACAGTTCTAGGTTAACACAAATATATCATATCATGCAAAGTGTGGAAAATAAAGAACACACGATATGATAACCTAGGAAAACCAAACCGGTAAAAAACCTAGGAAGGATTTAACCTAGCTATCCTCAAGGTAAAACAGAATTTACTATGAAAGAATTGAATTTTACACAATAGCGACTTGACCACTAACATCCTATTGCTACCTCGAGTAGGAAACTTACTACCATGACCACGTGACAGCTCCGAGTCAACGGACTACTTCTTTCTTGAATTCACAACAAGTACAAGCACTCCTGCTTGTATATCTTTAAGTTCTTGAATCTGCAATTGAATGATTACCAAGCTCTTGACATCAATCTTGAGTTTGGAAACCCTAAGTGTATGTGAAAGCAAACACCTCTAGATCTCACAAAAAGATTTACACACACAGCATTCAGCACCTTGAAAACGTGGCTAGGGTTTTCCGTTTTATACTTAAGGCAAAACATAAAACCTTACACGTCAAACGGGCTTGGGCTGGGTTAGAAATTCTGTAGAAAAAACAATTTGCACGACTTTCGATCGGTCGAGTCTAATTCTCGATCGATCGAGCGTGGCAGATTTGCACAGTAACTTCTGCAGTAACTCGATTCCAACTTTACATAAAAACCACATACTTTAAGCAAGTTTTAACAAGATTAAAATCGTGTTGATCATGGTTTGCCAGCCTTACAAAATGAAATTCTAATACATTAGTTCCTAATTCCTTTAGAACCTAATAGAAGCAACTATGCATTTTGGAAAGTCCGCATGAGGGCATTCCTATGTTCCATTGATGAGAGTGTTTAGGATGCTGTAGATGTTGGATGGACCAAGCCGAAGACCGCCAAATCTGAATGGGACAAGACAGCCCTTGCAGCAGCTAATGCTAACAACAAGGCACTAAATGCTATTTTTTGTGGTGTTTCTCCATATGAGTTTCACAAGATTTCTCATGTTATAATTGCCAAGGAGGCATGACAAATCTTGGAGACGACTTATGAAGGCACCAAGAAGGTGAAGGACACCAAGTTGCAGATGCTTACCATATGCTTCGAAGAGCTAAAGATGAGTGAAGAAAAGTCATTCAACTCATTTTATGGGAAGCTGAATGAGGTGGTAATTGGGAAGTTTAGCTTGGGCGAAAAGATGGAGGACTCCAAGATTGTGAGAAAAATTCTACAATCACTATCGGAGAGCTTCCGTGCAAAGGTTACTGCCATTGAAGAGAGCAAAGACCTTGATGACATCAAAGTTCAAGAACTTATTGGCTCACTTCAAACTTATGAGCTGTCTCTACCATCACAAAAGAAGAGCAAATCTCTTGCTCTAAAGACAATCAATGAGAGAATGGAAGAAGCTCAAGACTCATCGGATGAGGATGAGGTCGAAAAAGATGTGGTGTATCTTGTTAAGAACTTCCGAAAGTTCTTGAAATTCAAAAAGAATGGAAAGTTTGCTGAGAATGGAAAATTCCCAAATTCTTGGAAGGAGAAAAAGGATTCCAAGCAGAAAGATTGGAAGGATTTTCAATTTTCTCAAGGAATCACGTGCTATGAATGCAACGGTCAATGACATCTTAAGAAGAAGTGTCTCAACTATTTGAGAGGGAAGAGTAAAGTGTATGCCACTACTCTTAGTGACACAGACTCCTCTAATTCAGACTCGAAAGAAAGCTGTGACAGAGAGGGAAACTACTCCACATTTATGACCATTGCTCTCGTAAAATCTTTGGATGATTTAAGTGTGTTAGTGGAAGAGCTTGGTGGGCACACTGAATTGGAGTCAATGACGATAGTAGATGAATTCGATGATGAGGAAGATGAAAGAACAATGGGACTGTAAGAGACCTACAATTCCCTCATTGAGAAGACCGATGAATATGTAAAAGTAGCTAAAGTAGCCACTAAGAAAATGAAGAGAGCAAAACAAGACTACTTTTATATGCATAAGTACCCAAATTCCTGCAAGAGACCTACAATTCCCTACTTTAATAGTAAAATTTTTTTAATAGTAATTTTTTTTTAATAAAATAGGGATGAAAACATACTTTTAAAGATTAGGAATGAAAAGCAATGATTTGGGTACTTATGCACTCATAAGAATACGATACATTTCGGTAATTTTATGATTCAAATATCCCAAGCCCATTTGGTAGGACATTTCAAACACCCATTTTTAATTTTTAAATAACATTATATATATTTCTACGCACTTTTTTTCACTTACATCTATTTCAAAAAATTACAACACTCCGCAACCAACTCTACCAAATATCTTCAATTGGCGAGCTGTATGCGATTTCTTTGCCTCATTATATAAATATATATATATATATATATATATATATCTTTTGTTTATTTGTTGTTGTTGATTAGTTGCTATTGTTATTGTTGGTAGATATGGGCGGGTCTGAGCTAGTGTGGGTTAGGTCACTGGGTTTTCTACTATTGATGGCAGGAATTCTGGGTTGGGGAAAGGAAGGGCACTATGCAATTTGTAAAATAGCTGAGGTAAGTTTATATGCATAGACTGTTTATTTTTAATTTTAGATGATTTTGGCATTAACATGTTTATGTGAAAAACCAGAGAAAGAAGAAATTTGTGAAGATGAGGTTGTAATTATTAGGAAGCAAACGATCAAACCCGCATAATATATATATATATATATATATATATATTTCACCATCTCATCAACGTATTTGCATTGTTTGTGGGTCTGCCCTGCTATAATTTTTGTAGAGTAGAAATTTGATGAGGGGTGCACTTGATTTGTGGTGTTTCGGGGATATCTAACTGAAGACGCTGTAGCTGCTGTGAAAGAATTGCTTCCAGATTCTGCTGGAGGTAATCTTGCGGCTGTTTGCTCCTGGTCCTATGAGATTCGACATAACTTTCGTTGGCGATGGAGTAGTGCTTTACGTTATATTGATACACCAGATTTTAAGTGTAATTATGAGTACTGCAGTAAGTTTGCTTACTTTTTGTGGTTCAAAGATGCTGTTTTCTATGTTGTTATGTTCAGGCTATTCTAGATTATATGAGCCTAAGCTTTACGTTATGGAGGCATATGTTAGAACGTCTCAATATCATAGGCTATTACTTTTATGGTCTAAACAGGTAATTGATGATTTCTTTTGTTATGGTCTATACTTCATATGTTCTGTTATGTTATGATTTTTCTCATAACATTAGTGTTGGCTTATTTCTTGTATTTTTGTGAGATTTTATTGTATTGGGATTAGTATTAAGTTGGGGGATCTAAACAGCTCTTGTGTTTTCACACAAATTCAATATGTTGTTTGTATTTATGCACAAAACTGATAGGAAAGAGTTTTCCATGATCATGTGGGGTGGTGTTAAAAAAAAAATCTTATGAAATCTACAGATATTTGTGCAGTTTGATGCACGAAGTCATTCCAGTATCAGCTCTCAAGCCACTTAGGCTTTGTATGTTGCCACAGAAAAGTAAATTATGAGCAGAAGTTCCTTGATGCTGTTAGATCGGGTGTTTGTACATATGATGGTTATTGAAGTATATCATGTCACCAGAGAAAATAAGGGACAACATATCCTTCTGTGCTATATATTCTAATCTACTTTTGCACTGTCATGATTATTTTTTTTAATATAAATTCCAAATGAAATTGCTCTATGATTTTTATGTAGGAGACTGTCATGACTCTGCTGGACATAAAAATAGATGTGTAACTGGAGCAATTTACAACTACACAATGCAACTCCCATCAGCTTACCAGAATAACAATTTAAAATTGCATTGTAAACACTCTATATCTATGTCACTAGAATCAATTGTTGCACATGATATAACATGATAGTTCCAAGAACTTAAATTCTCTTCCTTTTGTCAATCACAGACAATTTAACGGAGGCACTTATGTTCTTATCACATTTCATGGGAGATGTCCATTAGGTTTGTTCTTTCTACTGGCAGCTCAAAAACTTAAAAGTTGTTTGAAGATACAAACTATGCCAGCAAACTAATCGAATCTGTAATGAATAGTAGAAATTTATTTTCTCATGTTCTGTGCTTGTCAAACTCTCTCTCTCTCTCTCTCTCTCTCTCTCTCTCTATATATATATATATATATATATTTCATTTACAAATAATTTACTACAGCTTACAGTGGAATTTCATATATGGCCACTTCTAGCTGACTGGATTTCTCAATCAGAAAGGGCATTTTATCAGAAGAATGTTCTAAATGTTTTAATGGAAATCACCATTCAGATGGTGTCTCAGAGGTGTACGAGATTTGTGTGTAAAATGGAACAAAGCATAGTCATATTTGTGAAAACCATCTGAGTGTTATTTGTGAAAACCATCTAAGTGTGTTAACCCTTGTTTAAATTTAGCGTAAGTTCTTAAAAAAATTCAGTAAAATTTTTTTTTTGTCTTGCTTTTATATTACCATAAGTCTATCTGATACAATCAATGTCAATGTAATGGTGTTTCTATGACAATCATGATTAAGAACAGTGTATATTATATGAAGAATGGCTGCAGAATATGATATCACAACTAAGTGTGCGCATCTACAGGGAGCAGCCACTAGATTTAACTGCTAGTTTTTCTCAGTCTTTTTCTCCCTTTACTCTGTCCTTAAAGCTAAATTTTCTGTAAAGATTTTGTGCTGAGGAATATAATATGTTCTCATGTCATCTAACTTCCTGCTTTCTGATGGAAGCCCCTACATGTTGGTTTCACTGGAGATGAAGGCGGGAACACAATAGTAGTGCGATGGTTCCGTTGGAAATCAAATCTCCACCATGTAAGTCTTACTAGTCCTCCAATTGTGTACCATTTTCCATCTTTTTCTGCTTTTACTTGATAACCATTGACAATGTATTGGACAAAGAAATATGCATAAAATTTGACTAATATGCAGAGGGTAGAATTTTATGCTCTAAGGATAGCAGTTTGCATACAACAGATAGCAAACTGAATAAATGTTGCAACCTGGATAATGTCTGTGCATGCATGCACTTTTCTTTTCTATCGATTTTTCTAGTCAATAGTATTATTCAATAAAATTGGTTTTGTTCTAGGTATGGGATGACATGATCATTGATTCTGCTCTAAAGACATTCTATTGTTCAGATCTTGAAATCATGATTAAAGCCATTCAAGGGAACATTACAGTATGCTTTTCCTTTTCCTTTCTGCATGCAATTTTGAATGCAACTGATTGAGTCATGGAAGATTAATATGCTATTACTTTGCAAATTCGCCAATTCAAGAATTATTTTATTGGGTCCTCGTGTGAAGTCCAATTGAAGTGAAAGACGATATATTGAGGGGCAAATCTATAATTTCTGCATATTAAGGGTATTTTGGTAATTTGGTTGAGTCTAGAATCTTCTAAGATATTCTAAGTATCTTAGGTTTAATTACGTTGGGTCCTAGTATTTATTAGGTTTTATTAGTAGTCCTTATACTAATAGGAATCCTATAGTACTAGTACAAGCAAAAGTCTTTATATATATTGTGCTCAATGTATTCAAAGAAAAGAGAATGAGTTGATTAATAAAATTGAGTGTTTTGAGCAATAGGCACGTTGGCCTTTGTTGTTTCTTTCTTTTCTTTTCTTTTTTTCTAAGGATACTGTTTATGAGTATGGTTCACACAGCCCCTAACAGCCCTAACTTCTCTCTAATTCTTCTTCTTTCCTAACCTTAAACCCACTGCAACTAAACGTAGACAACTCCCTAATTTATTCCACATCAAATTGGAATTAGAGCAAAATCCTATCACAAGTCTTTTGCCAAAATCTTCTTCAAGCGCTTGACAAAACTTATCATCTAGGATCATGTTGATGCGCAAAGATGGTGATCTCAAGGAAGATGAGGAAGATGCATCTCTTCTCTCAATTGTTAGGCGTATTCAAATTACACCCAAGCAAGAGGAGGATTGGACGTGTACTTCAATATTTAGTACCATAGTGATTTGTGAAACTAAAAGTCGAATGCTTATTATTGATGGTGGCCGCGAGATTATGTTGTTTCTGAAGCTACTGTTGAGAGGTTGAAGCTACCAATAGAACCACATCCAAAACCATACAAGGTAACGTGGATAAATAGCACATTTATTCTGGTAATGAAATGATGCTTGGTTTCTATTTTTCTTGGGCAATATAATGATTCTATATGAAGTGATGTTTTTCCTATGACTGTGACTCATATTTTATTAGCTTGCCCTTGGCTTTTGAGATGTGTATCATATTGAAAAGGAAAATACATATAAATTTATGTTCAATAATGCACAAGTTGTGTTAAATTCTATGAGTGCAAAACAACTAGAACAGCGAAGGAAAAAACAAAAGGTCAAGCCTAAGGATGCTACTGAAACTCCAAAACAAAGAGCTATAGTGCCACTGAAGGGAGTTGGAGAGCTAGAGCAAGATGAGAATAAGTTTGACCATGGGAAAGTTGATACCAAGGAAGATAATGGTGTTCTTGCAATGGAGATCACAAAGGAGCATGGCGAGCATAAAATTGATCATGGAAAAATCAAGATGAAGGAAGACGTTGATGTTACTACCAGAGATCAATTCATGAAGGATTTCAAGTTGAATAATCCTTTGGTTGTTGATTTAATCATTCCAAACGAATTTAATGATACAAGGGGAAATAAAGATTTTACATTCTTGATGCTTCCAAAGGTGATTGAAGAGTTGGTGCAAGTTTCAAGTTTGAAGGTTCTTATACTTAAAACACTTTAAAACTCGAGGTCAAGTTTCTTCCAACTGGAGGAGTATGATGGAGTCATGGAAGATTAATATGCTATTACTTTGCAAATTTACCTGTACAAGAATTATTTTATTGGGTTCTCGTGTGAAGTCCAATTGAAGTGAAAGACATTATATTGAGGGGCAAATCTGTAATTTCTTCAATTCATTCGAATTAAGGGTATTTTGGTAATTTAGTTGAGTCTTGAGTCTTCTGAGGTATTCGAAGTATCTTAGATTTAATTACTTTGGATCCAAGTTAGTATTTATTAGGTTTTATTAGTAGTCCTAATACTAGTAGGAATCCTATACTATCTACTAGTAAGAGTCTCAATGTATTCAAAAAAAGGAGAATGAGTTGATTAATAAAATTGAGTGTTTTGAGCAATAGGCACATTGACCTTTGTTGTTTCTTTCTCCTTCTCTTTTTTTCTCTTTTTCTCTTATTTCTTTTTAAGGTTACTATTCACGGATACTGTTCACACAGCCCCTAAACAGCCCTAACTACTCTCTAATTCTTCATCTTTCCTAACCTTAAACACACCACAGCTAAACATAGATTTGTCTACATCAGCAACAGTTAAATACATCAGATGGCACAATTGACTCCAAAGTTAGACCACCTGATGTGAAGACAGTTTCCCCCAGGCAATACATTCATGAACATCTTTGCTAGCACAATCGCCTAAAACTCTTAGCATGCACTTTGAATCTCTTTGTTGAATTAATTCTTGTGCATTATATGCAGTAAGCATGAGCACTATATTATTCCAAAACCAATGCTAAATAGAACATTCAATGGCACATACATTCAAGATTTATCAGTTACAAGAACTGCTGTCTCACCAAAAAAGAAAGCATAAATGCAGGATACCCAAAAGACAGATTTATTAGTTTATTTCATGTAATTTAATTTAGAAATGCAGTCAGAAAATAAAAAACTATATGTTGATATTTTAATATCGTTTCTTTTTCATCATAATTTTCGTTTGTTATGGATTTGTGTCTGCTAACAGCCTTAACATGAGTGTGCTCTGTGAATGCCTGTGCAGCAGAGTGACAATTACCAATGCTTCTTTTTTTTCCTTTTTAATTACTTTCTTGTCCATAGAATGGTTGGTCCAATGAGATATCATCATGGGAAAACTGCTCACATAACAACACAGTTTGTCCGAACCCGTAAGTAAATGCCTGTACTCCTTTCCTGTTCCTTGGATTCTTTGTATTTATGTAGTTCTGTTTGTGATAATGGCTTTGAGATCTTAAATAACGTACAGGCTTTATAAGCACATTCACAGATAATATACTGGAGTAACATAAATACCAATGATGCGGAACTGCTACTTCCCTCATAGAGCCTTATTCACAAATAAATGTTACTTGTGCCCAGTAATTTACTCATTCACCATTTGGTTGGATTCCTGTGAAGAGGAAAAAAAATAATAATTATATATATATATATATATATATATATATATAGTACACAATGCGGGAGAAGAAGGGAAATGAAATAAATCTATATTTGGTTGTGGTAAATTAATGAATGGAATAGTAAACCTGGTTCTAATATTTTCCATTAATAGTGAGAAAAAGGGCGGGGTGGGATACCAGTAAAAAGGACAATATCAATATGAATAACTCAACATGGGATGAATTGAAATAAATAAGCTATGGTTTCAAAACTAAGAGATGATGTGGCTTGCTTTGTTTAAATTTTTTTCTTAAATAATAATTAATAATATATATATATATATATATAAATAAAATCGAATTTGATTGACAACGCTTGTATAGTTTTTTTTTCACTTCAGATAGAAGAAAAGAAATTTAATTTAATTGTCTTATAAGGAATTAATACACTTGATCAGGACCAGGTTGCTTTTAATTTTTTCAGGTATGCTTCTGAAAGCATTAGTTTGGCGTGCAAGTTTGCATACAAGAATGCCACACCAGGAAGCACTCTGGGAGGTATTTTCTCTTTTCAATTGATCTTTTACAGTTCATCTCTTCTAACTTTTGGTATATAAAATAATTAAAAGTTGGACTTTTTAGTTTTAAGGGACATAATTAAGCTAGCAATAAACTGTATCTATCTTGCCTGGCATAAACCCCACTGAAAAAATCGTTGCCAAAATTATAGTCCCCGAAAGTTATGTGAGGATTAATTGTTTTAATTTATGCAAGTTATGGAAGTATGGAACCCTAATTTAAGCTTCTCTCTTCAGTCTTCACCTTGCTTTCATTTCCTCTGTGTCTCTGTGTGTTATAATTATTGTTTGGTAGAATAGTCCTTAATTTTTTTGCCGAATGATTTACACCAAAATTTTATTGAGCGGTTTGGTATGGTTTTTTTGATTCATTATCAGCCCTTTACTCAACACCACTTTTCACTACCACCACAACCACGACCACAACCACATTCTACACTTCTTTTATCATATATGTATATAATTTATGCAAGTTGAAATTATTTAAGTAAAAAAAAGGGATATATATCAACATGCATTAAATAAAAATAAAATAAAATAAAGAATCTAAGCTGTAGAGATACATAGGTATCCAGATCAATGTAAGAGAAAAACTTCAATAAAATGAATATGGCTCTATTTCTTGTGTACAGGGTAGACTATTTTTTACATATACGTTCAGGTCGTCCCCGCCTCTTAATACCAGTGGCAAACAACATTGAATGTGGTTGTTTGAAAAGAGCATACAATTACATTATTATTATTATTGGACTTTTAATCACAGAAAAGATTATTTCATTTAAAAAAAAAAAAAAAAAAAAGATGATTGGAAGCATCCAATTGAAATGCCTGGTGACCAACCCTTTTATTTTTTATTAATTGTTGCACATGGCCAGCACCAAATTAAGTTGGTGTGAAATGATAAAAAAAAAGCTATGGTTACACATCATTGCTTCCCCTACATAACCATCTATCTGAAGTTGATTACGTAATTACCATTTCTGTCTGTGTCTCATGGTTCCGTGTTTGTGTTGTAGATGATTATTTTCTTTCAAGGCTGCTAATTGTGGAGAAGAGGCTAGCCCAAGGTGGGGTCAGACTAGCTGCTACACTCAACCGTATTTTCACTTCTCAATTGAAAATTGATGATGATAGACTACTAGAGTGGGCCAGTGCCATCTAATATTATAGCGTACGCGAACGTTGGAATAGTTGTTGAGACACATCTTGAGTCATGATGTAAATTAATTAATTATCATTTTTAAGCTTCTCCCAACGATGATGCCCTTCTATATACCAGAATATGCCCCAACCTTGCTTTAAATGGTGGCAGACAAGCCATTGGAGCGGGTACTTTAAATAGTGGCAATTATAAACTTGTACTCAATGATTAACCTGTATATATTGATAGTGTCCTGAAAATTACCCAACTCCATGCTCGTCCGTAAGGGTCGTCCAAAGAAGATGGATAATGGCTTGACCATGGAAGCTCGTCCATGTCAGGGTCGTCCGTCCAAGAAGACCCTTGGACGGCCCATACTGACTCTGGACGCCGTCAGCGTATCGTCCCTAGACGGGGCTTACACACTTAAAACATATGCAAAACCAAGGACATTGCCACGAAACCACCTCCTATGACCGCGTTGCGAAATGCACGGCCTAATAGAATAACCTCCATAGCAGTTATGGAGGTTACTCCCGAACCTTCCGACATCCTCCAATATAGGAGCAGTTACTACATTGATAAACCGTTCCTGGCCTGCATTATATAAGAAGAACAATCGACAAACAAAAGAGGTACGGAATACTTTTCCAAGTATTTGGGATTTCCAAAGTTTAGAGAAAACACTGACTTTGTCATCGGAGGGTTTCTGGCCGGTCCACCCCGGTCGCCTCTGATTGTTTTGTTCGTCTCTCCAGGTTTTCAGTTAGATTATCATCGCCGCCATCGAAATCCGAAGCATCCAGCCTACTGATTTTGTCGTGCATCATCAGTTGGCGCCGTCTGTGGGAAAGATAAGTTTGTACTAACTACTTTCCTTCAACAAAAGGCTGTATGGTTCGGACAAGATCAAGGGCTACCAGCCCAGGCCACCAAGAAAGTAGAGATGCCTCCAGCAATCCTAACCGCGATCGACAGTCAGCGCCAGTCACTCAACAGCCAGCCCTCCAACACATACAATCCATGGCAGCCGCCATGGCAGAGTTAACCCGTCAGAACCAAGAGTTGACTAGGGAGATTCACTTGCGGAGGCAGCGTCAGGAGAGGTTCGAGGAAGGACAAGCCCAGAGTCAAGAAATTAGAGAAAACGCCGACCCCGAACGCCAATCGAGGGGTACCGTTTCACGAAGAGTGCCACACTTGGAGAGGGAAATGGACCAAATGCGTAAGGCCATGGAAGAAATGAGGGAGAACATGAGGAGAACGAATCCCGTAGAAGACTTGGTTCACCGTACGGACTCCCCTTTCTCAGCCTCCATTAACAACCATCCCCTGCCTGCTAAGTTCAGGATGCCTTCCTTAGACTCATATGATGGGACGCGTGATCCATGCGATCACATAGCAACCTTCAAAACCACAATGCATCTCCAAGGAGTTCCAGACGAGATCATGTGTAGAGCTTTCCCTACCACGCTCAAAGGACCGGCACGAGTATGGTTCAGCAAAATACCTCCAAATTCTGTGGGTTCGTTTGAAGAGTTGAGTAAACTGTTTGTCAACAATTTTATTGGAGGACAAAGGCATAAACGTTCCTCGTCCAGTTTACTCACAATTGAGCAAGGGGAAAACGAGAGTTTGCGCTCCTTCATTACTCGTTTCAACAGAGAAGCCCTCACTGTAGATGAGATGGACGACAAACTACTACTGGCGGCCTTCCACAACGGGGTCAATTCTGACTTGTTCATCCACAAGCTCTATGAGCAAGAGCCTCAGACCATGGCTGAGCTCGTCCATTCGGCCCAAAATTTCATGAATGCAGAAGATGCGATTATAGCTAAGAAGAGGAAGAGAGCCGAAAGAAGGGAAGGAGACAACACCCGTCACCAGGAGCAAGCTCCCCGTCCAAAGAAGGCTCGTGCAGGGGAAAAAAGGGATCAAGATAATAGGAGGACGAGATTTACTACGCCCAGTGAATTCACCCTTGGTAGGGTTTGGAGGAATGAAGGTGCAACCATTGGGGATCGTTGCGCTGCCTGTAGTGGTGGGAACACATCCACAGCAGACAACGAAAGAGATAAATTTCCTCGTGGTGGACTGTTCGTCGTCGTATAATGCTATCATTGGAAGACCTACCCTGAACAGTTGGAAGGCAGTGACGTCCACCTACCACTTGTCGGTCAAGTTCCCTACAGAACACGGAGTGGGGGAAGTGCAAGGAGATCAGCTGGCAGCGAGAGAATGCTACCTAGCCATGCTAGCCATGGACGAGATAGCTCAGACGATGAACATAGAGGAAAGGAGAGTTGTTGCAGAGCCTACCGAAGTACTTGAGGATGTCCCTTTGGACGAAAATGACCCTAAAAAGTTCACCAGAATTGGAACAAGCATGAAGAATGAAACAAAGCAAGACCTCATCCATTTTTTGCAAACGAGTGTGGATGTGTTTGCTTGGAGCCACGAAGACATGCCGGGAATTGATCCAAGTGTCATCACACATCGATTGAATGTATGTCCGTCTTACAAGCCCGTCCGTCAGAAGAAAAGAGTTTTTGCTCCAGAACAGGACAAGGCTGTTAAGGAAGAAGTCCTGAAGTTGAAGACAGCACAGTTCATTCGAGAAGTCTATTACCCAGAGTGGTTGGCCAACGTAGTAATGGTTAAGAAAGCGAACAGCAAGTGGAGAATGTGCGTGGACTTCACTGATCTGAATAAAGCTTGCCCCAAGGACAGCTACCCCTTGCCACGCATCGATCAGCTGGTGGATTCAACAGCTGGTCATCAGCTGTTAAGCTTCATGGACGCTTTCTCGGGCTATAACCAAATACAGATGGACGAGGCGGACCAGGAAAAGACGTCCTTTGTGACGAGCCAGGACCTGTTCTGTTATAAGGTGATGCCCTTCGGTTTAAAGAACGCAGGGGCAACTTATCAGAGGCTGGTTAATCAGATGTTTCAGCCGCAAATCGGACGAAATATAGAGGTTTATGTAGACGATATGCTAGCGAAAAGTTTGGATGAGAAGAACCACTTGGGAGACCTTCAGGAAACCTTCGACACACTCAGGCGGTACAATATGAAGCTAAATCCTAGCAAGTGCGCTTTTGGAGTTTCGTCAGGAAAATTTCTTGGATTCATGGTGTCGCATAGAGGGATCGAAGCGAACCCCGATAAAATCCAGGCCATCATTGACATGAAGCCGCTAGTAAACATCAAAGAAGTCCAAGCACTCACTGGACGAGTCGCTGCGCTCAACAGGTTTGTCTCCAAAGCAACTAATAAGTGTTTACCATTTTTCAGGGTTCTTAAAAAAGCCTTCGAGTGGACGGACGAATGTCAGAGGGCCTTCCAAGAACTTAAAGCCTACCTGACCACCGCTCCACTGCTAAGTCCGTCCATACCTGGTGAAGAACTATACTTGTATCTGGCGGTGTCCCCGCATGCTGTTAGCTCGGCGTTGATCAGAGAAGAAGGAAAGGTACAGAAACCAGTCTACTATACCAGCCAAGTTCTGAGAGGAGCAGAAGGACGATATCCTATGATGGAAAAGTTGGCCTTCGCTTTGATTACGGCCTCAAGGAAGTTGAGACACTATTTTCAAGCGCATATCATCAATGTCTTGACAGACCATCCATTGAAGAAGGCAATGAACAGGTTGGAAGCCGCAGGGCGACTAGTCCAATGGGCTATTGAACTGGGAGAATTCGAAATCAGGTACCTGCCAAGAAGCGCAATAAAAGCACAAGTACTAGCAGATTTCATAGCGGAGTTTACCCCTAACATCGACGGTTTGGACGAGCTGGGCAGCATCCAAAGATGGGTCATCCATGTGGATGGATCTTCCACATTACATGCAGGCGGGGTAGGAGTCATTTTGACATCCCCAGAAGGAGATGAGCTGGAATACGTCCGCCTACAGTATGCAGCAACCAACAATGAAGTCGAGTACGAGGCTCTTCTGAAGGAGCTAGAATTGGCAAAGTCCTTAGGAGCAGAGTCAATACTCGTCCATGGTGATTCCCAGCTAATCATGGGCCAAGTAAATGGGACATACGAGGCGAAAGAAGAGCGCATGAAGAGGTATCTTAGCAAGGTGCAAACCCTCGTGAAACAGTTTAAAGAGGCTCGCTTCATTCAGGTACTTAGGGAAGAAAACATGAAAGCAGACGCTTTGGCGAAAGAAGCCTCGGCAAGCGGACAAGTGGATGAGTTTGACGAAGTACAATACATGCCAAGCATAGATCTGCCAGAAGTACAGCAGATAGAGGGTGAAGACAATTGGATGACACCGATATTGGCATACCTAAAAGATGGAAAGCTACCGGAGGGAAAGGACGAGGCCAAGAAACTGAGAATCAGGTCGGCCAGATACGTCCTCGTGGATGATATGCTGTACAAAAGAGGTTTTTCCCAACCCTACTTGAGATGCTTAGCTCCGGCCGAGGCAAACTATGTGTTAAGAGAGGTTTATGAAGGATCCTGTGGAAACCACTCGGGGGCAAGAGAACTGGTGTATAAACTCGTCCGTGCAGGGTATTATTGGCCAACAATGCAAGCAGACGCAAAAGCCTATGTCAAAGTATGTGACAAGTGTCAAAGTATGTGACAAGTGTCAACGATTCAGCAACGTCCCCAAACAACCCGCAGAGTACCTCACTCCTATGATGGCCCCTTGGCCCTTCGCGCAATGAGGGTTAGACATTTTGGGTCCTTTTCCACTGGGAACCAGGCAGATGAAGTTTTTGGTGGTGGGTATTGATTACTTTACTAAATGGATAGAAGCAGAACCGCTAGCAAAGATTACACAGCAAAATGTCAAACATTTCTTTTGGAAGAACATCTTATGCCGGTTCGGGGTACCCAGGGTGTAAGTATCGGACAATGGACGACAGTTTGACAATGCACTATTCAGGGACTTCTGTGCACACTTCGGCATCCAGAATCATTATTCCTCCCCCTCCCAACCACAAGCGAATGGCCAAGCAGAAGTAGCAAACCGATCCTTGCTGAAAATCATCAAGACTCGGCTTGACGGGGCAAAGGGTGTATGGCCAGACGAACTACCTGGCGTTCTTTGGGCTTACAGGACGACATCAAGGACCCCCACAGGGGAAACACCTTTTAAACTGGCTTACGGGAGCGAAGCAGTCATACCTGCGGAGGTGCATATGGCCAGCCATAGGGTGATGAAGTATCAGGATGGAGAAAATGGTAACCAGCTTCGTCTTAACCTCGATCTCCTAGACGAGGTACGGATGAATGCAGAACAGAGAACAACAAGGTATAAAAACTTGATGGCCAAACACTATGATACTCTGGTCAAACCCAGGCGCTTCAATATAGGGGACCTCGTCCTAAAGAAGGTTTCCTTGGCCACCAAAAACCCTGCTCATGGGAAGCTGGGACCAAATTGGGAAGGACCCTACAGAGTTATTAACTGCACGAGACAAGGATCCTACTATTTGGAAGCTCTGGACGGACGGAAGCTGGAACACCCCTGGAACGTTGAACATTTGAGAAGATACTATCAATAAAGTCCATGGACGAGCATCAGACGTCATGGATGTCCGAAGTAGTTTTCTAATAAATGCTTACTACTAATGTTTTAGATGTGTACTACTTATGAACTACTGTATTAAAACGTTTGTAATTCCCTAAAGGCACTAGCTCTCAAGCATGTGCCATTCCTATGGACGAATATTTACAGTTTCTTAAAAGCATATATGTGATGTATTTTGAAATATATCCAAGTATGTGTGAAAATGAACTAAAGACGAGGAAAAATCCTTAGACGCAAGGATGTATCGTCCATAAGCTTTCCTTAAAATAAGGATAAAGCCAGCAATACTCGTCCTGACCAAGGGACGAGCTGATGCATGTATCGTCCATAAGCTTTCCTTAGAACAGGATAAAGCAAAAATGAGGCAAGTTCGTCCAAACCAGGAGAAACTGATACGCCAACGTCTCAATGGATGAGGAAATGCAAATGTAAAAATCCAACAACTAAGAATAGCCTAAAGCATGGACGAGTTAAAAAAGTTAAAAACGTTTTGAAGAAAAAACTGACATCTCATCCTTAGGCAAATGCTCGTTCAAAAAATGGGCGAAGAATAATATTAGCCAACAAATGCACTTTTTATGGACGACCCATTCTAAGCACATCACTAACTAAGCTCATCCATACCATAAGTCCCCATGAAGGACGAGTCAAGAATTAAAGTATTGAAATGTGAATCAAATTTTTCCATACAATGACTGAAAAATAAGCAAAGACGCATTCATTAGCCATAAAGGGTGGACAGCCAACGTCCAAAAACCCTCAACATTGTTTAAAACACCGTCCTAAAACTGTGGACGGGGAAAGTGTACTTGCATTACATATAAGCATTACATATAAAAGTCTTAAACAATAGCTCAAATAAAAACAAAAATACAGGAAAAAAAAGATAAGTCTTCATTGAGGAGGGTTAGCACTAGGGTCGTCTTGGGCTGGCAGAGTGGTGGCGTCGTCCTCAATATTCACGTCCTCAGAGCTCGTCTGGAGAAGAGAGCTTGAAGCAGCGCCACCAAGGTTGAGCTTTATGGAGCTGAAGTCGAGGTTGGGAAAGTGCTCCATGACGTCCATCCTAAAGTCTTCAAACCCGGCTGCATAGTTGGTATCCAAAGAATCAGTGTATTCTTTGGACGCCATGAACTCTGCAACCGCGTCTCTCTTAGCCTCTTTAAGAAGGGCACTCAACTCGTCATTCTTCTTCTGAAGGTGATCAAGACGAGTGTCCTTCTCAATAATGTCCGTCTTTAGCTCTTCGACGTGGTTTTGCAGCTCCTTCAGTTCGTCCTTGGCTTTGCCCGCCACTCCAGCCCATCTTTTGCTCTTGTCCTTAACCTCTTGCACCCTCCTCTCCAGCAAAATCCTCGTCTTGTCCAGCTGTGTTGCCTGTCTAGACGCAGCAATGAACTTGGACATTGCCTACATAAAATTTAAGCTTTTCAGACAAGGAAAAGTATTGTTAAGACGAGAAAAGACAAGGACGAAGAAAAAATATTACCTTGAAAAGATCATGAACACCAGAGTGCTCAAAGTCCTTCAAGGACATGTTATAGCACGCCGCCACGTCCTGGTTAGTCACCACCCTTTCAAACCTCCCCCAAGCAAGGTCCTCGTCTTCAAGAAGAGTCAGAGGGACTTGGTTGGAGGGTTGGGGTGAGACAGGCATTTGAGTTGTGGACGGCGTGTGCATGGACGGCGGATCAATGAACTCGTCCTCGACATCATGGACCTGGACGGGAGTCTATTGGACAGGAGGCGCAGAGTTGGACTGGACGACCCCAGTTTTGGACGGGCCATGCTTGACCCTTTTCTCTTTGCGTCGACTCGGAAGCTTTCCCAAATCGATCGCCTTGGACAAGGCCTTTCGTTTGTCGCCAGCTGATGGACGAGCTTGGGAATGAACCCCTTGCCCAGCCACCTCGTCCACCACATCCTTGCCTTTATTTTGGTTCATGGTAGCCATTCCTACAAACATGGATAAAGATAATAAATAAGCAAAGTAAGGACGAGGATATATATATAAAAAAAAAAAAAAAACTTAAACTTACGTCTGCGGACAGTACGTTTGTGAGCAATGGCTTCGACGGACGGCTCTGGTCCTAGGCCCCAAGCTGCCAGGCGTCTTAAGCTTACCAAGAAATGGAACGTCCTGTCAGGGTAAAGACGAGCCTTTTGAACTCGTTCAACGTAGAACTTGCTCAAGTGAGGTCGTCTAAAACCTGAAAGAGAAAAGAAAATGTTAGACGAGAACAAACAAGTTAAACATACATAACTTAGGACAGACGACCTCATACCTTCAGGACGAAGGTTGCCTAGTTCTCCTGTGTAGGGACCAAGTGGATCCCTATCAACTTCACTTGGCCTCCCAGCCCAGGGGCCAGAGACGAAGAAAAACTCCGTCTTCCAGTTCCTGTCTGAGGTAACCAAGGATTGGATCAACCTGCAATCTGCCCCTCTAGCTGTGAATTGATGGAAGCCAGGGGATTGGTTGATCTCAGAAGGCTTGTAGCAATAGAGGAACTCGTCCACAGTAAGAGGACGATCCCCCCCAAAGACTTCCCTCCATAAGACTTGCATAGAGATGATCAGTCTCCATGCATTGGGGTTCAATTGGCAAATGGCTAAACTTAACCTAGAAAGCAACTCCCTAGAGAAGGCATTAAGAGGCAACCTCAAACCACCCAAGAGGTAAGCCTCGTAAATACCAACTCCAAAGTGGGGTTGGCAGCACCATTCCCTACGGACGGGTAACCTAGGGTTTAAACTTTCGGGGATTTGGTACCAAGTTTTTAAAGACTCCAACCTTTTATCATCTGTCCTAGACGGGATGTTCAAAGCACAGCTATAGACGATCTCCTCGTCATCCTGAGCTGAAGACGAGGGAGCACTGGTGCCGGCCCTCGACCCAGACCCAGCTCTCGTCCTAAACTCCTCCTAGAGAACCTCTAGAGGAACCCCAGGGACCCCAGACGTGTACTCGTCTGAGGTATTCCCTCCACTACTACTATGACTACTACTACTATCACTTGACCCGCTAAAACTACTGGGCTCATGAAATTCGTCTATGGCTTTCTCAGTGCTGTTACTAGACGAGGTGAGGACAATTTCAGACATTTTTTGGAAAAGTTGAAACCTAAGGACGAGGGAAAGGAGAATACCTAGATCTAGATGGCTATGGACGCAGAAAACTTCTAGACGAGGCGCTAAGACGAGGAGTGTCAGGGAAGAAAATTTTCAGAAATGAGAGGGTAGCTCAGGAATTGCACTATTTATAGGCGATGACTTTAGTACCTGAAACGTCACAACCAATCATAAGCTGACACGTGGCACACTCCTCGAAAAATGAATCGACGTGAGCTCCACTACTAAGATAGTGACACGTGGCGAGTTTAAACGTTGAGTATGAACACAAACGTCCAAAGAACAAACACCCTGCTACGTCTTCTTAGACGACCCACGGACCGGGGGCAACTGATAGTGTCCTGAAAATTACCCAACTCCATGCTCGTCCGTAAGGGTCGTCCAAAGAAGATGGATAATGGCTTGACCATGGAAGCTCGTCCATGTCAGGGTCGTCCGTCCAAGAAGACCCTTGGACGGCCCATACTGACTCTGGACGCCGTCAGCGTATCGTCCCTAGACGGGGCTTACACACTTAAAACATATGCAAAACTAAGGACATTGCCACGAAACCACCTCCTATGACCGCGTTGCGAAACGCACGGCCTAATAGAATAACCTCCATAGCAGTTATGGAGGTTACTCCCGAACCTTCCGACATCCTCCAATATAGGAGCAGTTACTACATTGATAAACCGTTCCTGGCCTGCATTATATAAGAAGAACAATCGACAAACAAAAGAGGTACGGAATACTTTTCCAAGTATTTGGGATTTCCAAAGTTTAGAGAAAACACTGACTTTGTCATCGGAGGGTTTCTAGCCGGTCCACCCCGGTCGCCTCTGATTGTTTTGTTCGTCTCTCCAGGTTTTCAGTTAGATTATCATCGCCGCCATCGAAATCCGAAGCATCCAGCCTACTGATTTTGTCGTGCATCATCATATATAACTCAGACATTCTGTTAACTCTTATTTCATCATTTTTATGTGTTGTTAGTCATATAAAAAAAAATTGTTGGTATTTTGAGAGAATGGCCAAGTTTGAGGTTTTGGGGAGATGCTCTCCATTCTGGTTTGTTTTGTTGCTGTGTTTTGCTTTCATGATAGGGCCCGGAGCCCAGGGCTGGAGCGAAGGTCATATTATGACATGTCGGATTGCACAGGTAATGTTGAAATTTTACTTTAATAATAATTTATTTACAGCATCATGAATGGTGAACAAGAGAAAATTCTTATGTTGATGAAATTGATTCTTAATACTCTTAAAATAAAGTAAAATATACTTTTCAATTTTTTTTTTTTTTTTGACGAGTACTTTTCAAAAGTCATTTCAAAGAAAATGGTTTTTGATTAAGCCATTAATTATATACTATAATGGGTTCAAAATAAATCACTTGGTTATTTTCATTTCTATTTTCTAGGCAGTTACATGGTTTTAGACCCGAATCGTTCAAAGAACCGGTAAAGGGAGAAGTTAAAGGTTTTTAAGATTGGACCAAGGTTTAACTGAGGTCAAATTGTGATGATGTTATAATTAATTTAAATAAAATAAAGGTATTAAATTTGTAAATATTAGCAAATTTGAATAAAATATCTAAAAAAATGAACCAAACTTTCAATAAATTTTCATGATATTGTAAGGTTAACATAAAATAGTACATTATAAGGTTAATAGAATATAATATAACATAGAAAAGCACGAATAAATATTGTATTATAATCCTTCAAATAGAAATTATTTATTAAATATAAATCACTTTTAAAATAAATTCATATATAGTAAATTCCTATGCAAATGTATTATTCTTAAATCACAAGTTAATTTAGCGGTGAAAACAAATTTAGTAATATTTAATACATTGAGATAGAGGTGATATGGAAGTTTGGAAATTATAAATCATGTAAATCTAATATAAATTTAATAATACTTCATATTAGCTCACAAGGAGCTTACTTGGTCAACAGTGTCAACCATTGTGCTTAAAAGGGGGGGGGGGGGGGGGGGGGAGGTCTTAGGTTCAACACCTAGCACCGCCTTGTCAATTTTTTTCAAATTAAATACAATTGACCTAGTTGAACTGGCCCAGGGTTTGGCCGGTTTTTCGAATTGTACCTCAGTTCACACGATTCCCTCAGATCTACAAAAAGTCTGGTTCTTGCATATAAAAAACCAGTTTTATGACCAGTTCACAGTCAAACTCGGATTGGTCGGTTGAACTAGCCCACAGTTCGGCCGGTTTTTCAGGTTGAACCTCGGTTCACACGGTTCCCTCAAATCTACTAAAAGTCTGATTCTTGCATATTAAAAATCGGTTTCATGATTGATTCACAGTTAACCTAGTCGGATCGACTGATCTGGTTCGGGTTTAACAGCCAGGGCAGTTGAAGGGTTAATGGAGGGAGCTTTTAACTAAATGTTTAAAGAAAGTGTGTTTTTGTTTAAGTTGTATGTATGGGTCAATAATACCCAATGGAAACAATTGAACCCATGAGTCGATGACTCACCTTTTTCCCCACAGCCATAATTGTCAATCTGTTTTTGTATCATCGTGGTGACTGGTTTTGATTATCTTTTATTATCACTTTATCATTGATGACTTTCCGTGAACTTTCTTCTTTCTTCAGTTAGCTTCGCTAGGCTAACTAACATTGACGCGACTGTTTGGCGTTTGCTTGTTTTACAATTGATTTCTTTTCCTTTTCCTTTTATTCTTTTGTTAATTATTTGGAATTGTTAATTTTTGCATGCTTCCTTTTCCTGTGTGCTAAGAAATTGAATACCTTTGATTTATAGGCTCTAGTTGTTAGAAAAATGTTAAAAGCGGTGAATAAGAAATTTTAACTCCTAATGTGTCTATTTGAATACGGTATTAAAGTAGTGAAAATTATTGAGTTCTACGTAAAAAAAGGTAAGAGAGAGAGAGAGAGAGAGAGAGAGAGAGAGAGAGAGAGAGAGAGAGAGAGAGAGAGAGAGAGTATATTTTATATACTCTTGGATTGGACTTTGGGAATCCATGGGCTAGGCCCATTTATTCATATAATAATATTTTATTATTTTATTTTTTGAGTAAGTCTGTGCACAACAATTTATTCTGAATAGGTGTCTGTTCACCAACGTTCATATTTATAGTCCATCTTTCATGAAATACTTTGATTAAGAAACTTTCCCATAGAAAATATTTGTATGCATGTATCAAGTCAAAGAGAGAGAAAGAGACATAGTACAATTCACTGAGCATGAAGATTGTAATGCTTCTTCTTTGTATTGTTGATTATTTTATTCTAGAAGATACATATCCGTGAGTCTCTAAGCACCATTGTATGTGTGATGGGTGAAATCTACTTTAAGATTATTGGATATATATATTAGAAACAATTTACTTTTGTTATTATGAAAATAAAAACTATATATATAATTGCAGGAAGGCTAAAAATGGGTGTGCAGCCTAGCCCAACTTGATAAAAAATGGGTTAGGTTAAGGCCCAATACAACTAATTTATAGAGGTGAATACTTTAGATAACTCCCACCACCTTTGGTAGTCCCAGTCTAGTAATTAGAAAAAGAGAAAAAGACAAGAACAATAACGTAATTTAGGGCTAAGTTAAGGAGAAAAAGAAAGATTCTCATATTAATTTTTTTCCTCGGGCTAGCCGAGGAGCAACAGTTCTATTGCTCATACTTCTTGGTTTTACAATGATGACTTTCTCTCCCTATGGCATTTATTTCTCTTTCCTCACTTTTCCTACTCCCCTTTCTTGGAGGAGCTTTCTTCCTTTATATAGGCTACTGGGGTTGTATCACAACCTTCCACTTAGACTACTATTGATTCTTACTTGGATACTTGTCCCATCATTATCTTGTCGGTGGTGGTAGAGTAGGTTGCAAGCTATAAGGACACTATTCATGAGTCATTCTGCCATTAATACAACAGGCGGAGGTAGTATAGTGCATTTAATGTGGAGGTGGTGGGTGCTTTATCAGGAAGCTTCCCACTTCCCTTACCTACACGTCTCTACTTCCTTCCTCGACCCCCATCTTGGTGGTTCTTGGGTTGGACCTCGGTCACCCAAGGGAAGCTTGCTCCTCAGCCTCCTTGGACAGGATACTCCCCTTGGTTTTTGGTATTTGGTTATCTCACCTAGATTGGGCCTAATCTATGAACAGTGAGGCCTAATTGCCTCTTCGGGATGTTTTCATACAACGTGTCTCTGCTTCTTGGGTTCATCCTTCCTACAATAATCATAAACAAGAACACAAAAAGATTTAAAAGGCAAAAACATAAATACAATAAGAAGTTTGTACAATAATTAAATAACTCACAAATCAAATGTGTGAATTTGATTGGATAGTAACGTGTACAATAATTCCAATGTTTATTTTATAATATTTCTTTGGATGAAATATATGATACATGCCTTATTTGACATGCTTGAGTTTTTTATTGTTTATGAATGCACATGAGTTTGTTATGTGATCTTGCCAAGTAGCAAGGATAAGGCGTTGATGATCTTCATTAATTATAAGAATAAAATTAAGAAAATACTTAATGAATGGGACTAGTTCTTGATTATTTTAGAACTTGGGGGGTGGGGGGGAGCTATTCTTTTCACCAATTATATTCTCAACGAGTTACCTTAAAAGAAATTATAAACAATTTGCCTCCAAAGAAAACCACTAAGATACCTTGTGAATTATAAAAAGGTTATATGCCTTGCTATAAATTCTTTAAATGTGGGGTGTTAAGAAAAAGTGTTGATTCCATTCCTTAAAGGATAAAATTAGGACTAATAGCCATTGATTGTATTATGGTCATAACGGTAGTGCATACTAATTTATAATTTATGATAATATTATTTTTGATATGCATGGAAATTACTTAGAATATATTTCATGTGTTATTCTTTCTTAAAAGAAAGTTTGAGTTTATGTTTAGTACCTCTCATGATCAAGAGTTGATTGAAGAGAGGTTGAACCTAAGCGTAGTAAAAGGACAAATGTCCTATTCGTATGGTTCATATTTTCTAATTTATATTTTAGAAGATGAACCTCAAGGCTTCAAAGAAGCAATATTCACACGAGGTGCCTCATTGGAAAAAAGAGTGTAAAAAATGCTTTAAACCCATCTTAGAAATCCATGCATAGTAATTGGTGGATCTACCACTTGGGAATTTGAGAGTTGATGAAATTATTGACTAGTATAAGGTGAAATTTGTTGTAAAGGCTACAAACAAAAGGAAGGTATGAGATTTCTTGAGGAGTTTATGGTTCCTAGATAAGGAAACAATGTGTAGGCTTGTTAAATCCTTATATGGATTAAAGCAAGCTCCAATGCAATGACATGAGAAATTTGACAATTTAATGATGTCAAATGGGTTTAAAATTAATGCGATTAGTGTGTCAAGGATATCACATGAGGCCATGTTATTATGCGAAGAGCATATATAATTGGCAAGTCTCATTAATCTAAACAAACATGCATTGCTGGATACCCATGCTTGTTCATATATATTGGTAAGGCATGGAGTTATGGTAAGTCTGGACATATTCATCATAGACATAGTACATGCTCTCAAATGGAAATATTTTTCAAATTATAAAACCAATCTGTAATTAATTTTTTAAGTGGAAAGCAAGTAAATTGCGTGTTTATTGAGGGGGGCGGGATTAAAGCCTATAACTTCAATGTTTCCAAGATGACAACCCAACCTAGCTAATTGAAGATCCCAAGATCAAGGTTCAAAGGGACCACTGAATCATAGAGACTAGTTTTATCATTATTAAGATAACATCTCCCAGCTATTCCTATGATAAAATAGTGATGCCTACATGTACAAGCAATGATCAAGGTAAGCTTTGCTTTCAATAGTTCTTGTATCTTAAAAGTCCAAGTGGGGTATAACAAGAAAATAAGAGTAACCTATATAAGTGTGAAGTGAGCCGCTTCTATGAGAGTTCCAATGATGAATTCTCTAAAGCACGTCATGAAAATACTAGGATATGTTCAGGACCAAAATGAACACAACCATAAGAACGAACTATGTTAAAAAATGAGTTGTGTGAATTATATTTTCTTGGTATACACAAACAGCTGTATAGTTCAAGACATCATGTTTAATGGTTAGTTAGTATATCCAATAATCTTTCAAAAAAGAAGGAAATGAACAGAATAATATATGAGTTTATATGCTCATAGGTTTGACTTTAGGTTGGGTTTTAGGCATGTTTGGTTTGACTTTAAGTTGAGTTTTAGGCATGTGTGGACTGGGCCCTCTTGTCCAAATAATAATATTTTATTATTTTAATTTTTGAGTTAGTAAGACTATGCACAACAGTTTATTCTGAATAGGGTGTCTGTTCACCAATGTACAAATTCATAATCCTTCTTTCATGAAACTACTTTGACTGAGAAACTCTCCCAAAGAAAATACATTTATGCATACATCTACATAAAGTCAAAGAGAGAGAAAGAGACACAGTTCAGTTCGTTGAAAGAGAGAAAGGGACACACATAAAGTCAAAGAGAGACAAAGAGACATAGTTCAGTTCGTTGAGCATGAAGATTGAAATGTCTTATTCTGTGTGGTGTTGATTATTTTATTATGTGAGGCAAACGTTAATGAGTCTCTAAGCCCCATTGAATGTGCGAGGGCCAATATCTGCCTTAAGGAGATTGTGTCAAACACAAGAATCAATTAATTTTGCATCTTTCATTCTTTAGAATTCTGGTGTGTGAATTATTTCATTATTGTACAGTTTTCTTAATTTAGTCATTATTTTTGCTTTTAAACTTTTTTGTGTTCTTGTTTATGATTAGGTCTGTATATTATTCTTATTTGTATAATCACAAAATGTAAATTGTTTTCAATATATATCCAACACTAGTTACTTCAGTTAATTAAGTCTATTTTTGTCAAATAAAATATCCTAGATCAAATTCTGTGCAACTAAAAGAATTCATTAATGTCTTGATTTCATGGTAAAAGACAATCATCATGAAACTGACATTATAGATTCAAATCCTATCAAATCTCTGAAAATAATAATAGTAATAAATAGTAATTATATTAAAAAGAAAAATTTTCAGTTTAATGAAATTAAAAGTTTTTTTTTTTATAAATATTTTGGAAAATTGAAAGTTAGTCTTATTATGGGTTGGAATATGAAGCCAAGACACTTTAAGAATGACTTGGTGTGGGCAGGGCCTGGTTTCAGAAAGATCAATGGCCCAAAGTGTTAAAAAGGGGTTACAAATCACCTAAATGTAGGTTTGGCCATTTGGGGCAACCTTGCTGGCTCCTACGCTTTTTCTATGATCAGGTCCAATCCTATGAGAATAGTGTGTGGCCCAGAATTCATTCAATTAATCATTTTAGAGTGAGTGAGTGAGTACACAAGAACAAAGGCATGCGAGAGAGAGAGAGAGAGAGAGAGAGAGATGCAATCAAACGTGTAAAATCTCCAAGGAATAATTGCGGCTTCATCGTCCTTAAAATTAAGTAAATAAGTTGTACACCACAATCGATCAAATATAATGATGTTGACTAACTAATTGCTACTACTAGCTTGCTTAATTAATAGGGTCTTCTTGGGTCTGAGGCATTAGAAGCTATTCAAAACTTATTACCCCTTAATGTCAATGGCGACCTGTCGGCCCTTTGTACATGGCCTGACCAAATCTGGCATTGGCATAAATATCGGTGGACAAGCCCACTTCATTTCATTGACACACCCGATGATGAGTGCACTTTCAATTATCAAAGTAAGCCAAATATTTTCTTCTTTTTGGTGATATAAGTATATTTGCAATCAATATTTTTTTTTTTTATAAAAAAAAAATGTTTACATGGCATGGGGTTAGGGGACAGTCATGATCCGCATGGAGTGGAGGACGTGTGTTGCAGGTGCCATTCAAAATTTTACCTCTCATCTTGTGCACTACAGGGAGGGAAGTGCTGATCGTAGATGTAAGGACATCCAATGAAACAAAATTTGATTGTATAGTTTATTCTAATTAATTATATATAAGAATGTTTTGGTTTAGCAGTTATATATATATATATATATATATATATATGCTTTCCCCTTGTGCTTCCTCTCTGCCGAAGAAGTCATGAGATACCACTGATTAGTGGTACAAGTATCTTTTATCCACTTATTAGTGGTTTTTATAATAACACAGGTTTGTCCCTGCCAAGAAGGATCGAGAACATTAGAACAGATGGTAACATCAATTGAACAGATAATGACATCTAATGTAAGAACATTTGTGAAAGGTTTAGTAAAATTTATTAGCATTTCTTTGAAAGGTAATAAAGAGCAATTGTTTCTTCATGTATCCTAAAGTGTTAGGGAATCCAGAGTAATTGTCAGTAATCAGAATATTCTGAAAATTGTCAGAATACTGTGAATGCATCAACTTACTAGAGAGTTGTTCAACAATTGTCTTGCATCTAACTCCTTGCTCAAGGAAGTTAAGATGATTAGTTTTAGCATGAATCAAAGTTAAAGTATTATCAGTATCGATTTCAAATTTTGAAGCAAATCTGAACTTTACTTTTTGTCCAAAAGGATTAGTAGTAATTCCATCATGTTCAACAAGAAAGGGATACAAAGCATTAATGAAAGGGAGACCAAGTATCACTTTATAAAAGATACAGAACAAACTTTGTTGAACCTAATGATTTTTATGCTAAAAGAAAAAATGTTTTTAAAAAATATGATAAACAGAAGTCTGGTAAAGGTAAATGTTTCAACTGTGGAAAACCTGGTCATTTCAGCAAAGACTGTAAGCAAAAACCGGGTAAATTGAAAAATAAGTTTAATATGTTAAACATTAATGATAATGATCAAGAAGAACTATTCCGAATCCTTGAATCAAACGTCTCGTCTGATTCTTTGGAAGACGATTTTTCTTCTTCGTCCGATTCTTGTTACCAATCTGATGATGATTCCTCCGGTTCACCTACTGTTAAACTTGGTTGTAGAGATTCATGTTGCAATGTTATTAAAACTGTTAATGTTCTCACCAAAAGTGAAGAAAATGAAAGCTTGTTAATCCAATTGATAAGTCAGATTCAAAATCCTGAGTTGCAAAAAGAATACCTTGATAAGTTTAAGAAAAAATTGACAAGAAATAAAAATGATAAAAGATTGAAACCAACAATAAGTTTTGAAGAAACTTTGGAAAGATTTAACAAAAAGAAATCCAAAGAATTAACTGTTAATGAACTTCAACATGAGATCAATGTTGTTAAACAAGAGATAATTGATTTAAGAAATGAATTTACAAGCATTAAAAGTGATAACAATGATCTTAAGCAAGAACTGCTTTTGTTAAAAATTGATAAAAATCTGGATAAACATCAATCTGATAATGAACAAAAATGAGCTCAAAGATGGAGCTGAATCCAGTTAATCCAGTTAATCTTGTTATTGCTGATAAAGGTATTGCTGATGTTCTCACTGATTCTCAGCTTAATCTTGTTAACAAACGGCTTCCTCCAAAATGGTTTACAAAAGTTAAAATTGTTTTTTCTCATGATTATCATTTCAATGTTATTGCAATGATTGATTCTGGTGCGGATATGAACTATATCCAAAAAGGATTAATTCCTTCAAAATATTTTGAAAAGTCAACTGAAAGATTGGTTTCTGCTAATGGTACTCAAATGAAGATAAAATATGAATTGAATAATGCTCATGTTTGCCATGATAATGTTTGTTTCAAGATTCCTTCTGTTCTTGTTAAAAACATGACTGATAAAGTGATACTTGGTCTCCCTTTCATTAATGCTTTGTATCCCTTTCTTGTTGAACATGATGGAATTACTACTGATCCTTTTGGACAGAAAGTAAAGTTCAAATTTGCTTCAAAAGTCGAAATTGATGCTGATAATGCTTTGACTCTGATTCATGCTTAGACTAATCATCTCAATTTTCTTAAGCAAGAAGTTAGGTTCAAGAAAATTGCTGAACGACTTTCTGATAAATTGTTACAATCAAAAATTAATAATTTTCAGAAAATGTTGATTGATGATGTTTGCTCTGATATTCCCAATGCATTTTGGCATAGGAAGAAACACATTTTTAACTTGCCATATATTAAAGATTTTAATGAGAAAAATATTCCTACTAAAGTTCGTCCTATTCAGATGAATGCTGAAATGGTTGAGTTTTGTAAAAAGGAAATCCAAGATTTGCTTGATAAAAAATTGATCAGAAATAGCAAGTCCCCTTGGTCTTGTGCTGCATTCTATGTGCAAAAAAATGCTGAAATTGGGAGACGAACTCCTCGTCTAGTGATCAATTACAAACCTTTGAACAAAGTTTTAGAATGGATTAGGTACCCTATTCCGAACAAGAACGACTTAGTTCATAGATTGACAAAAATCCGATTCCTTGGCTATGACATCTCTGAAGGACAAATTCGTCCTATTGATAGAGCCATTCAGTTTGCTGATAAATTCCCTGATGTTATCACTGATAAAACCCAACTCCAAAGGTTTCTTGGCTCTTTGAATTATGTTGCTGATTTCTACAAGGATATGAGGAAACAATGTAAACCCCTTTTTGATCGGTTACAGAATAATCCTCCACCCTGGTCTGATGTTCATACTTCCCTTGTTAAACAAATCAAGTCCCATATTAAGGCATTGCCTTGTCTTGGTATTTCCACTCCTAATGCTTTCAAAATTGTTGAAACTGATGCTTCTGACATTGGTTACGGAGGCATTCTGAAACAGAGAGTTTCCCCAGACTCATCTGAACAAATTGTTCATTTTTATTCTGGAGACTGGAATACTGCACAGTTAAATTATAGTACTATTAAAAAGGAAATTTTATCTATAGTACTATGTGTTTCAAAGTTTCAAAGTGATTTGTTAAACCAAAAGTTTTCATGATGACAGACCCTTGAGGATCAACGAAGGAAGGCATTCCTTTGCTGGATCTGATAGTGTTTCAAGAAGTGCTTCAAGAAGAGATCTTGATCTCAATGAATATTTGAAAAAGAATTTTGAAAAACCTGATTTGAAGCTAAAAGGAGTTTCAAGTGGTAACTCCCAAGTTGGCACTGCTTTTTATTCTACCAAACCAGACTCTCCCTCTCCATATAGCAGAACTGCTAATGAAGAAGAAGAGGAAGACACCAGATCTGTGTCTCCATCTGGTTCTGATTTTCAAACTGTTGATAATCCTGTTTTCCAAAGTCAATTAAGAGTTTTGAATGCTTTGAACGAAAGCTTTGAAATTGATATGGTTTCCTTGTTTAATGAGTTTATTTCTGCAAAAAACAGAGATAAAAGAAAGTATTACCAAAGTACTTTTGCTCAGTCTGAAAAAGATCGTGTCAAAAGAAAATGGAAAGAAAAAATGAATCAATTGAAAAAACATATTTTGTTCTTTGATTTTCTTGAAAATTATTATGTTTCAAAAGATGAAGCTTCCCAAAAACATTTGAACGTAATAAAGAAATCAAATTTTGTTAAAGAAGATAAAACTGTTGTTAGGTCTAGCCATCCGCCTCTTGAGACAGTTCTTGTAAACTGTAAAGGGACTGATGTGAAGGCTTCCCCTTTCAAAATTGCTGATGCTAATACTTCTGTTTCTAATATTATTGAACAGAACAATTTTACTAATGAATCCTTGCATGTTATTGGTCAACAGCTTGACTGCATTGAAGAAAAAATTGCCGAAAAACCTGTTCTTCCAAAACCGGAAGTTGTTGAAAAAAC
The DNA here is from genome assembly GCA_033629205.1 of Lithocarpus polystachyus. NCBI lineage: Eukaryota > Viridiplantae > Streptophyta > Magnoliopsida > Fagales > Fagaceae > Lithocarpus > Lithocarpus polystachyus. The sequence goes on from CM066166.1 coordinate 49,130,155, forward strand.
TGTTGTTTCAAAACCTAAGAAACCTTTGATTGATTTGCCCAGTCAAAGAGAATTGAATTTTAAAACTTCTCAAGCAAAAACTCTTGAAATTATTGACAAAATGCTTTCTGATTTAAAGGTGAAAACTGAAAGTACTTCCATAAATGCTGCTCGAACTATTTCAAGAAATGAAAAAGAAAATGTTTTTGAAGAAAACACAGATTCTGTTTCAGCTAAAAAGATTTTTGATGATGATTTACCAGAAATTAAAATATTTGTTGGAAAACCCATTCCTGTGTCTTTTACAAAAAACTGGTATTCAAAACCTACTCCTCCTGATATGCAGTTTGAAGAAAGATCTTTTCAAACTCAGTTTTTTGTTTCTGCTGATAAACTTTATGAATGGAATATTGATGGTTTGTCTGAACAAGAAATAATTAATAAAATGGCTCACATGTCCATGGTTGGAACTACTTACTTGAATAACCATAATTATAGTCACTCTGAAATTGTTGAACTTCTTGTTACTGGTTTTTTTGGTGCTCTTCGTGGATGGTGGGATTCGTATCTCACAGAAGAATCCAGAGATTCTATTAAATCTGCTGTTAAAAAGAATGATGAAGGTTTCCCTATTTTTGATGAAAATCAAAATCGTGGTATTCCTGATGGTGTTAATACTTTGATCTATACTATTCTCAAACATTTTGTTGGTACTCCATCCAATGTTTCATCTCGAATTTCTGATTATCTAAACAATTTGAGATGTCCTACTATGTCTGATTACAGATGGTATGAAGGTGTTTTCCTTTCCAGAGTCATGCTCTGGAAAGACTGCTACAAGCCTTATTGGAAAGAAAAGTTTATTGACGGTCTGCCTCCTATCTTTGCTCATAAGATAAAACAAGAGTTAATTGGTAAAAATGATTCCATTGATTATGATAGTTTAACTTATGGTGATATTTTAAGCACTATGAAAAAGACTTGGTATTAACATGTGTAATGATGAAAAATTGTTAAAACACCAGTTAAAGAATAAGAGAAAAGCTAAATATGAAATGGGTAATTTCTGTGAACAATATGGTTTGCCCCCTATTGCTCCTTCCAGGCAAAAAGGGAAAAAACATGATAAAGGTCACAAAAATTATAACAATAAAAAATATAAAAGATACAGAACAAACTTTGTTAAACCTAATGATTTTTATGCTAAAAGAAAAAATGTTTCTAAAAAATATAATAAACAGAAGTCAGGTAAAGGTAAATGTTTCAACTGTGGAAAACCTGGTCATTTCAGCAGCTGTGCCTCCCCCCTCCCTTTTGGTATCAGAGCCATCCGTTCTTTTCTGGCCGGTGATAGTGTTGTTGTGTCTTTGTTACTCGTCCGTGTCTACCCGAAACTTTGGTACTCCTCTGTTGTGTTCCCTTCTTACCGTCATTGGCGCCACCCTAGACGTAAAGTGAAGTCCCAGAACCGAACAGTAAGGCCCGTTTAAGCTAGGAGAGCGTGTAGGGCATGAGAGGTATAGGGTTGCTTAGGGTATGTGTTTCGAAATGCAATGGTGTTAAGAAAAACATGATAATTGAGTATTAAATCTAGGATAGTATGGATAAGTTGTGGAGATCCAACTCCTCTGTCAGCTCCAGGACGACTGGTTGTCTTCCTGATATTGTAAATGAAGAAGATCACACTGTTGAAGAAAATGAGATCCCAGATTTCAAAAACTGGAATATTCCAAAGGTTTCCACTAAGTCCATCTATAAGCTTAGTTGGGCTGAAAATACTGCTTTTTCTGAATATAGAGTTAGAACTGTTGAGAAAACATTTTCTATCTCTAGAACACATGAAAAATGTTGCTTGTTTTCAAGAAAAAATATTAATGAATTTCTTGCTAAAAAACTCAGTTATTTGCATACTGGTCTTGTTCAAGTTGCTGTTAAACCACTCACAAGAAAAGGTATTAATGCTTTTATTCTGATGTGTTTAAGAGATGCTAGATTTAAAAGATTTAATGATAGCATTCTCGGTATGTTCACTGCTTCTTTGTATGATGGTCCTGTTTATTTTGGCTATTATCCTGATATCACTCTTGCTTTGGATGATGTTAATATTGTTAAAGCCATGATATTAAATGTTTTGACATCTGAATATGACATGGAAGAAGGTAGTAAGCCTTTTGCTCTTATTTATAGAATTTATTACAGACTTTTAGGTTCTCAATTGAATCCTCGTTCTGTTCATATAAGAGATCATGCTGGTAAAACCATGTTAATTCAATGTTCAACTTCTGATGCTAAGATTCAAATCCCAAAAATGATTCAATGGGTAGATATCAATCTTCCCAAAGAATGGTTGCTGGAACGTGAATCTCCCCCTGCTAAACCTGTTTTTGATGAATTAAATCTTGCTAATATTCAACAATACCTTGATGGAACTGTTAAAATAAGTTTTCATGATGACAGACCCTTAAGGATCAACGAAGGAAGGCATTCCTTTGCTGGATCTGATAGTGTTTCAAGAAGTGCTTCAAGAAGAGATCTTGATCTCGATGAATATTTGAAAAAGAATTTTGAAAAACCTGATTTGAAGCTAAAAGGAGTTTCAAGTGGTAACTCCCAAGTTAGCACTGCTTTTTATTCTACCAAACCAGACTCTCCCTCTCCATATAGCAGAACTGCTAATGAAGAAGAAGAGGGACACCAGATCTGTGTCTCCATCTGGTTCTGATTTTCAAACTGTTGATAACCCTGTTTTCCAAAGTCAATTAAGAGTTTTGAATGCTTTGAACGAAATCTTTGAAATTGATATGGTTTCCTTGTTTAATGAGTTTATTTCTGCAAAAAACAGAGATAAAAGAACGTATTACCAAAATACTTTTGCTCAGTCTGAAAAAGATCGTGTCAAAAGAAAATGGAAAGAAAAAATGAATCAATTGAAAAAACATATTTTGTTCTTTGATTTCCATGAAAATTATTATGTTTCAAAAGATGAAGCTTCCCAAAAACATTTGAACGTAATAAAAAAATCAAATTTTGTTAAAGAAGATAAAACTATTGTTAGGTCTAGCCATCCGCCTCTTGAGACAGTTCTTGTAAATTGTAAAGGGACTGATGTGAAGGCCTCTCCATTCAAAATTGCTGATGCTAATACTCCTGTTTCTAGTATTATTGAACAGAAAAATTTTACTAATGAATCCTTGCATGTTATTGGTCAACAGCTTGACCGCATTGAAGAAAAAATTGCTGAAAAACCTGTTCTTCCAAAACCGGAAGTTGTTGAAAAACTGTTGTTTCAAAACCTGAGAAACCTTTGATTGATTTGCCCAATCAAAGAGAATTGAATTTTAAAACTTCTCAGGCAAAAACTCTTGAAATTATTGACAAAATGCTTTCTGATTTAAAGGTGAAAACTGAAGGTACTTCCACAAGTGCTGCTCGAACTATTTCAAGAAATGAAAAAGAAAATGTTTTTGAAGAAAACACAGATTCTGATTTATTGTCTTCTGTTTCAGCTAAACAGATTTTTGATGATGATTTACCAGAAATTAAAAGATTTGTTGGAAAACCCATTCCTGTGTCTTTTACGAAAAACTGGTATTCAAAACCTACTCCTCCTGATATGCAGTTTGAAGAAAGATCTTTTCAAACTCAGTTTTCTGTTTCTGCTGATAAACTTTATGAATGGAATATTGATGGTTTGTCTGAACAAGAAATAATTAATAAAATGGCTCACATGTCTATGGTTGGAACTGCTTACTTGAATAATCATAATTATAGTCACTCTGAAATTGTTGAACTTCTTGTTACTGGTTTTTCTGGTGCTCTTCGTGGATGGTGGGATTCGTATCTCACAGAAGAATCCAGAGATTCTATTAAACATGCTGTTAAAAAGAATGATGAAGGTTTCCCTATTTTTGATGAAAATCAAAATCGTGGTATTCCTGATGGTGTTAATACTTTGATCTATACTATTCTCAAACATTTTGTTGGTACTCCGTCCAATGTTTCATCTCGAATTTCTGATTATCTAAATAATTTGAGATGTCCTACTATGTCTGATTACAGATGGTATGAAGGTGTTTTCCTTTCCAGAGTCATGCTCCGGAAAGATTGTTACAAGCCTTATTGGAAAGAAAAGTTTATTGACGGTATGCCTCCTATCTTTGCTCATAATGTAAAACAAGAATTAATTGGTAAAAATGATTCCATTGATTATGATAGTTTAACTTATGGTGATATTTTAAGCACTATTAAAAGACTTGGTATTAACATGTGTAATGATGGAAAATTGTTAAAACACCAGTTAAAAAATAAGAGAAAAGCTAAATATGAAATGGGTAATTTCTGTGAACAATATGGTTTGCCCCTTATTGCTCCTTCTAGGCAAAAAGGGAAAAAACATGATAAAGGTCACAAAAATTATAACCATAAAAAATATAAAAGATACAGAACAAACTTTGTTAAACCTAATGATTTTTATGCTAAGAGAAAGAATGTTTCTAAAAAATATGATAAACAGAAGTCTGGTAAAGGTAAATGTTTCAACTGTGGAAAACCTGGTCATTTCAGCAAAGACTGTAAGCAAAAACCTGGTAAGCTGAAAAATAAGTTCAATATGTTAAACATTAATGATAATGATCAAGAAGAACTATTCCGAATCCTTGAATCAAACGTCTCGTCTGATTCCTTGGAAGACGATTTTTCTTCTTCATCTGATTCTTGTTATCAATCTGATGATGATTCTTCTGGTTCACCCACTGTTAAACTTGGTTGCAGAGATTCATGTTGCAATGTTATTAAAACTGTTAATGTTCTCACCAAAAGTGAAGAAAATGAAAGTTTGTTAATCCAATTGATAAGTCAGATTCAAAATCCTGAGTTGCAAAAAGAATACCTTGATAAGTTTAAGAAAAATTTGACAAGAAATGAAAATGATAGAAGATTGAAACCAACAATAAGTTTTGAAGAAACTTTGGAAAGATTTAACAAAACGAAATCCAAAGAATTAACTGTTAATGAACTTCAACATGAGATCAATGCTGTTAAACAAGAGATAATTGATTTAAGAAATGAATTTAAAAGCATTAAAAGTGATAACAATGATCTTAAGCAAGAACTGCTTTTGTTAAAAATTGATAAAAATCTGGATAAACATCAATCTGATAATGAACAAAATGAGCTCAAAGATGGAGATGAATCCAATCAACAGGCTCTTCTTTCTGATAAAGGTATTGCTGATGTTCTCACTGATTCTCAGCTTAATCTTGTTAACAAACTGCTTCCTCCAAAATGGTTTACAAAAGTTAAAATTGTTGTTTCTCATGATTATCATTTCAATGTTATTGCAATGATTGATTCTGGTGCGGATATGAACTGTATCCAAGAAGGATTAATTCCTTCAAAATATTTTGAAAAGTCAGCTGAAAGATTGGTTTCTACTAATGGTACTCAAATGAAGATCAAATATGAATTGAATAATGCTCATGTTTGCCATGATAATGTTTGTTTCAAGATTCCTTCTGTTCTTGTTAAGAACATGACTGATAAAGTGATACTTGGTCTCCCTTTCATTAATGCTTTGTATCCCTTTCTTGTTGAACATGATGGAACTACTACTGATCCTTTTGGACAGAAAGTAAAGTTCAGATTTGCTTCAAAATTTGAAATCGATACTGATAATACTTTAACTTTGATTCATGCTAAAACTAATCATCTCAACTTCCTTGAGCAAAGAGTTAGATGCAAGACAATTGTTGAACAACTCTCTAGTAAGTTAATGCATTCACAGTATTCTGACAATTTTCAGAATATTCTGATTACTGACAATTACTCTGGATTCCCTAACACTTTAGGATACATGAAGAAACAATTGCTCTTTATTACCTTTCAAAGAAATGCTAATAAATTTTACTAAACCTTTCATAAATGTTCTTACATTAGATGTCATTATCTGTTCAATTGATGTTACCATCTGTTCTAATGTTCTCGATCCTTCTTGGCAGGGACAAACCTGTGTTATTATAAAAACCACTAATAAATGGATATAAGATACTTGTACCACTAATCAGTGGTATCTCATGACTTCTTCGGCAGAGAGGAAGAACAAGGGGAAAGATCCTGCACAGGGCTATCCTCAAGACAAAAGGCTCCCAGCGGGACAACCTTTTGTAATGCATGAAGGCGTATCTTCTAGGGTAAAACCTAGCAGATCAACATCCCTTCAGGAATTTGTCCCGGCAGAGGTGACATATTCCAGTGATGATATGATTATTGCTTTACAAGAAGTTTTGTCCAGAACTTTGCAATTTCACAACGGAGTTTATAGTGAACTACCAAACTCTGTTAAGTTTATTCTTGACAACCTTCAAGCTGCCTTTATTCAAAAACACAAAAACCTATTCAAGAAAACCCTCCAGGCACTTGAAATCCTTCTTGTTAACCTTACTGCTCAAAATGAAGTTTGTGCTGACCACTATGCCAACCTTGTTTCAGAAAATAAGGCCCTCAAAAGCCACCTTCTTGATTACCCAAATGATAACCCAAATGATAACAATGAACCCAATGAACCCTACACTAGTCAACTCTTTGGCAAAGAGGAAATCCATTCGATGGATAAAAAGACTATGATGGGCACTGATTATGCTAGATTAAGTCTTAAGACTCAATCTTTATTAAGAAGTGTTGTTGCCAACTTGCCAACTGAAATACAATATAGTATTTTGGAAAGCAAGGCTATGTTAGGGTCTTTTGACCTATGGTACAAATATTTCAAGAAACTTGTTACAGCTACTATTCCTGATCCTGATGAATTAGATGATGGTGATAATGTCTTTATCCAGCTAGACTGGGAAGAGTACTTTGGGAGCAGTCTCAGAGTGTATGAAAAGAAGCATCCGTTTCCAGGTCTCCTAATCAATTATGAGGATGGAGAAGACGAGGATGACAGGGACCCTGATTGGTTGTCCCAAATGTTTGAATATGGCTTTATCAGGTTCATTAAGCTAACAAGCCATGGCCAGATCAGCCAGTTGCCGCAGATTATTCAAAATGCTGTTTCATAGATCAATAGTCCTAATGTTTCTATCAGATGCTGGAGCACCCAGACAAAATGGGAAAAAGATAATTGGATGAATGTTCAGCCTTCTAGGCACCTTGTTCTTATTAATGGGTACACTCATCAAGGGCAATGGTTTGAAGGAGATTCCCGCCTTTCCTTCAGAGATCCTTACGCTCTTGCTGAATGTTGGAGAAATTATTTCAATAATCAAATCCTGGAAGTCACTCATGACCTATGGAAAGATTACCATTTCATAGGAAGCACAGACAGGATTTCTGTTTTTGGTCGACGACCCTATGACACTGCTATCCGTAATTTAAGGAGAATTGGACATACAGATCCCAGGGAATTTCTTACAAGTGAAAACCCAAGGTATGAACCAATTTTATATTGCGGACTCTACAACCCGTATGCTACCTACCATGAGCATGGTTGCGATGATGATTCCCCTGGGGATCCTTATGATGGTTATCCCTCAGATGCACCTGATACCGACTAATGATCCTTGGTTACTATCATTGCTGTTTAAGCTCCTGTTCTTCGGTTAATGATTCTTTGGCTACTATCAATACTGTTATGATTCTTGGTTACTATCATTGCTGTTTAAGCCCATGTTCTCTTTTAAGAAGCTGCCAATGGTTCGATAAATGAAAGGCAGCTGTGGTTTGTCTGATTCCTTGGAAAATTGGTTATGATTCGAATTCCCCTGTTTGTCTGGCCTGCACAAATGGCCAAAATGCTGTGATATTCTTCCGACAAATGCACTGCCTGTTTCCCACGTGATATTCTCTTGATAATCGAGCTACCTATTTCCTACGTGATTCCCTTATTTGTTTGGCCTGCACAACTGCCAAAATGATAAAGCTGATATCCCCAAAAATTGCGCTGCTTGTTTCCACCAAAGATACTGCTTGTCTCCCACAATTGATACTGCTTTTTCCATAATGGATTCCTGAAGATTTGTTCAGCACAAACTGATAAATTTGATCAGCACATGCTCCTACGGATTCTGCTGTAAAAATGACAAAAGTAAAAATTAATGTTCATGGTACTGTTCACTATTCACTGTTACTGTTCACTGTTCATTATTCACTGTTCACTGTTCACTGTTCATGATTACTGTTCATTCCAAAATTTTTGCTTATTTAAGGGGGGCTGTCCCTTATGTTGAACTCAGAACCTTTAGAGGCTTAGAAGAGAGACCTTCAGACTCTCCTTAGAACTCTTTTCCTCTCTAGGATTCCTATTTCCCTACTGCTACTCTGTTTGCAAAGCTTATAACTAGAACTAGTCTCCAAGCCTTGTATTGTTAAACTGTTGTTGTAAACCAGTGACTACTACTACTGTAAGTGTTGTAATCTATTTTCAGTAATAACTACTTTCAGCTTGTGTTTATTATATTTTAACTGTTTAATACTTTGCTTGGCTGGTTCTACCGCCTCCTAACTGCTTTTATATACTGCTTTGTTATACTATTTGGCTGGTTCTACCGCCTTATTATTGCTTTAAATTACTTTGATTATATATTGCTCTACCGCCATCTTGGATGGTTCTACTTTGCTTTATTTTGCTGACATTTCCATTATATATTATTGTGCTTCCATACTGTGCTTCTCTTCTTGTCTCTTCAGTAGCTGTGCTCCCCCCTCCCTTTTGGTATCAGAGCCATCCGTTCTTTTCTGGCCGGTGATAGTGTTGCTGTGTCTTTGTTGCTCGTCCGTGTCTACCGAAAACTTTGGTACTCCTTTGTTGTGTTCCCTTCTTACCATCGTTGGCGCCACCCTAGACGTAAAGTGAAGTCCCAGAACCGAACAGTAAGGCCCGTTTAAGCTAGGAGAGCGTGTAGGGCATGAGAGGTATAGGGTTACTTAGGGTATGTGTTATGAAATGCAACGGTGTTAAGAAAAACATGATAATTGAGTATTAAATCTAGGATAGTATGGATAAGTTGTGGAGATCCAACTCCTCTGTCAACTCCAGGACGACTGGTTGTCCTCCTGATATTGTAAATGAAGAAGATCACACTGTTGAAGAAAATAAGATCCCAGATTTCAAAAACTGGAATATTCCAAAGGTTTCCACTAAGTCCATCTATAAGCTTAGTTGGGCTGAAAATACTGCTTTTTCTGAATATAGAGTTAGAACTGTTGAGCAAACATTTTCTATCCCTAGAACACATGAAAAATGTTGCTTGTTTTCAAGAAAAAATATTAATGAATTTCTTGCTAAAAAATTCAGTTATTTGCATATTGGTCTTGTTCAAGTTGCTGTTAAACCACTCACAAGAAAAGGTATTAATGCTTCTATTCTGATGTGTTTAAGAGATGCTAGATTTAAAAGATTTAATGATAGCATTCTTGGTATGATCACTGCTTCTTTGTATGATGGTCCTGTTTATTTTGACTGTTATCCTGATATCACTCTTGCTTTGGATGATGTTAATATTGTTAAAGCCTTGACATTAAATGTTTTGACATCTGGATATGACATGGAAGAAGGTAGTAAGCCTTTTGCTCTTATTTATAGAATTTATTACAGACTTTTAGGTTCTTAATTGAATCCTCATTCTGTTCATATAAGAGATCCTGCTAGTAAAACCATGTTAATTCAATGTTCAACTTCTGATGCTAAGATTCAAATCCCAAAAATGATTCAATGGGTAGATATCAATCTTCCCAAAGAATGGTTGCTGGAACGTGAATCTCCCCCTGCTAAACCTGTTTTTGATAAATTAAATCTTGCTAATATTCAACAATACCTTGATGGAACTGTTAAAATAAGTTTTCATGATGACAGACCCTTGAGGATCAACGAAGGAAGGCATTCCTTTGTTGGATCTGATAGTGTTTCAAGAAGTGCTTCAAGAAGAGATCTTGATCTCAATGAATATTTGAAAAAGAATTTTGAAAAACCTGATTTGAAGCTAAAAGGAGTTTCAAGTGGTAACTCCCAAGTTAGCACTGCTTTTTATTCTACCAAACCAGACTCTCCCTCTCCATATAGCAGAACTGCTAATGAAGAAGAAGAGGAAGACACCAAATCTGTGTCTCCATCTGGTTCTGATTTTCAAACTGTTGATAACCCTGTTTTCCAAAGTCAATTAAGAGTTTTGAATGCTTTGAACGAAAACTTTGAAATTGATATGGTTTCCTTGTTTAATGAGTTTATTTCTGCAAAAAACAGAGATAAAAGAAAGTATTACCAAAGTACTTTTGCTCAGTCTGAAAAAAATGGTGTCAAAAGAAAATGGAAAGAAAAAATGAATCAATTGAAAAAACATATTTTGTTCTTTGATTTTCTTGAAAATTATTATGTTTCAAAAGATGAAGCTTCCCAAAAACATTTGAACGTAATAAAGAAATCAAATTTTGTTAAAGAAGATAAAACTGTTGTTAGGTCTAGTCATCCGCCTCTTGAGACAGTTCTTGTAAACTGTAAAGGGACTGATGTAAAGGCTTCCCCTTTCAAAATTGCTGATGCTAATACTCCTGTTTCTAGTATTATTGAACAGAACAATTTTATTAACGAATCCTTGCATGTTATTGGTCAACAGCTTGACCGCATTGAAGAAAAAATTGCTGAAAAACCTGTTCTTCCAAAACCGGAAGTTGTTGAAAAAACTGTTGTTTCAAAACCTGAGAAACCTTTGATTGATTTGCCCAGTCAAAGAGAATTGAATTTTAAAACTTCTCAGGCAAAAACTCTTGAAATTATTGACAAAATGATTTCTGATTTAAAGGTGAAAACTGAAAGTACTTCCACAAGTGCTGCTCGAACTATTTCAAGAAATGAAAAAGAAAATGTTTATTGAAGAAAACACAGATTCTGATTCATTGTCTTCTGTTTCAGCTAAAAAGATTTTTGATGATGATTTACCAGAAATTAAAAGATTTGTTGGAAAACCCATTCCTGTGTCTTTTACAAAAAACTGGTATTCAAAACCTACTCCTCCTGATATGCAGTTTGAAGAAAGATCTTTTCAAACTCAGTTTTCTGTTTCTGCTGATAAACTTTATAAATGGAATATTGATGGTTTGTCTGAACAAGAAATAATTAATAAAATGGCTCACGTTGTAACACCCCAATCCCATACCAAGGATTTAGATGCATAACCTGTCTTAGAAATAATCAACAATAATATAACGGAACAGAGCGTAATTAATTTTCCACAAATAAACTTCTATCCAACATCAACTTCCCTATAAAATCCATTAAGATACAAAATCCTTCAATACAAAGTCTCCAAATACAATCTCAAAAAAATAGTTCCACAATGTCAAACTCTTTGTCCTGAAGAAATTTTACTAAAACAATTCACCAATTAGCATAGCTCCAATCGAAGTCGTCAATCTAAGGCTCCACTGATCAACCACCAAAAGACACTCCATGTCTCTAGTCTGGAAAGGGTGGAAAAAGGGGGGTGAGCTAGAGGCTCAATAAGAGACTACAAAATATGAGGATGTCTTCCAAAACAAAACATTAATATCATTGACAAAATATAGTCATCACGATACAATTACAAATAGTTTGAACTGTAATATAATATATTCTATAAAATTGTTAAAATAAAACATTTCACTATAACGTTGTAATCATTAATAAAATAATGACTAGTTTAATATGCCAATATGCACCAAATAGGTAGAAACAATTTATTATGAAAAATAAACAATTTTCCCACTTACACAGATTAGTAGCAATAAAACAGTGGTTCAATATGGAAAATATTAGTCAAACACAGACAAAAGCTGCTAAACACTCGGTGGGTGATTCCCATGGGAAACAATAACACTAACCTCATAGAGGCAACACTAGCTCCAAAGAGCAATAGTAACACTGCACCACACCACACTAACACTACTTCGGCCGAAGACCAACACTTAACCCTGTGTTGGCAAAGGTTGCAGACTGTCTAGTTGACCGTTTGACACATTCTTGACATATACAGTTTCATAACAATATACAATGAATAATAAAATTCGAGATTGTGCAAAGCACTAACAATGGTATAAGTTTTTTGGAACTTCACTTTTGCAATTATATATATATATATATATATAAATATATTTTTACCACAAATATATATATTTATATATTTATATATATACGTCTTGAGAGACGTCATGTGCTGAAGTCTACTTACCTCTAGTTGCTAAACCAAGCTTCACTTCAATCGCTCGATACGACGTCAACTAGAACCTAAATAATAATTAAATAACTCAATAAGGGCAGGTTTTGAATAACCACAAAGTCCTCTTGATAAAACAATTCCTCAGCCACTATAAAGATTTGGCAAAGAAAAAAATTAACATATCTTTCTAACATATCCCCAAACCTATTCTAGATTAAATAGTTGTAAAGCATTCCCTAGTTAACATCTAATATACCTATTCTATATTTTATATAATTGTATATTGTATATCATTCAAAAAAAAAAAATCGGTTATCCCTACATACAAAACACGTAAACCATTAGAACACCACCTTAGGACTTCTACAATTGTTAATCTATAGAGAAAGAGATGTACTCCACGTACATGAGGATCTAATTCAAAAAAGTTGAATAAAATAAAGCATGGCTGGAAAAACTTCCAAGATAATCTCTATACCTGTGCAACTACTATTATTATTCTCCTAATAGAATCATGCAGCAAGAGACAAGAGTTCCCCTTAAACAAGAAGTGTCCATTGATATCAAATAGGCATGCGCACAAGGAAGTTACCTCAATTCAACGATTTATGCTGGCTGCTCCCCTGAAGCGCACGGCCACCCAACTCTTTTAGTTTGAGAAACCCTAAACTCTACTCTTAAGCTTATACGCTAATCACTAATTTAATTAATAATTTTTTTTTTCTGCCTTTCACGTAGGAAGCCCTAACTTACTAGCACGTTAAAACTGTTTCACTTGGGCCGAAAATTTAGAACCCACTAAAATCTAAAATAAGCTTCTAAGACTTTCATTCCCACTAAAACTCATATTAAGGTTGTTTAAATAGGCTAAAACCCTAAAGAATTCCAATAACAATTAAACTCCTAGTCCAAATAGGTTTTAGTCTCTTATCCTTTTCCTTAACTGATAAGGAGACTAAAGGTTAAATTTGAATAACCCACAAAATAACAATTCACGTTACCCATTATTATTATTATTATTATTATTATTATTATTATTATTATTATTATTATTATTATTGTAGAAATCATAATATAAAATAATATTTCCTCCAAAATAAATTAAGCAATTCATCAAATCCACTCTAGAAGCAGTTAAATTAAATTTAAGTGAGACGGGTGTTACACACGTGTCTATGGTTGGAACTGCTTACTTGAATAACCATAATTATAGTCACTCTGAAATTGTTGAACTTCTTGTTACTGGTTTTTCTGGTGCTCTTCGTGGATGGTGGGATTCGTATCTCACAGAAGAATCCAGAGATTCTATTAAACATGCTGTTAAAAAGAATGATGAAGGTTTCCCTATTTTTGATGAAAATCAAAATCGTGGTATTCCTGATGGTGTTAATACTTTGATCTATACTATTCTCAAACATTTTGTTGGTACTCCATCCAATGTTTCATCTCGAATTTCTGATTATCTAAACAATTTGAGATGTCCTACTATGTCTGATTACAGATGGTATGAAGGTGTTTTCTTTTCCAGAGTCATGTTCTGGAAAGACTGCTACAAGCCTTATTGGAAAGAAAAGTTTATTGACGATCTGCCTCCTATCTTTGCTCATAAGGTAAAATAAGAGTTAATTGGTAAAAATGATTCCATTGATTATGATAGTTTAACTTATGGTGATATTTTAAGCACTATTAAAAGACTTGGTATTAACATGTGTAATGATGAAAAATTGTTAAAACACCAGTTAAAGAATAAGAGAAAAGCTAAATATGAAATGGGTAATTTCTGTGAACAATATGGTTTGCCCCTTATTGCTCCTTCCAGGCAAAAAGGGAAAAAACATGATAAAGGTCACAAAAATTATAACCATAAAAAATATAAAAGATACAGAACAAACTTTGTTAAACCTAATGATTTTTATGCTAAAAGAAAAAATGTTTCTAAAAAATATGATAAACAGAAGTCTGGTAAAGGTAAATGTTTCAACTGTGGAAAACCTGGTCATTTCAGCAAAGACTGTAAGCAAAAACCGGGTAAATTGAAATATAAGTTTAATATGTTAAACATTAATGATAATGATCAAGAAGAACTATTCCGAATCCTTGAATCAAACATCTCGTCTGATTCTTTGGAAGACGATTTTTCTTCTTCGTCCGATTCTTGTTACCAATCTGATGATGATTCCTCTGGTTCACCTACTGTTAAACTTGGTTGTAGAGATTCATGTTGCAATGTTATTAAAACTGTTAATGTTCTCACCAAAAGTGAAGAAAATGAAAGCTTGTTAATCCAATTGATAAGTCAGATTCAAAATCCTGAGTTGCAAAAAGAATACCTTGATAAGTTTAAGAAAAATTTGACAAGAAATGAAAATGATAAAAGATTGAAACCAACAATAAGTTTTGAAGAAACTTTGGAAAGATTTAACAAAAAGAAATCCAAAGAATTAACTGTTAATGAACTTCAACATGAGATCAATGTTGTTAAACAAGAGATAATTGATTTAAGAAATGAATTTAAAAGCATTAAAAGTGATAACAATGATCTTAAGCAAGAACTGCTTTTGTTAAAAATTGATAAAAATTTGGATAAACATCAATCTGATAATGAACATAATGAGCTCAAAGATGGAGATGAATCCAGTCAACAGGCTCTTCCTTCTGATAAAAGTATTGCTGATGTTCTCACTGATTCTCAGCTTAATCTTGTTCACAAACTGCTTCCTCTAAAATGGTTTACAAAAGTTAAAATTGTTGTTTCTCATGATTATCATTTCAATGTTATTGCAATGATTGATTCTGGTGCGGATATGAACTGTATCCAAGAAGGATTAATTCCTTCAAAATATTTTGAAAAGTCAACTGAAAGATTGGTTTCTGCTAATGGTACTCAAATGAAGATCAAATATGCATTGAATAATGCTCATGTTTGCCATGATAATGTTTGTTTCAATATTCCTTCTGTTCTTGTTAAAAACATGCCTGATAAAGTGATACTTGGTCTCCCTTTCATTAATGCTTTGTATCCCTTTCTTGTTGAACATGATGGAATTACTACTGATCCTTTTGGGCAGAAAGTAAAGTTCAAATTTGCTTCAAAAGTCGAAATTGATGCTGATAATGCTTTGACTCTGATTCATGCTAAGACTAATCATCTCAATTTTCTTAAGCAAGAAGTTAGGTTCAAGAAAATTGCTGAACGACTTTCTGATAAATTGTTACAATCAAAAATTAATAATTTTCAGAAAATGTTGATTGATGATGTTTGCTCTGATATTCCCAATGCATTTTGGCATAGGAAGAAACACATTGTTAACTTGCCATATATTAAAGATTTTAATGAGAAAAATATTCCTACTAAAGCTCCTCCTATTCAGATGAATGCTGAAATGGTTGAGTTTTGTAAAAAGGAAATCCAAGATTTTCTTGATAAAAAATTTATCAGAAATAGCAAGTCCCCTTGGTCTTGTGCTGCTTTCTATGTGCAAAAAAATGCTGAAATTGAGAGAGGAACTCCTCGTCTAGTGATCAATTACAAACCTTTGAACAAAGTTTTAGAATGGATTAGGTACCCTATTCCAAACAAGAACGACTTAGTTCATAGATTGAGTGATGCCATAGTATTTTCCAAGTTTGACATGAAATCTGGATTCTGGCAAGTTCAGATTAGTGAGAATGATAGGTATAAAACTGCTTTTACCACTCCATTTGGTCACTACGAGTGGAACGTTATGCCTTTTGGTCTTAAGAATGCTCCTAGTGAATTCCAAAACATTATGAATGATATTTTCAATCCCTTTAGTGATTTCACCATTGTTTACATTGATGATGTTCTTGTTTATTCCAACTCTATTGAAGAGCATTGGAAACATCTATTAAACAGTTCAAATATAATAAACACTTACAGAGTAAACACAAGCTGAAAGTAGTTATTACTGAAAATAGATTACAACACTTACAGTAGTAGTAGTCACTGGTTTACAACAACAGTTTAACAATACAAGGCTTGGAGACTAGTTCTAGTTATAAGCTTTGCAAACAGAGTAGCAGTAGGGAAATAGGAATCCTAGAGAGGAAAAGAGTTCTAAGGAGAGTCTGAAGGTCTCTCTTCTAAGCCTCTAAAGGTTCTGAGTTCAACATAAGGGATGTTCAGCCAAGCAAAGTATTAAACAGTTCAAATATAATAAACACAAGCTGAAAGTAGTTATTACTGAAAATAGATTACAACACTTACAGCAGTAGTAGTCACTGGTTTACAACAACAGTTTAACAATACAAGGCTTGGAGACTAGTTCTAGTTACAAGCTTTGCTATATATATATATATATATATATATATAGCCCATATAAAGAAAGGACACCATTTCCTACACATAGGATTAGTCCAAGTTGGAGTCAAAGCACTCATCAGACTAGGTTTTGAACAATTCAATCCTTTTGGCCCTTAGAGACACCCGTCATTTAAGGTTTAAAGACAGTCTCTTAGGAACTATCCAAACCAGTTTAAGTAACAGACCAGTCCACTTCGACTGTTTCCCAAACTTTACACTTCACCTCCATGACCCGCATATCATGAAGGCACTCACCTTGAATATCAAGACCCATGGAACCCTCATGGTGCAGGGAGCCAGCCAGATAGCACTTATATACAGGGTGTATTATAAGTGTATCAAGACAAACATGAATGTTGGAGCTTTGGATAAAAAGAAGATGGGAGAAACACTTCTGATCCAAACCAATGTTCAAGCAAAGATTCAAATACCCAAAACCTTGAAGTGGGATGATATAGACTCAGCTTTGACAACTCTAGGTTTAGATCACCATTAGATGACTATAGGCCCAGATCTCCAATAGATCTTAGCCGATCTCCTCTACCTGGTAAGCAGCCACCCTTTCTCTTCAAAGATAGACCTGCTTCCCAAGCCAGCTCCTCTAGACGTCTAGCTCCATTCCCTAAATCTAGAAGAGACTTAGGCCCAGAATTCCAAGGAGTAAAAACCGGATCTCAGGTTAGCACCCCTTGTTACACAGCTAAACAAGACTCAGTTGATCAAGATGACAACGACAGTCAGAAGGTAGGATCACATTCAGGAACTGATATGGAGGACCCATATCAAGACGATAATATTAAGGATTATGATCTTAAGGTTTTGAAAAAGGATTTCAAACCAGATATGAATTTCTTAGGCAAAGAATTTGATTTAGAAAAGAACCTAGACAAAAAGAAAGCCTATAGAGCCAACTATACCAAAGAACAAAAGGTTGAAGTTTACAATGCTTGGCAAGAATTCATGAAAGAGATACAGGACAATATCCCTTTCTTTGAATACTTTGAAAGATATTTTAGTTGGCATAAAAAAACTTGCAGGAAAGCCACCCAGTCTAGCCAGATCAATCAAGGCCTTACCAGAACCCCTTCTCAAGTTAAGGTTATTAGTAAACAAGAAGAATTACTCTTAGATCTCATAGAACAGATTGAGGATCCAGAAATCAAAGCACAAAGGCTTAGTGCATTCCATGCAACCTTTGTTAGAGAAAACAATAAACCAGAGCCTAGAGTTCACGAACCCAAGGTAGATCTAGAAAAAATCTATGACAGGTTTTCCAGATCTAAGAAGGAAGTTATGATCAACGACCTTCAAAAGGAAATCAAGGAAACCAAATCTGAGGTCAGGACCTTTAAGCAAGAAATGACCATCCTCAAAATAGACAATAGTCTCCTTGATACAAAAGTAAAAAATTTAGAAGAAACCTCTCGTACTAGAAATGAGAGAGATTCCCCAGACCCATCTGATGCAGAGGATGATACAGTTAACCCAATAGCAGATATGGTTCATAAGGATGAACAACCCAAAGAAGAAAATTTTTTAGAAACCATGAATAGGATTGATTTCTAAAAATGGCATTCCATAATTAGAATTGTGATTAGTGGTGATTTTGAGTTCAAAGCAGTTGCCTTAATTGACTCAGGCATTGATCTCAATTGTATCCAAGAAGGAATCATCCCTTCTAGATATTTTATGAAAACTAGGGAACGGTTGACCTCTGCAAGTGGAGGAAAGATGCAAATCAGGTATAAGATCTTAGGTGCACATGTTTGCCAAGACAACGCATGTTTTAAAACTACGTTTGTCTTAGTCAGAAATATGACGGATAAGGTTATCCTAGGAAACCCATTCATGTGTCTTTTGTACCCCTTTGTTACGGATAGTGAAGGAATCACTACCCACCCTTTTGGCCAACTAGTTAAGTTTAGATTTCTTAGGAGCCCAGAACCAAGAGATATTAGTATCCTCCAAGATGTTTCTGTCTCCAAGACTCTTAACCTTATTAGTGCCAAAAGGAAACAGATCAAATATCTAGAAGAAGACTTAAGATACAAGAAAGTTGAAGAAAGGATAGCTTGCAAAACTATCCAGAGGGAAATCAGAGAGTTTGAAGAAAAACTCAAGCAGGAAGTCTGCTCTGATTTACCTACTGCTTTCTGGTATAGGAAGAAACACGAGGTAGCTCTCCCTTATACCAAAGATTTCAAAGAAAAGGATATCCCAACCAAAGCTAGACCCATCCAAATGAATCAGGAACTCATGGATATCTGTAAAACTGAGATAGAGGATCTCTTTAGAAAAGGAATCATCAAGAACTCTAGGTCGCCATGGTCTTGTCCAGCCTTTTATGTTCAGAAAAATGCTAAGATTGAAAGAGGTGTACCCAGGTAAATTATAAATTACAAGCCCCTTAACAAAGTCTTAGAATGGGTAAGGTATCCAATTCCCAACAAGAAAGACTTAGTCAATAGGCTTAGCAAGGCAGTAGTTTTTAGTAAGTTTGATATGAAGAGTGGTTTTTGGCAGATACAAATCAGAGAGTCTGATAGGTACAAAACAGCCTTTACCACACCCTTTGGACACTACGAATGTAACGTAATGCCCTTTGGTCTCAAGAATGCACCTTCAGAATTCCAGAATATCATGAATGGGATTTTCAATCCATTCTCCAATCATGCCATCGTGTACATCGATGATGTGCTCATCTTTTCAGATTCTATTGAAAAGCATTGGAAACACTTGCGTGCTTTCCTCCAGACTATCAAGTTCAATGGTCTTGTTGTTTCAGCCCCCAAAATCAAGCTTTTCCAAACAAGTGTGTGATTATTAGGTTTTGATATAAGACATGGTATCATCAAACCTATTAATAGAGCTACCCAGTTTACAGATAAATTTCCAGATGAAATCCTAGATAAAACCCAACTTTAGAGATTTCTAGGATCTCTTAATTATATTTCTGATTTCTATCAAAATCTCAGGCAACAATGCAAACCTCTTTTTGATAGACTTCAAATTAATCCACCTCCTTGGACTCCAACTCATACCTTAGTTGTCTAGAACATCAAAAGATATGTCAAGACACTCCCTTGTTTAGGAATTCCCTCAGTCAATTCCTTCAAGATTGTCCAGACAGATGCCTCTGACATAGGCTATGGTGGCATTCTCCTCCAGCGTGACAGTCCAAATTCTCCAGAACAGATAGTATGTTTTCATTCAGGAATCTGGACTCCCACTCAGTTTAATTATAGTACAATTAAAAAAAAGATTTTATCTATAGTACTTTGCATTTCAAAATTTCAAAGTGATCTTTTGAATCAAAAGTTTTTAATAAGAATTGACTGTAAATTTGCTAAGCATGTTTTAGAAAAAGATGTTCAAAACATTGCATCAAAACAGATTTTTGCCAGATGGCAAGCCATTCTTTCAGTTTTTGACTTTGACATAGAATTCATAAAAGGAACTCAAAACAGCATCCCTGATTTTCTTACCCGTGAATTTTTGCAGAGTTCAAACCACGATGTCGGGCAAAAAACCCGTCCCCCCAAAGTTGCCTAAATAGCAGACCTTTGGAAGTACTAGTCAGGCAAAGAACCCTGGCCAATTAGTACCAGCATCCCCAGCCTCGATTGCCAATCGTTATGTGGTGTCTACCATTCCAAAACCCAACTACGAAAGGCCAGTCCAACCTAGTTATAGCTCAGCAGACCTTGGGATGTACCAGTCCAACCTAGTTATATATATATATATATTTTTTTTTTTTTGCAGATAATATGACTGAGGCCTTGTTATTCTTGTTGCACTTCATGGGAGATATCCATCAAGTATGTGAAAATTTTAACATCTTTTTTCTTTGATAAAACTATCACTTGTCCAAAAAAGATCTTTTTTTTTTTCTTGATTTTTCCAACTAATGCATGTCGGATTTACAAGCGATGAAGGCGTTGGAAAATTTGGTTTTGTATCTCATACAAAACACACAGCAGAAGCAACAAAAATGGATCTATTTCATTCATGATTGATAACATGCACTATGTAAATTTCATAATTCAAGAACAAGATTGTGTACCTTAGTGCGGTGAAATTCAAAAAAAAAATATTCGAAGTACTTGGGAGCACTTTTAATCTTCACTCCAATTCCACTTTACGCTCAAGAAGTGTGGTCTCTCAATCAGTTTCTAAGGGAGAATAATTGAGTGGCTTTACTCGCACATACACACCACTTCACAATGATGTCTCTTTTTTTCTTATGAAAAAATTCTGTATGTTTCTCCCTTTATAACTAACTAATTATCTAATTGGGTCGGCCTATTGGGCCTTTCCAATTGGGTTTTTGTGTGTGGCTTGGAGTGGGACCAATAAGACACTAGCTCCAATGGACCTTGGGCTTTTCTATCAACTCTTGACAAGTCCAAAGTTACCATTAATTATATTTAATACCACTATATAAATATAATTGCACTCTAGGTCTTATTAATAAATTATATCCCAAGACTTTATTATACATGCAACCCCTTCATAAAATATTTGTAGTAATACAAAGTCATGAATGTAGACTGCCACTTTGTTAATTACTACATCTTAATCCTTAAGTACCCGGTTTAATCCTTTTAAGTTATTCATCATATATTTATGAAATCCAATTCCATAAATATATACTTTAGTATATTTTTACTAAAGTGGTTAGGTCTAACACTCTGAATAATCAAACCCATTAAACTTATCTCAAGGGAATATTTTATATCTCCGTTAAGAGATTATGAATTCTATCTTGAGAATATATGTTCCATCAACATTAAATGTGGCTGCCCAACGCACTGAGGTTTTGATCGTGACTTTAGATCTCACTCCTAATATATCAAAGCAACCTACATCTCATGATCATGTCCATTATTCTCTCAAGATTAAGAGTTCATGCAAATAGAAGTTGTGAGATTTATTATTCATTTGACAGTTGTTAGAAGAATAATAAATCTCACAGCGGTCCAGTTCAATATGTCTTAACTCTTAAAACATATGAACATATTAACTAGAAGTCTCCACTTCCATGATCAAGACAAATCATTTTAGTTAATATGTTATAATCTTCGCAGATGAAATGCCCAATTTCATCACCGACTATGAACTATAATTCTGTGTTTACAAAGAACTTGTGATCTATTTTTTCCGTGACTAAATCACATAAATCACATACTATGCATCTCATTTACTATATGATAATGTCCAAATATTCATGTTACCATTATTTTAGATAATAATAAAACAACTTTATTAATCATAACATTAAGTCATACATAATGTCATACATAGCATCATACAATAGGATTTAAGGGCAAATATCCTAACAGAAGGAGGAAAGTACACCATAAATCTACGCTGGTTTAGGCATAAATCTAATCTGCATCATGTAAGCTGCCTAGCTAGGATCTCCATAATCTAATCTAATACTATATATAAAAGCAGAAGCCTTTAAAGAGGTGCTGCCACGTTAGGAAAAAAGGCTACTTAAAATGCTGTCATGTTTACAACTTATTCTTTAAAATATCGTACGGCGTTTGGAAAAAACGAAAAAAAACAACTATTCACTGTGTTATAACACTGTTTTGGAGCCTTTTGGTATAAAAAGGAAACTGACCGCTTAAAAAAAATAGAAAGAAAGATTCATACACGGAGAAAGGAGAGAGAGATGAGGCGCGCCCAAGACCCTAACCGAGAGACCGAGAGCGAGAGCGAGAGATCCCAACAATGGTGACACGTTTCAAGGAGAAAGGAGAGAAACCCATAACTCCTCTTTTCTTCTTAGAAACCCAAAAATCAAAACCATATCCTTCCCCCAAAATCAAAATCCAAAACTTAGATGAGAAAGAAGTAAGTGATTAGAGGTGTCATTCTCACGCAATCTCCGACTCTCTCACATAGTGGCCATCGATTCATCAGACCAACTAAACTTCAACCCTACTACTACCACAGAAGAAAACCCTAAACAAACCCTAGACGATGACACTACTACTACTACTGTCATGCCCACTAGATTGCCTCGAAGAAGAAGAAGAGGAAGAACCAACCGATGAGGCTTCCGATCAGCCTTCTGTAACCTCCGTCGATTCCGACGCGAAGTACGGCGATGATTCGAAGAGCACTGTAACCGCTGCCTGTAGCAGGGGATGTTGTTGATGTGGATCCCTGGCTTCCAATATTCAGAAGAAGATCTGCCGTGCCGAGCAATTCGGTATTTCTTTGCAACTGACAGAGGAGAAGCGTAATTCACGAAAAGAGAGGTCTTTTTCTATTTGTGTTTTCTTTTTAATTATTGAATTGGTGTTTAATTTCTGTGAATCTACATTTTTTTTTTGTTTCTTTAAATGTTTCATAAATAATTTCTTAAAATACTAATTTTGTGATATTTACCTGTTTAGGATTATTGAATAATTTTTGTTGTTCATGTTTGTTAACTATCCTGACATACTGAAACAGTGGTTGCTACAAATTTTCTGAGTTTTTCTCTTAAAAGACCATAATTTGCCAATTGGGTTATATGTGAATTTTTGGGTTTTAAGATCAATTAGTCCAAGTTGGTTTCTTTTTATATCTATATACGGTTCTTATATATGTTTGTATATATTAAGTTAATACTCTTCTTGCTAGCAAGGTTATGGGATTTCGATTCTATAAGAGCCTATATAGGTTATATAGTTATATATGAGTTTTTATGAATTTTCCCCTTTATTTTTTTGGTTCTTAATTTATACTTCTGTTAACAAGTGGCTGATTTTGTATTTACATTTGAAAACACCAAGACGTTGTCACTTTTCGTTTGGTGCATTAAGGAATCGTTTCAATGATATCTCTCACATTTTAGTGATGTTAAGTCGCTCCGATAGACACCTCTTCTTTCTCCCACCATTTTTTCCCCTAATTTAAATGGTTAATTTGACATGCTTACTATTTTTTTAAATCTTTGTTTTCTGTTATTAATTGTTGTGTTTGGTTTTGGGGACACAACTTCAAAGCATAAAAACCTAGAACCATCTAAAAACCAAAACTACAAATTTTTTTTTTTTTTCATTTTACTTTCTGCTTCCAATTTGTTTTCTGTGTTTTCTTTATTTCATATATTTCTTTCATTTTTGGCTTTCGCTTTTCAGGAAACAGAGGTCTCTTCCCACGAAACCTTGCAGCAAGTTGTTCTCCCACGTTCAGCACAGGTTCTGATGTGTACCTCTCATTTCTTTCAAGATTTTGTTTGCTCAAGTTATCCAATTTATTGCTATCCTAACTCATTATTATTCTCAACTTTATTCCCATCATCTTTTAGTGTTTTGATTTTCACTTGGTTTGGAATTTGTTGTTCTCAGATTGAAGTTGCTGATTTATGCCCAATATGTTTAGAATGAGAATTTAATCTAAAGCTAATTCATATGCACTTGAATATTGTCCAGGAAAATTTGGTTAGATATGGGCTCAAATTGCAAATTTGGAAGTACTGATACATGTGTTTAGGAAGTTTTTTTGATACATTTGAATTTTACAATGATTCATTAAGTGTTGTTCCTTTTACATGTACACAAGGTGTTGATAAAATTCTTAAGTGATGTTTTGTTGGCCTTTTTTATTCCCTTCCCCAGTGATGCTATTAGCCCAAAGCATTGACTCCTTCAAGGTCACTCTTTTCCTCCCTTTCCAACAGAATTGCAGCATATAATTGTGAATTGTTTTAACTTTTATTTAGTTTTGCTAATTCTTTTATTTTCAAATTGCTTTTAGTTCAAGTATTATTGATTTCAAAAGTCAATTTGGATTATAAGACTAAAATCTGCACCTAAGAATTAGTTAAATTTTATGTTCATTTTTCAGATTTCAATTTGCTTCCAATAATTGTGAAATATTACTTTTTATTGAGTTTTTTTTTTTTTTTTTTTTTTTTTTTTTTTTGTTGGAGAGGTTTAAATTTGATTTTGGTTTTGATTCCTTTTTGTTTCGAGCTTTTGGGTTTTCCATGGAAATGTTTGTTTTCTTAATTTTTCGATTTTTTTTAAAATCACTAAGCCTTTCTCTTCTTCTTTTTTTTTTTTTTTTTTTTAATTTAGGTATGCAATGTTACTTTTTATTGAGTTTTTTGGTTGTATAGGTTTAGATTTGATTTTGGCTTTGATTCATTTTTGTTTTGGGTTTTTGGGTTCTCTGTGAAATTTTTTTCTCTCTCAATTTTACGCTATTCTCTCAATTGCACCGTTTTATAGTTTCTCCATGAAATTTCGGGTTTAGTTTTGTACTTCCATTTTGTAATCTTAACAAAATCATTGGGATAAGTATATAATTTAATGTTATGCTGATATTTCTTAAACCTTCCCTGCCGATCTGCTTTGCGCTCTGTTTTATTTCTTCTCTGCAACAAAGAGAGTTCTTAAGGGTTTGGGTTTTGGGGTTTTGAGAGAGAGGGAGAACAACTTACAGGTAGGGTTTGGGGATGCAATAGTGGAATAGTTTGATGATCCATAGTAGGGCCCTTAGTTTGATGCTACCTGTAAGTTGTGGATGCTTTTCTTCTCAATGGCATGGAACAGAGCGAATGAAGTTGGAAACTGATCGAAGATGATAGTTGATTGAGTTTGATGACAATTGATAGAGAAGGGAAAAAAAAATTACGACGCAGTTTCTAGATTTGGGTATGAAAGGTTACTTTGAATTGTGTTTTTTTGTTGGATAGGTTTAGATTTGATTCGTTTGTGTTTTGGGTTTGGGGATTCTCTATCGAAATGTTTGTCTTCTCAATTTTAGATATTCTCTTATGTTTTTTTTAGATTACAAAAATCACTAAAATATTGATTTAATCTTAACGAAATCATTGGGATTAAATAAATATAGGATTGAATGTTGTTCTAATAATGGCGTGACCCATTCTTCACATCCATGTTTCTCTCTCTGCCTCAATTTACTCCTTCACAGTCTCAAGTAAGTTATGCTCACCTTTTTTTTTTTTTGGTAACTTTTTATTTGGGAAATTATGATTCATTCATTCATTCTGTTGTTTCTTTGCTGAATTTATTTGTGATTAAGGAATTTTCATTTTGTATGTGAATGTTCTGCTTTATGAAATGGGCAATGCTTTTATGATTTCTTCTTTTCATATTGCTTTGTTACAGTGTGAAACTTGGAAAACATTTAGTTGTTTATACGTGAATTTGATGTGGAATTTGATTTTTACTATTAATTAAAGCCTTTTTTTTTTTAAATATTGTTTATAAATTTCATGGTGTTGAATGGAAAGCCAAGTCCAAAGAAGAAAAAGAAATTGTCAATTCTTCCCCTTTATCGTATCTCTTATTTGGCGTTTTTACTTTTCTATTGATTTCAATATTTGTTCTATATTGAAATATTAACTGCTTTTTCTTTTCTCTCCTTTACTATGGAATGCCTGCATTGCCATTAATTTTGTTACTGAAAGGCTTGAACTGAATTTTTGGTCAATTGCTTCTTAATTCTGATTTTAGTTTAAGGTGAGTGGAAGCATGAAGGCAAGCAGATGTAGAAGCTGTCCAAGAAGCCAGACGTAAGATAAAGCTTAAGAGATAAAGCAGTACGACAAGCATTAGGCCATTGTGACTGAACAAATATGAGGTAATGTTTTGCCTTACCAAAACAATGGTTAAGATTTCTGTATAGATATTATACGCTAGATTCGATTTACAGAGTTGGATAACTACAATATAGATGTTTAAATTTAAACTACAAGATCAACATAAACAAAACTCCTAGAATATAGCTTCAGTTTCTTTCTATCTTATCTCTTCTATTTGAAAGTGATTGTGATCATGTAGTCTTTGAATTTGAGTAGGCTGACTCCATTTGTGGTTGAACCTTATCATTATCTGGCCCACCAAGTGGATGTGATGGTGGGCATGGTATTGGTGGTTGAGGGGGGTTATGGTGGTGCTTTTGTTAAGGCCCTAGATGTGACAACTGAAGAAATACGGGAGCTTTTTGGAGGCATTGGACAAGTAATGTACTACATCTTTTCTTTTGAACTCCTTGCATTTAAGTTTTCTTAAAAAAAAAAAAAAAATTAACATGGTTTTCATTCAAGCTGTATTTGGTTACTAGGAAAATGTTGGAGCAGAATGGGACTGAGGTTTTAAAAGTTTTTATGTTTTATTTTTTTGGTTTTATGGAATCAAGAAAGCAATATATTTTGCTGGGAAAACTAATTTTGATTGGCTTTTTATTTTTATTTTTTTGGTAACTTGAAAAATGGTTTTGGATTACTTTTGTTGAGCTTTTTATTTAATTTTCGAAACATCTGTAGCCTAAAATTTAGGGACACAAATTGGTTTTTCTGTTTCTTAAAAGTTTCTTTGAGTTTATGATTCTAATTTACTGTCAGTTAGCTTATGCTGTTGAGATATAGGAAGGAAAAGTTCCATTGTCTTGAAACTATTTTTTGATTTTGTGAGTATTTAGCAACCCAAATAGCCCTCTATTTACTTCCAAAGGAATTTATTGAAGAAGAAAAAATTATGTTTTAAGAGTGATATATTTGAAGTGTTCTTCAACTGCTTCTTTTCCCTTTGAGAACCAAAACTGTTACTTGAAAATATATTGAAAAACCAAACAATTTTTACCTTGGTTGGCTTAAGTTTGTAATTTTTTAACAAACCTAACAACAAAAAGGGAGGGAAAGATTCAAGATATAGTTCTTTCTTCCTTCCCTTAACTTTCTCTATCATCAAGTGGTGTAGTGTTATTATTTCAGCAATTAGAATTTATTCTCCTTCACACCTAATCCTATTCTAGCTGTTATACAGGTCTCCATTCCCGGTGCATTGAGTTTGCTCTCAGTTATTGATAGCAAAGGCAAAACAAGAAGGCAGATCTTCTTTAACTTCATCCCATGAATCCTCTCCTGGATTAGGATCACCATACCCCTGGCTCAGATTGCCACGATCTGAGGAAGGAGGTTTACAATTGATAGAACTTCTTGGAGAATGTGCTAGCCATGTAACTGGCAAATGTCTTCATAGTGTTAATACTAGGCTTGAAAGCATAATGTGTTCCAGTAATCAATTTTTTTGGATGAAAGTTAAGTTCAAAACTAACCCCCCCCCCCCTTTTTTAAAAAAAAAAATTTTGAGCTTACCAAGTAATATTTCTGCAATCACTTGATAATTTTAAGGCTATTTAGCAATAGGCGCTATCATTTGCCTAGCCAGTTAGCACAAAACCATCAATATAGATCATTAGATAGCTCATATTGCAATCTTTTCAATATAATTTATTTTAGTCTTACCAATCTTTCAATTTGAGATTCTGAATTAATTTGTTTCAATTCCATTGGCATAGTTATGATATGTTTTTAATATGTGAGCTTTGCTTCAAATGATTGTATGAAAATAAAAGGAATAAAAGGAATTATTCATTGAAGAAGAAGCAAATGAAGAAGAATAATGCACTTGCAATAATGGTTTTGTAATATGAATGTATATTATGAAACATTCATATACGTGGATAGTACAATATATTTAGGATAGTACACTTTCAAAGTTTCTTATTGAGTTAAAAGAGATTGATTAAACGACATCATTGGGTTATTTTAGGTTTTTTTAAAAGGTGTAGGAGTGGTGGAAAAAGTAGGAGTAGAGATGGAGATGAAAGAGTATGAGTATGAGCAATTAGCTAAAACCCTTGAAATGTTTGGAAAAAACATCGCATTTGCCTACAAGCACTATATCTTTCTTTTCTTTTTGTTTGTTTTTGTTTGTTTTTTAAATTTAACATAAATTTGTCGATGTTGGGACTAAAGGATATTAGAGTAGTAGTAAGACGCCAAGCTATAGGCCTATAACTGCCCTAAAGTGCTTACAGTCCATTGTAGTTTCATATACATTGCGCTCTTATAAAGTACTCTCTACCATAATTACAATATATGTAGGATGGTACACTATCAAAGTTTCTTATTGAGTCAAAATAAGGGAAGACATTATGAAATTGATTAGGTGGGAAATCTAGAATAAATTTTAATTTAATGGTAAATTCTAATTCTATAGAACTATCTTACCAAAAAAGAAAAACACTATTGATCTAGATAGTTTCCAGTTAACCTAGAATCTCTAATGCTGTTTTAAGAGTGGATCAAATTTTATGTATAGTTGTAGTTTTGAAAGTGTATCTTGAAATATGAAGTTGTATTTCTTTTGCTTTGGCACTTGATTTACTGTCATTTCTAGCTATTTCAAAGAAAAAAAAAAGATGTTGGACTTAGGAAGTGCTAACGACATAATGTGCTTGCAGTTTACTTTTTTTGTTTTAGGCATTAAGGATTTTCACCCTTGATTTTAATAACCAGATTTCAATATGCATACTTTAGACTGTATAGTAATAATAATTTTTTTCTAAAGGAATTATGGAATTTTTTGGGTTAATTACTGCATTTTTAAATAATGAACAAACAGATTGATAACTAACGTATCTTTTACACTTTGCAACAGATTTTTAGACGTCGATTTCCCTTCTACTTATCTCATATGTTTTAGCAAGCTTTTTTCTTTATAGATTGATTTTATTAACCAAATTTCCCTTCTACATATTTCATACTTCAATAACTATATTCTCTCAAATCCACAGCCTTTAAAAAAACCTTGAACCAATTAGTTATAACTTATGGGATTTCAATTAACATTTTTTCTAAATCATGTGTTGATGCCAGGTTATGTCTGTCTTTTAGAAGGACAACTGCATCAAGTGAAATATATTAAGTTGATGGTTTTCTAATTCAAAAAATGATCTTGCGCATTGCGCGGGTTAAACGCTAGTAAGTGATAATGCATGTGGCTTTTTTTAAGTTTTTGAAAACTCTTCAAAGTTTAAGTAACTCTCTATTAACTTTACGTAAAGGTATGGGATAGGGAGATCGTTCTAACTGCTCTATCAGATTATTATGAAAAAGACATGGACCTCCTCTAAAAAGAGAGGGAAACTTCACGGATGTAAGACTAACTAATTAACTTCCTCACTAGCATTTAAGAAACAAGATTCATTTTTTCCAATAATGAAACTTTTGATTATTAGCCTTATAGTTACAGGGAATCTGGTCTTCTGATGTTTCATCATCGGAACATTGCGATGATATTCTTTCATGCGTAATCAAGTGATTCTCTCTCTCTCTCTCTCTCTCTCTCTCTCTCTCTCTCTCTCTCATACCCCTTATTCAGATTTATTTTTCAACAAATGCTTCTTGCAAAATTTCTAAAAAATTAAAAATTAATAGCTATGTTATCAATAAATTTTTTAAATTGAAAGTTTTTGAAATTTAAAATTATGCATAAAATATAATCTTATAGATCATATAGTAAATAGTATCCAACTGACACAAAATTTGACATGTGTATTAAGAGCGTAAAGAACATGCAATTCAACGGTTAGATTTAAAAATACGTAGTAATGTTTATTTTATTGAGTGAGGTTGTAGTCTTAGGTTACAACCTTACTCAATATCTTTTTATTGGAGGTGAATTTTGACAAACCCATCATTGGATTACATCTTCTTCTTATATTCTCCGTACTCGTAAAATTTCTAGAAGATTAAAAATCAATAGCAATGTCATCAACAAATTATTTAAATTGCAAGTATTTGTAGTTTAAAATTATGCATAAAATATAATCTTATAGATCATATAGCAAATAATATTCGATTGACACAAAATTTGATATGCGTATTAAGAGCATAAAGAATATGCAATTCAATGATTAGATTTTAAAGATACGTAGTAATATTTATTTTATTGAGTGAGGTTGTAGTTTTATACTACAACTAATTTTGTTGTTAAACTTTGTCCATACATAAAACATCCTTTGCATATGCATGTAGGAGTACAAACACACAAACAACACAGATACACACGGATAACACAAACACACCCAAGCTCTTACAAATCACTTTTCAAAGTCAAGTTTTTCCCCTTTCTTTCTTTTTTCCCTAATGGTGGTATATATGCAGGTGGGCTGTAGAGAGCATAAACATAGCTTGCAAATGGGGTTACAAAGGAGTTTACCCTGCTACAACTCTAGCAGGTATGCAAATCCCCCTTACATCATAAAAACCAAAGCCAGTTTAAGATGGAAAATTATTCCTGTCAATCCATTACCAATTACAGCATGCTAGATCTAGCAAATTGAGGGTATATTTCAATCTCCTTGTTTGAAATTTATGTATTTAGGATTGTCCATTTGTTCCAATTTGTCAAGCATAAAATAAAAAAAGAATATTACAATTTCGACCATCATCAAATTACGTACAAAACAAATCTAGGCATAAAAAAGTGATCAACAGCTAGCCTTGTTTCAAATTAGGATGACATAGTAGTTAATTTGCATATTTTGTGTGCTTTTAGATGATTATTTCGACTCAAGGATGCCAATCGTTATGAAACGAATTGCTCATGGTGGAGTTTGATTAGCTATGATTTTGAACAGCGTTTTTGGTGACACTGATGAAGGATTTACAATAGCTACTTAAAGCAGTCCATCAACACAAAAATACTTGAATATTCTTCATTTTCTTTTGTTGACCAATAATTGCTTTTAACTCAACTTGTTAATAATTGTTAATTTGCATTTAATGACTGTAAAGATCAGATAATTGAAAATTTTTCCAAGCCTTACCTTACACGGTTTAGGCATTTTCATATATATGAGAGTTTGTTACAAATTCAAATTGTGAATACAGTTCAAATATACAAATCCGGATATACCTCTAGCTCATCTCTTAGATACAAATTCAAATATGATTCTATCCTATCTCATCACAAGTCTAAACCTATCTGATCATATCTTATTCAAATATGATTCAAATATACAAAACAAATACGGATCAGCTGTTATCCTTGGCAACTACAGCTGTATCCTTAACATGCCCCGGCAAGCTCAACGGTATGGAAGATACATTGAGCTTGGTCCGAAGAAAAGCAAATCTGGAGGAAGACAAGGGCTTTGTAAAAATGTCAGCAAGCTAATCTCGGGTAGACAGAAAACGAATGAGAAGTGAACCATCAGCAACCATGTCCCGAACAAAGTGAAAATCAATTTCAACATGTTTAGTGCGGGCATGAAAAACAGGATTTGAGGATAAATAGGTTGCACCTGTTGGGAAATCATCATGTTTGTATCGCATACAAAACATACGCAGCGGAAAAATAAACGGATCTACTTCATTCGCAAGTGATAACATGCACTATGTAGGTTTCAGAATATAAGAACAAGAGAGTGTACCTTGATGCGGTGAAATTCAAAAACGAATGAAGAAGTACTCGGGATGACTTTCAATCTTCACTCCAATTCCACTTGATGCCCAAGATGTGTGGTCTCTCAATCAGTTCTTTGTTTCTAGAGAGAATATGAAAGAGTGTCTCTCTTCCTTATTTCATTACCATTATTATGATAAAACATACAAACCATTTCATTCTATATAAAATTCTGTATGTTTCTCTCCACATAACTGATTATCTAATTGGGCTAGCCTTTTGGGCCTTCCCAATTGGGCTTTTAGTGTGTGGCTTGGAGTGGGATCAAAAGGGAACAAATAAGACACTAGCTCCAATGGGCCTTGGGCTTTTCTGTCAACTCTTGACAAGTCCAAAGTTACCATTAATTATATTTAATACCACTATATAAATATAATTGCACTCTAGGCCTCATTAATAAATTATATCCCAAGACTTTATTATACATGCAACCCCTTCATAAAATATTCGTAGTAATACAAAGTCATGAATATAGATTGCCACTTTGTAAATTACTACATCTTAATCCTTGAGTACCCGGTTTAATCCTTTTGAGTTATTCACCATATATTTATGAAATCCAATTTCATAAATATATACTTTAGTCTTACTAAAGTGGTTAGGCCTAACTCTCTGAATAACTGTACTCATTAAACTTATCTCAAGGGAATATTTTATATCTCCGTTAAGAGACTATGAATTCCATCTTGAGAATATATGTTCCACCAACACTAAATGTGGCTACCCAACATGCTGAGGTTTTGACCCTTACTTTAGATCTCACTCCTGATATATCAAAGCAACCTACATTTCATGATCAGGTCCATTATTCTCTCAGGATTAAGAGTTCATGTGAATACAAGTCGTGAGATTTATTATTCAATTGACAGTCGTTAGGAAAATAATAAATCTCACAGCGGTCTAGTTCAATATGTCTTAACTCTTAAAACATATCAACATATTAACTAGAAATCATCATTTCCATGATCAAGACAAATCATCGTAGTTAATATGTTATAGTCTTCGCAGATGAAATGCCCAATTTCATCACCGACTACGAACCAAAATTCTGAGTTTACAAAGAACTTGTGATCTATATCTTCTGTGACTAAATCACATAAATCACATACTATGCATCTCATGGACTATTTGATAATGTCCGTATATTCATGTTACCATTATTCTAGATAAGAATAAAACAACTTTATTAAACACAATATTAAGTCATACATCATTTCTCACATAATGTCATACATAATATCATACATAGCATCATACAATAGGATTTAAGGGCACATATCCTAACAGCACCAATATTATCACACCACAGAACAGGAGAACTAGAGATAGGAATCCCAAGCTCAAACAAAAGGGTACGCAGCCATTTAACCTCAGCGGAAGCATTGGCAAGGGCCTTGTATTCTGCCTCTGTGCTAGATCGAGCCACTGTCTGTTGCTTTTTACAACTCCATGAGATAAGATTGTTGCCCAGAAAGACACAGAAACCTCTAGTAGACCGCCGATCATCACGACATCCAGCCCAATCTGCATCAGAGAAGGCTTGAAGAGTATGGAATTTAGAGCGGTGCAGCTGTAAACCAAAATGAATAGTTTGCTTAAGGTAACGCAATAGGCGTTTGACAGATTGCCAATGGATGTTAGTAGGGCGATGCATAAACTGAGAGAGCTTGTTGACTGTAAATGAGATGTCAGGACGGGTGATGGAGAGATATTGCAAAGCTCCAACAGTGCTGCGATACAGAGTGACATCAGAAATGGGATCCCCTTCAAAGGCAGATAAACTTGTGGATTGAGCCATGGGAGAGCTAACGGGCTTTGCCTCAAGCATATTTGTCTTCCTTAAAAGATCAACAATGTAACGTTTCTGAGACAAGACAAGACCTGTGGAGTTTGGCAGAACTTCAACACCAAGGAAAAAATGAAGAGGGCCTAAATCCTTAATGGCAAAATTAGACTTTAGATGACAAAGAAGGTCATCAATTGCAGAAGGTTTAGAAGCAGTAATAATAAGATCATCCACATAGATGAGAAAATATATAGTAACGGTGGCACTGTGATAGATAAAAAGAGAAGAGTCAGACCTCGATCCTTTGAAGCCCAAAGCAAGTAAATGAGAAGAGAGCCGTGAGAACCAAGCTCGAGGGGACTGCTTCAACCCATAAAGAGCTTTCTTCAACTTGCATATGTGTTTAGGAAATTGAGGATGAACGAACCCAGGAGGCTGAGACATATAAACATCTTCAGATAGGTGTCCATGTAAGAAGGCATTTTGAACATCGAATTGTCGAAGAACCCAGCCTCGTGAAACGGCAATGGAGAGAACCGTTCTTACAGTGGTGGGTTTAATTACAGAACTGAAGGTTTCGCCAAAGTCAATAGCAGGCAATTGATGAAAGCCCTTGGCCACCAAGCGAGCTTTATAGCGCTCCACAGAACCGTCGGTGTTTCGCTTCACCCGAAATACCCATTTGCATCCAATGATATTGCGAGCAGTGTGAGGAGGAACCAGAGCCCACGTCTGATTTTTCAGCAAGGCATCAAACTCGGCATTCATGGCTGCACGCCAATTTGAGTCTTTCACAGCGGTGGTGAAACACGTGGGTTCAACAATAGGCTCATTACCATCAGCGAGAAGAGCATGTGGAACTGGATATCGCACGGTGTCGTCGGTGAAGGTTTTGGGTTTGGTGATGGAGTTTTTGGAGCGGGTTGTCATGGGATGGGTGGGTTGAGGTTCAACAGATGGGTGTTGATGATCGGTGTTTAGGTTTTGAGGGAGAGGAAGGTCGGGGTGTGTGGGTTGAGGACCGGTGAGAATGGGTTGAGGGAGTAGAGAGTCGGTGAGTGTGGGTTGAGAAGATGGAGGGTCGGTGAGTGTGGGTTGAACAGGTGCAAGGGAATTGTTTTGGAGTGGTGAGGGAGGCAGAGTGATATGAGAGGGAAGGGTTTCAGGTTGGTGTAAAGAAGATGAAGCAGGGGCTTCGGGCCGGGCCTGTGAGGGAGTGAGTTGGGCCGAAGAGTGTTGTAATATCCCGGAAAAAAAAAAAAAAGATTAAAAGGAAGGGTATTTAAGTAAATCTCTTGTGGGGTCAATTTTATAATTTATAATTATAAAGACTTTTTAGAAAATAAGGTTGAAACCCTAGCTATATATATAAGCATATTAAGTCAATATATTTGGAGAGATATTTTGAGAGAGGAAACTACTCAAAGGATTGAAGCAGAGAAAAATTGACTATACTATTGAGGTAAGAGCCTAAAATCTCTTCTTATCAAATTTAAGCTTTATTTTAAAATTAAAGTATATTTTTTTGTGATGACATCGGCGAACTGTAAGACTTTTTAGACATGTCCGTAAGGGTCACTTTCTGCACAATTTTGTTGCTTAAGGAACTGCGCCCGTAGTGATGGA
Organism: Lithocarpus polystachyus; assembly: GCA_033629205.1. Lineage (NCBI taxonomy): Eukaryota > Viridiplantae > Streptophyta > Magnoliopsida > Fagales > Fagaceae > Lithocarpus > Lithocarpus polystachyus. The sequence continues at coordinate 49,165,339 of CM066166.1, forward strand.
ATTGGAGAAAAAAAAAAGAAAAAAAAAAAAAAGAAGAAGACAAAAGGTCAAGTGTGCGTAGGTTTAGGTGAGGTCTGACAAGTTAAAAAAAAAAAAAAAAAAGTGTGAAGAAGAATAAGGCTAGCTGTACACGTCCTTGTCTTCCTACTGAGACATACGACTGGGTCCTATAGTATAGAGTGGCAGAAAATATATATATATATATATATATATAGATAAAGAAATATATTATGATATTAAGAAATTTTGGTGCGAGATAACAGTAGATAGCTATTGAATATTTTTAGTAGTCTCTTTATCTAGCTGGGTACCATTATAAGTCCTAAAATTGTTTGATTATTGAGTAAGAATATTTGAAAATTGTTCTAGGTGATATCTAAAGATTTTAGAGGAATTGTTAAGGAAAAAGTTTCTTTTGGTATGGCTTTTGGAGGTAAGTAACCTTATCCTAATTGGTTTTATTTTGCGTATTTTAATTACTGAAATTGTTTATAGTTATTACAATTTTATTTCTATTGTACTACAGATTTCAAGTAAAGAATTATTACAAAAATATCTGATTACTGAATATATGATGTAATTCATGTAATTGCTTTTAGCTATACTGATTCAAAGTAAAGGGTAAAGAATTCTCACAAATACATGTGAGTTTTGAATATAAGGTTATTTTATTTAATTGTTTTATAGCTATAATGATTTAAAGTAAATAATATAGAAATATCACAAATAGATTTGAATATTGAAGATATGATTATATAAATGTGTTTGAATAAGATATTTTTGTTAGAAATTATGATTTTATATATATGATTATGAACAATTTGACTATGAATTTATTATGATACCTAGCCAATGGGGGTTATTCATTGGTATTCTGATACCCAAACCAATGGGGGTTATTCATTGGTACTCTGATACTCTGATACCCAAACCAATGGGGGTTATTCATTGGTACTCTGATACTCTGATACCCAAACCAATGGGGGTTATTCATTGGTACTCTGATACCCAAACCAATGGGGGTTATTCATTGGTACTCTGATACCCAGTCAATGGGGGTTATTCATTGGTATTTTGATACCCAAACCAATGGGGGTGATTCATTGGTACACTGATACCCAGCCAATGGGGGTTATTCATTGGTACTCTGATGCCCAGTCACGGGGATATAGCGTGACCATAGTCATAAGATTGTTAAAAATATGAATTACGTTTGAATATTTGAACTACTTTGAGTCTTTAAAACTACATACGTGATTTCGGAAACGTTTGAGCATTTGAGCTATTTTGAGTCATTAAAACTGCTTATATATTTTTTGGAACATATTGTAAGTTATAACTTTGATATATAAAAAAAAAAAACTGAGTACTTTCTAAACCATCTATGATATATTTGTCAGATTAAAGTATATGGTCTATTTGAAACTTGTTATTTTTAAGACTATGAAAATTCTTTAGTTATTTTTTTGAAAACCCATAATATATTACAACCTTTGAAGACTTTTATTACATTTTATTACTTTACAGATTTATTGCTTGATAGAACTTATTAGGACTTTGGTTACTTATTGAGTTGTCAACTCACCCCCCTTTTTCCCCCTCTAGTTTCAGATTGTGAAGAATATCAAGTTTTGGGAGTTTTGATGTTGTGTTGTGAGCAGAAAAAGAATCTTTGTGATACTGGGATTGCATGGTCGTCTAATAGTTTTATATTTATTGGCCAATTGGCATTATGTATATGAGGTTTGGAATTTATTCCTGTTAAATTATTGGAGAGCTATTCATAAAAAAATTTGTTGAGGTATTTTAGATTTATTTGATTTAATTTTTGAGGATAAATTTTAGTTGCTAAGAAGGCCTTGCACACTTGTAGGTGCTTGTTTTATAAGTGTGCGGCAGTTGTCACGTGCCTATCTTTATACTTGGGTTCGGGGCGTGACAATTATAATGGTATCAGAGCTTAGGTTATGATCTTGCAGACTCTGTAGTAGGATTTGATTTGGATCAAAGTTTGTGCACTAGGGATTATGGTTTTAGTCATTGTTTATGAGGGTTATTAGGTCATAGATAGTGTTCTTTTGATGACTTGACGAGAAGTGTAAGTGAGGTTCCATCATATGATGATTTATGAGATCATATTTGATGGTTTTGATACTTATGTCTTTGTGGTTATGCATAAGTGACTTATAAATACAAAGGGAGGATTTTAATTGATATACTTCTATGATCTTATACTCATATTAAGTGGGTGTATTTTATTCTTGAAAATTTTGTAATTGAGCAGGTTGGTTATTAAAACTTCTTCTTCTTATTAAAAGGAAAAGAGAGTGAGAAAAGAACAAGTAAAGGAAATCTTCCTGCTGTTTTGTGATTGATCTTTTGAAAACTCATTTGATAGTTTTGCCTAATATAGTCGACCTACCTAAGGTTAGTTTGATCTGTAGGAGATTCTCATAGGTTTAATTATTGAATGATAGTTTACTATATGCCCTATTCAAAATTTGGAGTGGTTTTAGGGAATTGGAAATTGCAGAACTTTATTTAGGGGTTAAGGTTTGATGTTAGAGCTATGATTCCTTGATTTTAGTTTATATGGAGAAAGGAAATTGATGGAAAGTTCGTAGTGTGAAGGAAATTAATTTGTGGAAATTGTAGTTCACATTATATTATATGTTATTATATAAATTTTGAGAGTGTTTAAAGAATTTAGTAATATATCGATGGACTTCCTTGGATTCTAATGTTAAGGACCGAGACCTTCTTTTTGATCATTGTTCTTGTTAGGGTTGACCTACATGGATTACCATTGCCTAATTTATGTGCGAGGTAGTCCCTAAATGTTTTTGAGACATGTTCTGTAACTTAGAAGTTTGAGGTCCTCAATTTCTTTCTATAGACTTGGAGGATTGTTTAATATCTTGGGGAAATAAGTTTTGATGCCAGAAATGTAATTCTTTGAACTTAACTGATAAGGGTTAATGGATTGGCTCAATAGAAAGTGAAGTGGATAGAACACGAGTACGTGGTAGTATTGAATTGGACTAGTGAACCATATTTTTGATTGGATATTGAAGGAGTTGGGATGGCAAGAGTTTTTATTTTGAAAGACTATTACAATATGAATTATAGTCAATTGCTGTACCTTTTGTTTTATATTGGCAGATGGTTAGTGATTATAAATTGCAGAGTACTCTTAAGTTCTAGACTATTATAAACTGCTGGGATTATTTTTTGCAAGGTAAAAAAAAAAAAAAAAAAACAAAAAGGGGATTTGAGATACTTCATGGACTATTTCCTTCTAGCCGATGTATACTTAGAGACTTGTTTTCATAGTAAGCAATGTAATTATAAGGAACCCATCTCTTCAATGAGTTCCTGCCCAAGTATCATTTGGAGATTATAGGTAAATAAGTGTCGCTTATTTGAGAAGATAATTTATGGTTAAAATAGAGGTTCTTTGAAAGACCTTATACCAATGCTCAATTGATTATTTATGGAGATTTTGGAATTTCTTTTTCTTACAAAACTTGAGGAAGAAAATATATAGTGATATACGTATATGTTGTAAATTAGTTTTGAACTTAGGAAGGTTTGGAACTTTGGACGCACTACTTAATTTTGAGGTATAGAATTAAACGGATGCTAACATTCAATGGTCTATGGTGAATCTCAAAATTTTGGATTTCCCTAGTCGCAATTTTTGGAGACTACTTAGGCCTTGGAATTTTGTTGAAATTGATAATTGGTGAAAAATTAATTATTGTGGTTAATCTAAACAAATGGGCCTTGGAACTTTTATTCATATTGAGAGGAACTTAGAGAGCTATTTAGACTAGGGATATGTATATCTTAAAAGAATCTTATTATATGGTTGTTCTTAAACTATGGGTAATTGAGTAAGGGATTTGTATTATGCAGCGGAAACATTGTGGCTCCATTTGCTTGGAAATTTTTATCTTACAAATCTTGGGAAGGAAAAGTCTATGCATATGTTGTGAAATAGTTTTGAACTATGGTGATGAGAGATGAATTTGTATAGATCGATATAATTGTGGCTTTAGAGTAGCGCAATGGAAGCGTGATAATTCGTTCAACTGGTGATGAATTCAGAGGACTGAATTCTTATAAGTGGGGGAGATTGTAATATCCCGGAAAAAAAAAAAAAAAAGATTAAAAGGAAGGGTATTTAAGTAAATCTCTTGTGGGGTCAATTTTATAATTTATAATTATAAAGACTTTTTAGAAAATAAGGTTGAAACCCTAGCTATATATATAAGCATATTAAGTCAATATATTTGGAGAGATATTTTGAGAGAGGAGACTACTCAAAGGATTGAAGCAGAGAAAAATTGACTATACTATTGAGGTAAGAGCCTAAAATCTCTTCTTATCAAATTTAAGCTTTATTTTAAAATTAAAGTATATTTTTTTGTGATGACTTCGGCGAACTGTAAGACTTTTTAGACATGTCCGTAAGGGTCACTTTCTGCACAATTTTGTTGCTTAAGGAACTGCGCCCGTAGTGATGGAATTGGAGAAAAAAAAAAGAAAAAAAAAAAAGAAGAAGACAAAAGGTCAAGTGTGCGTAGGTTTAGGTGAGGTCTGACAAGTTAAAAAAAAAAAAAAAAGTGTGAAGAAGAATAAGGCTAGCTGTACACGTCCTTGTCTTCCTACTGAGACATACGACTGGGTCCTATAGTATAGAGTGGCAGAAAATATATATATATATATATATATATAAAGAAATATATTATGATATTAAGAAATTTTGGTGCGAGATAACAGTAGATAGCTATTGAATATTTTTAGTAGTCTCTTTATCTAGCTGGGTACCATTATAAGTCCTGAAATTGTTTGATTATTGAGTAAGAATATTTGAAAATTGTTCTAGGTGATATCTAAAGATTTTAGAGGAATTGTTAAGGAAAAAGTTTCTTTTGGTATGGCTTTTGGAGGTAAGTAACCTTATCCTAATTGGTTTTATTTTGCGTATTTTAATTACTGAAATTGTTTATAGTTATTACAATTTTATTTCTATTGTACTACTGATTTCAAGTAAAGAATTATTACAAAAATATCTGATTACTGAATATATGATGTAATTCATGTAATTGCTTTTAGCTATACTAATTCAAAGTAAAGGGTAAAGAATTCTCACAAATACATGTGAGTTTTGAATATAAGGTTATTTTATTTAATTGTTTTATAGCTATAATGATTTAAAGTAAATAATATAGAAATATCACAAATAGATTTGAATATTGAAGATATGATTATATAAATGTGTTTGAATAAGATATTTTTGTTAGAAATTATGATTTTATATATATGATTATGAACAATTTGACTATGAATTTATTATGATACCCAGCCAATGGGGGTTATTCATTGGTATTCTGATACCCAAACCAATGGGGGTTATTCATTGGTACTCTGATACTCTGATACCCAAACCAATGGGGGTTATTCATTGGTACTCTGATACCCAGCCAATGGGAGTTATTCATTGGTACTCTGATACCCAAACCAATGGGGGTTATTCATTGGTACTCTGATACCCAGTCAATGGGGGTTATTCATTGGTATTTTGATACCCAAACCAATGGGGGTGATTCATTGGTACACTGATACCCAGCCAATGGGGGTTATTCATTGGTACTCTGATGCCCAGTCACGGGGATATAGCGTGACCATAGTCATAAGATTGTTAAAAATATGAATTACGTTTGAATATTTGAACTACTTTGAGTCTTTAAAACTACATACGTGATTTTGGAAATGTTTGAGCATTTGAGCTATTTTGAGTCATTAAAACTGCTTATATATTTTTTGGAACATATTGTAAGTTATAACTTTAATATATATAAAAAAAAAAACTGAGTACTTTCTAAACCATCTATGATATATTTGTCAGATTAAAGTATATGGTCTATTTGAAACTTGTTATTTTTAAGACTATGAAAATTCTTTAGTTATTTTTTTGAAAACCCATAATATATTACAACCTTTGAAGACTTTTATTACATTTTATTACTTTACAGATTTATTGCTTGATAGAACTTATTAGGACTTTGGTTACTTATTGAGTTGTCAACTCACCCCCCTTTTTCCCCCTCTAGTTTCAGATTGTGAAGAATATCAAGTTTTGGGAGTTTTGATGTTGTGTTGTGAGCAGAAAAAGAATCTTTGTGATACTGGGATTGCATGGTCGTCTAATAGTTTTATATTTATTGGCCAATTGGCATTATGTATATGAGGTTTGGAATTTATTCCTGTTAAATTATTGGAGAGCTATTCATAAAAAAATTTGTTGAGGTATTTTAGATTTATTTGATTTAATTTTTGAGGATAAATTTTAGTTGCTAAGAAGGCCTTGCACACTTGTAGGTGCTTGTTTTATAAGTGTGCGGCAGTTGTCACGTGCCTATCTTTATACTTGGGTTCGGTGTTGTGATGCCCCAATTTGATTGATTGATTGTGTGATGTGTGTGGGTGTGTGATGAGTCCCACATCGGGTATTTACTGGGTAGATCTGGGCTTTATTAACAACTACAAGGAGCCTCAATTGTGACTAGTCCTTTTGAGGTATAGCGCAGATGTGGCTAGCGCTTTTCCTTGGGTCGTTACATATGGTATCAGAGCCGGCCTAGTAACCTCGTGTGGGCTCAGAGACACTACCTCACAAAGTGGGCCCTAACAAGGACGTTAGGGATTTAAGTGGGGGAGATTGTGATGCCCCAATTTGATTGATTGATTGTGTGATGTGTGTGGGTGTGTGATGAGTCCCACATCGGGTATTTACTGGGTAGATCTGGGCTTTATTAACAACTACAAGGAGCCTCAATTGTGACTAGTCCTTTTGAGGTATAGCGCAGATGTGGCTAGCGCTTTTCCTTGGGTCGTTACAAGTGTCTTGGGGCGAAACTGAAGGCTGGCGGCCCAACAGAAAGAGGGGCTGCTGTATGAAGCCCAGTAGAGGATTGTACTTGACCTGAAGCAGATATGGACCTGAAAATTGTGGAACACGGCCTAGCAAAAGGAAAAATACCCTCATTGAAGAGCACATCTTTGGAAAAATAGAGACGACCTGAAGGAAGATGGAAACATTTATACCCCTTATGAATTAAACTATAACCAAGGAAGACACACTGAGTTGAGCGTGGTTGAAGTTTGTGAGAATTATAAGAACGTAAATTAGGCCAACATTCACAACCAAAGACACGCAAGAAAGTATAATCAGGTGCTTTAGTGAACATTTTTTCATAAGGAGATTGATTTTGAATTGTGGGAGTTGGAAGTCTATTTATCAGATAGCAAGCTGTTTGAAATGCATCTTCCCAATATTGAAGAGGAATGTAAGCATGATTTAATAAAGCTAAACCAGTTTCCACAAGATGACGGTGTTTGCGCTCAACAACACCATTTTGTTGAGGGGTGTGAGGACAAGAGACATGATGAGTGATGCCACAGGTTTGGAAAAATTTGTTAAGTGAGCGATATTCACCACCCCAATCAGATTGAACAACTTTTACTTTTCGATTAAAATAACGCTCAACATATTTTTGCCATTTAATGAAAATAGGTAGCACATCACTTTTATTTGTCATGGGATAAAGCCAAGTATAGTGACTATATGCATCAACAAAGGAGAATTAATATTTGAAACCAGATTTTGAGCAAATAGGAGATGGACCCCATACATCAGTGTGAATTAAATCCAAAGGAAAATTTATTTGGGTACAGGATAATGAAAAAGAAAGTTGTTTACTCTTAGAACTGAAACAAGCAGAACAAGATGTAACACTTTTGCTAGAAATAACAGGTAGATTAAACTTTGAAAGAACATGATGAACAATACGAAAGGCAGGATGTCCCAAGCGTGAGTGCCATTGTGTTGGAGAAGTACGTTCACCAACAAAGACAGATGACGACGAAGACACTTTATTGAAAGCAGAAGGAAAAAGGTACAATCCATTCCTACTCAGCCCGCGCAGTAGTACTCTCCCCGTTGGTCGATCCTTCACAAGAAAATAAGAAGGGTGAAATTCAATGAAGGTATTGGTGTCAGATGTGAATTTGTGAACAGAAATTAAATTTTTGGTAATGTGAGGCACATGGAGTACATTATGTAAAAGAAAAGAAGAGGAAGGAGTGGATAATTTAGTAGATCCAATGTGTTTAACATTTAAACCAATACCGTTACCAATGCGAATCTGATCAGGACCATGATACTCTTCTGCCTTCACATTCAAATTTGCAAAATCAGAAGTGAGATGATGAGTTGCACCAGAATCGGGGTACCAATTGAGATCTGGTGAAGCCTGTGGAGCGGCGAGCAAAGCATGCATATTGTCGGTAGTGTCAGTGGAGAAGGAATTATCAAACCTGTGATAGCACTTCAAGGCTGTGTGTCCTGGCTTATGATAAACCTGGCAAATAGGACGATTTTGGGGGGAAGAAGAATGACCACGCCCCCGTCCTCGAAAATTACTTTGATTCTTGGATGAGTCATGACCTACTGAGGGGGAGGAGCCACCACCACGACCTCCACGTGAAGGTCCTCGTCCCGCAAAATTGGCCCCTGCAATTGAGAGGTCTACAGTTGGTTGTTGATGCTCAAGTCGCAATTCATGAGCTAACAGATGCCCATATAATTCATCAATGGAGAGAGGATCAACCCTTGTAGTCACAGATGTAACAAAGGAATCATATTCAGATCCCAGACCAGCTAGGAGAAATGAGATGATTTCAAAATCATTCAAGGCATGAGCAGTAGCAGCAAGTGTATCAACCAATGTTGTAAACTGGTGAAAATAATCAGCAATTGAGGAATTTCCTTTCTTCAAAGTGGCGAGCTGATAGTGGATTTGCATTGTTCGAGCCCTAGACTGAGAGGTAAACATTCTCTCTAAGGCTTGCCACACATCCCTTGATGTGTTGAATTTGACCACATGAGCCAAAATATGCTCAGAGAGGGAGGATATTATGGCACTAAGAATCATCTGGTCTTGTAAGTACCATTGACTGAAATCCGGATTTTGGATGACTTGGATAGCTCCATTGGTTTCAATGGTGAGAGATTGAGGTGGAGCAGGAGTGCTTCCATCAAGATAGCCAAAAAGATGTTGCCCCTTAAGATAAGGAACAATCTGAGCTTTCCACAATAGGTAGTTGTCATGGGTTAGTTTGATGGTGAGAAGATGATGGATGGTAGGGAGGGAAGTGGGAGAAGAAGAAGTGGCAGTGTTGACAACAGAGGTGGATGAAGATGAGGAAGCCATTGAAAAAAAAAAGGACGTATGTCACAATAGCTCTGATACCATGTAAAGATCAGATAATTGAAAATTTTTCCAAGCCTTACCTTACACGGTTTAGGCATTTTCATATATATGAGAGTTTGTTACAAATTCAAATTGTGAATACAGTTCAGATATACAAATCCGGATATACCTCTAGCTCATCTCTTAGATACAAATTCAAATATGATTCTATCCTATCTCATCACAAGTCTAAACCTATCTGATCATATCTTATTCAAATATGATTCAAATATACAAAACAAATACGGATCAGCTGTTATCCTTGGCAACTACAGCTGTATCCTTAACAATGACTGATCCTGTAGGTTAGTCATTCATCCCTAGTTTAGTTTATAGATTCAAATAAGAGAACCTCTATTTCATTCAGATATGAAATTGTTACTTCCACACCCCTCCAGCACATGTACAGGCCATACATATAAGAAATAGAGAACAATGTAACAATTACAAGCGTGGAATAACATTTTTTCTAATGATTCTGTAGTGCATTCCACAACAAATCATGATGAATAATACTATGCCATCCTAATTTGATACAATGCCAGCTTTGGGTTTCCCCAATTTCGCTAAAGAGAGTGAAAAAAGCCCATAATTTCCTGAACTGCATCCAAAAGTTTTGTTAGTGGTTGGGCCAAGCAGTGAATGAACTAGGAGAAGTGAATTTTTTTTTTTTCTTCCAAAAGATTTAGGGCAAAGATATGAATCAAACATGTTCATGATTTCTATTATATCCCAAGGCCTCATGGAAGATAATTATGCAGAAACTAATGAAGTTTGAATTTGAATAATAAATTAGCAGTAGTAGATTAGGTTGTTATTGTTTCAAATTTGTATTTGACAGGAGTTAGTTACTATTATTTAGACTAGTTATTATCTCATTATAAGCATTTTTTTTTTTGTGTGAAAGAATGAATGGAATTGAAGCAGAAAATTAACCCAAAAAGTCTATTCTTCCTCTCAAGTTCGGGAGGCTAGTCACCTCAAATTGAGTAAGTTATCTTTAGGTTTTTAATATAAAACTCGAAGCGGGTTTAGGTTGGGTTTGGGTTTTAGTGATACTCGCCCTGAACCCGAACCCGAACCCAAACCTGACCCGTTAAACTAAATGAAAGTTCAAATAGTGTATAAAATACTAATGAACGTTTAGACCCCCAATTACAAAAATACCAACACAAGCTTATAATCAAACAGTATATGTGCGGAATATGAAATATAAGCTATATCCAAATTGGTAACACAATCTAAACCATAATTAATTACAAACACTAAAAATTAAAAGGTAAAGAGAAAGGACAAAGAGATGCAAACACAAAGATAACGCGCCGATGTGTTATCGAAGTGGAAACTGAAGTACTCGGTGAAAAACCTCTCCGCTACCCTCTAAGCGGTAAATGATCCACTAAAGAATATAGTTGAGATACATGAATAGCAGAAGACCCTCCAAGCCTAATCTACCCAGTGCACCTAAGCCCTCCAAGCTTCTTGCTTTAACGGGGTTATGCCGAACCTTGTCTTCTCTGAACTGCTTACCGGATTCTGCAATAAGCCCATTGCATTAACCAAACGAATTGGTCCTCTCTGAACTTCTTCTTAAGCTCCAAAAAACCTTCTCACTGATATGGGTATGGTGAGATAAGGATTTGACAAATGTACCTCTCAAGGATATGTCAATGGAGTGGGTGAGAGTAGAGGAATTTGGAGAATCAAATGATAAAGATTGTGGATGAGTCAATCTTGTTTTTCTCTAGGGTTTCTCACTCAAAATTCTCTCTGGAAGCTCTCTACATTTTGTGGGTATAAGGGTATTTATAGTAGTGTGTATGAGGAATGCGAAAAATCAGTTTTCATCCAAACAGGGCAATTTGGAGACTCAACCTCACCACTGTAATGAGTCGTGGGTCTAAGTCGCAAGCTAACTGCCTAACCAGATTGGAATATTTGTCTTGTAGTGCTCCAGCTGTCATGACCCTTCGGCTCCCTTACATGCTCCACACGTGTGCCACTTTGGCGACTTGCCAGTCGCGAGACTACTTTGATTACACACAACTTGAGTTTTCTTCACACTTTCTCACACATAACCCTTACATAAATCCCACCTAAATACAGGGTATCTAATTGCTAAATTACAAGTAAATTTGGCACTGAATAAAGCCAACAGATGATTGAATAAATTCAACTTTACAATCTCCCCTTTTGGCTATTTAGTGAAAAAACCCTAAAATAGACTCTAGACTTAACATGTGAGTTGAAAATAGTTACCAAAACTCACTCACACCTAACTCTAGAAACTGTGAAGCTCTTGAACTCGAACAAGTTTTTCCTGAAAATAATAACACAAAACGATCATTGTAAGCAAAAATCTTGAAATGCATATAGTTGGAAACATCGTGTTTGTATAGCATACAAAACATACGCATCCAAAAATTAACGGATCTACTTAATTGGTAATAGATAACATGTGCTATGTAAATTTCAAAATATAAGAACAAGAGAGTATACCTTGGTATGGTAAATTTCAAAACCGAAGATGAAAAGCACTTGAGAACACTTTTAATCTTCACTCCAATTCCACTTGATGCCCAAGATGTGTGGTCTCTCAATCAGTTCTATGTGTTTGTTCTAGAGAGAATATGAAGGAGTCTCTTATAACAACATACAAACCATTTCATGAAGATGTCTCTCTACAATAAATTCTATATGTATCTCCCTTAATAACTGATTATCTAATTGGGCTAGCCTTTTGGGCCTTCCCAATTGGGCTTTAGTGTGTGGCTTGGAGTGGGGCCAAAAGGGAACAAATAAGACACTAGCTCCAATGGGCCTTGGGTTTTTCTGTCAACTCTTGACAAGTCCTAAGTTACCATTAATTATATTTAATACCACTATATAAATAAAATTGCACTCTAAACCTTATTAATAAATTATATCCCAAGACTTTATTATACATGAAATCCCTTCATAAAATATTCCTAGTAATATAAAGTCATGAATATAGACTGCCACTTTGTAAATTACTACATCTTAATCCTTGAGTACCCTGTTTAATCCTTTTAAGTTATTCATCATATATTTATGAAATCTAATTTCATAAATATATACTTTAGTCTTACTAAAGTGGTTAGGCCTAACTCTCTGAATAACTGAACTCATTAAACTTATCTCAAGGGAATATTTTATATCTCCGTTAAGAGACTATGAATTCCATCTTGAGAATATATGTTCCATCAACACTAAATGTGGCTGCCCAACATACTGAGGTTTTGATTGATATTTTAGATCTCACTCTTGATATATCAAAGCAACCTACACTTCATGATCAGGTCCATTATTCTCTCAGGATTAAAAGTTCATGTAAATAGAAGTCGTGAAATTTATTATTCAATTGAAAGTCGTTAGGAGAATAATAAATCTCACAGCGGTTCAATTCAATATGTCTTAACTCTTAAGACATATCAACACATCAACTAGAAGTCTCCACTTCCATGATCAAGACAAATCATCTTAGTTGATATGTTATAGTCTTCGCAAATGAAATGCCAAATTTCATCACCGACTACGAACTATAATTATGAGTTTACAAAGAACTTGTGATTTATATCTTTTGTGGCTTTTCACATAAATCACATACTATGCATCTCATGGACTATTTGATAATGTCCGAATATTCATATTACCATTATTTTAGATAATAATAAAACAACTTTATTAATCATAATATTAAGTCATACATAATGTCATACTTGATATCATACATAGCATCATACAATAGGATTTAAGGGCACTAATCCTAACATATAGAACAAGAACAATGTGATCAAGTAGTAAAGAATATATCAATAAAGCATGGCTTGACCAAACAAGAACAATCACTATAAATAGTGATCACAATGATCATTTACACAAGGAATGAACATTCGGACATGCAAGCTAATAAGCTCAATGCAAAGTATCATTTGCATGTCCAACACTCAACTGATACAAAAACACAAAGTATTTGCATCAAGGATATAAAATCCAACAAGGGCACAAGAGTGATGTAGTAAAGAAAATGCATAACATTAACTAAAAGTACTAAGTTACAAAGTAAGGGTACATAGTAAAGTACTAAATATGAACTGAAGGATTTAAACCAATGTACTAAAGCATTAAACAAAAGCAATGTAAATATCCAAGATTTATAAAAGCTATAAACAAATAAGCTGTAAACTAGACTAGCCAAAACACTGGTTAGACTATCCAAAAGTATGTGTGTATGTATTAGCTTTCTTCTTTTGAGCTCACATGACTCCCCCTTTCAATATGCACACTTTCCTTCTTGTGTTGCTCTCCCCCTTACCATATGCTATCATCCAATCTATACAATGAGTTGTTCTCCCCCTTTTTGGCATGAATAGCTAAAGGCTCTCCTCTAGTTTGCGTTGAATAGCATCTAACTGTGTCTTAATGGTTGTGAGACACATTTGAACATGGTTGTTGGTGGAGTAGATAACATTTTCAATTCTTGAAAAACACTGATGCAAACCCTCAATCAAAATATTCAACCTGTTAGCTTGAGAGCTAGATTGTCTAAGCTGAGTGCTAGTAGTCTGCAGCTCAAGAGTGTGAGGGGATGCAGTCTCAGTATGCCAATATATAGTATGAGCAGCTAAGCAATGACCAGAAGGAGTGGCATGAAGTAAAGATTCACTCTTTGGTACTTTGGAAGAGTGACTTTTGCTCATTTGAAGAGACACCATGGATATTCGGTGATGATGAACCAACATCTTTCCATCTCTTGGTGGACGAACACCTTTAAGTACCGTGATTTTCTTGATAAGACTACAAAAAGGAAGACATGTCCATTTTGCTGTTTTCCCTATTGTTTGGAAAATGTAAGCACAAATATCAATTGGAACTCCTATCATGAGATCGCATAAGAACTATGCTCTTCCAAGAATGATGAATCTAGTGTTAGATAGTGGATAAAGATTTGAGAATATGATTAGTGTGAGGGTTTTCAGTTCAGGTGCAAACTTTGCAATTCCAATGGACGTGCCTTTGGCTGAAATCTCATGATCAGGTCCAAGAATTTAAACAATTTCTGTTACTTGAGGAAGTCTATCATCATATGGAGAGATGTCCACATTTGCTAGTCTACTGATTCGAAGGACCTTTGCAATGTAATTTGGAGTGATGATGAATTCCTTTCTTCTCACCAAACACTTTAGTTCAATTCTAGTGAATCTAGCATTCGAGTAGAACTCCTTAACTAATTCATCAATCGGATCCTCGAAGTTCCCGAATAGATTTTCCCAATCTTTATCCTCAAAAATCCTAGGAATAAAAGTTGATCCTAGGGTATCAAATCGTACAATCCGTTCCACCACAGTAGGAGCATCTGGAAAAATGCTGGAGAAGGTTTGAGAATCTAGGGGAGTCTTGAATCTCTCAATGTTGGGATCACTTGACAAATGTCGGGTCCATTTTGAAACAGGGAATGACGAAAGGTCAATCACAGGTTTTTTACCACAAGAGATTTTGCTCATTTGAAGAGACACCATGGATATTAGGTGATGATGAACCAGTATCTTTCCATCTCTTGGTGGACGAACACCTTTAAGTACCATGATTTTCATGATAAGACTACAAAAAGGAAGACATGTCTGTGCTGCTGTTTTCCCTATTGTTTAGAAAATGTGGGCACAAATATCAATTGGAACTCCTGTGATGATATCACATAAGAACTATGCTCTTCCAAGATTGATGAATCTAGTGTTAGACAGTGGATAAAGATTTGAGAATATGATTAGTGTGAGGGTTTCAGTTCAGGTGCAAACTTTGCAATTCCAATGGACGTGCCTTTTGCTAAAATCTTATGATCAGGTCCAAGAATTTAAACAATTTCTATCACTTGAGGAAGTCTATCATCATATGGAGAGATGTCCACATTTGCCAGTTTATTAATTCGAAGGACCTCTGCAATGTAATCTGGAGTGATGATGAATTACTTTCCTCGCACCCAACACTTCAGTTCAACTCTAGTGAATCTAGCATTCGAGTAGAACTCCTTAACTAATTCATCAATCGGATCCTCGAAGTTCCTAAATAGATTTGCCCAATCTTTATCCTAAAAAATCCTAGGAATAAAAGTTGATCCCAGGGTATCAAATCGCACAATCCATTCCACCACAGTAGGAGCATCTTGAAAAATGCTAGAGAAGGTCTGAGAATCTAGGGGAGTCTTGAATCTCTCAATGTTGGAATCACTTGAAAAATGCCGGGTTTGTTTTGAAACAGGGAATGACAAAAGGTCAACACAGGTTTTTTACCACAAGAGGAACGGTGGGACATTTGCAAAAAAACAGACACACAATAGAGAAACAAGTGCAAAAACACAAGACATACACAAACTTGATTAGATCCAAGTTTGTCCATGAAATAAGCACACAATCCTAAACATAAATAAATTTCACACAAACATGTTAAATGAGCCAATTATGTAATACTGTGTAGCTAGCATGCTTGAAATATAAAAACATGACATGTGTGCAAATATGTGCAACAAAGGTGCATATGGTGTGTATATGTGATGCATGTGCAAGCATAGCTAAGCACAATGTATTCCATGAAGTCCTCAGAAGCACAAGGAAATGTCTATAAGACATTTTACCATGGGCATGGTATGCACAACACAACACAAATATAAACAACGTATAATGCTAAAAAATGAGAAGTTAACATGAAAAGCATGTATTTTAGGCATTATACTACCAAAACCAACAAAACCCAAACATCAAACTCAACAAAATATCCATAAACTATATTCAACATCATATTTTCAAATCTCAACAAAAACACACAATCCAAGAAATCTAGGGCAAAAAAAAAAAAAAAACATGATATACATTGAGAAAGAGATAGAACCCATACCTTTTCTTGACGATTGCTGAACAAATGATGAAGAAAAGGGAGGTTTTGTGTGTGAAAATAGTGATTTTGGAAGAGGGAGGGACAAACAAGATGATAAATAGTCACGAGATGCGAGGGAAAAATGAAAAGATTTAGAAAACTGCCCTGAAAATAACCCTCATTGTGCAAAACACGCGTTTTTCGTGACTGGGATGAGTTACGAACAAGTCACCAAGTCAAGTCACCAAAAACTCGTGTGATAAATTTTAAAAAATTTGTCTAAATGTTTTTCGCGGCTGGAAGATCCACTTGCGACTGGAGCTTCCACTCGTGAACAAGTCGCCAAAGTGAGTCGCGAAAATGCTAAAAACCCAGAAATTTGAAATTTTTCTAAGTCTTTTTCACGACTGGGGGCTTAACCTGCTAGGGAGTCACGAAAGCTTCTGAGTAAGCTCGCAACTGGGGACTCGCAACTAGCTTGACCCACAAGGCAGAGTCGCCAAAACAGAGTTGCACAGTTTTTAAAATATTTTGTAATTTTTCAAAAAAAAAAAACACTTTCCAAAATCAATTAAAACACTTAAAAATCTTTTTGTGTTTGATCAACATATGATTGAGTAAGTGCAACACATTTAAACAAGTACAATCACACAAATGAATAAGGCATTTATTGAATATAGACATGTGTGATGTGTGTGGGTAACAAAAATGAGATAGTCCTTAGTCGAATGTGAAGCTTCAATGATCATTTCAACCAAGTCATACACAATTGGCAGTAAGAAGAGTGACCAATCTCAATTATAGAAGTATGCATATATGACCTCGCACAAAACTTGATAACATAAATTTGAAACTTTTCATTTGGCTTCATACACATCATAACATTTGATCATTTTGAATCAATACATCTAATTCTAAGATCGATGACTAAAATTTTTGATATTTCAATTTGATGAATAAGCCTTTAGCCTTTTGGGCATCATACATTATCATAAAACTCGCTTTTCCTTTTTTCTTGTCAAATACTAGTATGTGCGATGACTTTTTCAGCTCATTATCTCTTTTCATTTAGAGATTTACATTGACTAA
Organism: Lithocarpus polystachyus; assembly: GCA_033629205.1. Taxonomy (NCBI): domain Eukaryota; kingdom Viridiplantae; phylum Streptophyta; class Magnoliopsida; order Fagales; family Fagaceae; genus Lithocarpus; species Lithocarpus polystachyus. The sequence continues at coordinate 49,182,636 of CM066166.1, forward strand.
TCATTCATGACAAGTTTGAAGATCTATTTACAACAGTCACATAGATGTCAAGATTTTTCCCACAATGATAAGAGTGCAAAAAGAAAAAGCTACGCTCATAAATGCACAAAGCCATTTGTACGAAGGTCCAAGGCAAAACTTGCGTGTGACAAAACACAATAATGCCAATCAAACTTTTTGGATTTTCTACTTTTTATGTGTTTTTGGATTTTTGATGCAAAAACAAGTAAAGATCGATAAAAAAGAAAAACATTCAAAGCAAGAAATGAAAACAAACAAAAATTTGTCAAAACATGCTAGAATGATTACAAAGAAAGCAGCCAAGCAGATTCAGAACATGTAGGAAGAATTGATGCATAGACATGTTCTAATGCTTACGCATGTGTACCTGTAACACCCGTCTCATTTAAATTTAATTTAATCACTTCTAGAGAGTGGATTTAATAATTTGCTTAATTTATTTTTGGAGGAAATAATTAATTTTATATTGTGATTTTTTTACAATGATAATAATAATAATATTAATGTGTTTAGTGGGAATATAGGTGGGTCTTAGAAGTTTATTTTAGTGTAGTGGGCTTCTAAATTTTCAGCCCAACTGAAAATAGCCTTATCATGGAATAGGCTTCTAAACTTTCAGCCCAAGTGCAACAGCCTTATAATGAAATAAAATTAGGGTTTCCTAGGGTTAGGTAGAGAGAAAGACACAAGACACAAAAAAAAAAAAAAAAAAAAAAAAAAAAAGAGAGATTACAGCAAAAAGGGGCTGTAGAGAGTGCGCTGCAAGGGGCTGCCAGCAAAAAAAAAAAAAAACCTCAATTCGGTATTGAGGTAAACTTATGTGTTCACAAACTTTATTGCTTTCTTTGGGCACTATTTGATCTAGGATCCTACGTTTCTGAATGAATGAATGGTTCGATTTTTTTTTATACAAATCGTTGCATAGGTAAATTGATGTCAGAGAAGCATGATATATATATAAGCACTAATTGATTTTGATATTGAACCTCTTGGATATTCGTGGAGTTACATCTCTTACAGCTTAAGCGGCATTGTTTGTCTTGGCGTGAGTTGCATCAGTGGACTAGGTGTTCCTATATTTATATATATAAGTATATAGCATCTGTTGGTTCACGTGGAAAAGGTAGAATTTGATATTAGGTTTATATAGATCTGATAGTATAAGAATTGTATCATGGAAGCATCATCCTATAAAGATTATATCATGGAAGCTTATTCATAGTTGTGCAATAGTTGATTTTAAAGTGGAACTTCATGTATGACCGTGGAGTAGCATCATTCTATATAGTTTAAGTTATCGTGGTGTCCTTGAGTGGCATTTTAGATGATCTACGGGTATACATTTATATATATATAGGATAACAAATTTATATTTTAGGGGTGCTTTACTATTATTTTTAATCTAGAATAGGTTTGGGGGTTTATTAGAAAGACATGTTAAATTTTATTTTGCCAAATCTTCTTAGTGGCTGAGGAATTGTTTTATCAAGAGGATGTTGTGGTTATTAAAGAACCTGCCCTTATTGAGTTATTTAATTATTATTTAGGTTCTAGTTGACGTCGTTTCGAGCGATTGAAGTGAAGCTTGGTTTAACCACTAGAGGTAAGTAGACTTCAACACATGACGTCTCTCAAGACGTATATATTTTTATATATATATATATATATATATAATTGTGGTAAAAAAAATATATTTATATATATATACATACACATAATTGCAAAAGTGAAGTTTCAAAGACTTATACCATTGTTAGTGCTTCATACATACTCAAACTCTATTATTTATTGTATATTATTGTGAAACTGTATATGTCAAGAGTGTTTCAAATGGTCAACTAGACAGTCTGCAACCTTTGCCAACACAGGGTTAAGTGTTGGTCTTCGGCCGAAGTAGTGTTAGTGTGGTGTGGTGCAGTGTTATTGTTGCTCTTCGGAGCTAGTGTTGCCTCTTTGAGGTTAGTGTTATTGTTCCCATGGGAAATCACCCACCGAGTGTTTAGCAGCTTTTGTCTGTGTTTGACTAATATTTTTCATATTGGATTACTGTTTAATTGCTACTGTTCTTTCAGGTGGAAAATTGTTTATTTTCATAATAAAGTGTTCTACCTATTTGGTGCATATTGGCATATAAATGTGGTTATTATTTTATTAATGTTTACAGCGTTATAGTGAAGTGTTTTATTTTCACAGCTTTATAGAATATATTATATTACAGTTTAAACTAATTTTAATTGTATCGTGATGACTATATTTTGTCAATGATATTATCATTTGTTTTGGGAAGACATCCTCATGTTTGTAGTCTCTTATTGAGCCTCTAGCTCACCCCTTTTTCCATCCTTTCAGATTAGAGTTATGGAGTGTCTTTTGGTGGTAGATCAGTGGAGCCTTAGATTGATGACTGCGTTTGGAGCTTGGATAGTTGCTGAGTTGTTTTAGTAAAATTGTTTCAGGACAATGAGATTATTTTTTTTTGGAACTATGTTGAGATGTTATCTGGAGATTTTTCATACAAGAATAATATTGTTGTTTTGTTTTTATGGATTATTAAGGAACTCTGATGATATTATAGAAGTTTATTTGAGGATTAATATTACGCTCTGTTCCATTATATCATTGTTGATTTTTTTTAAGACAAGTTAAACATCTAAATCCTTGCTTTGGGTTTGGGGTGTTACAGTACCCTTTTTCACCCACATGACATGTGCGTTTAGGGTGATATCCTTAAAGGATTGGATACTTGAGTTACGATTCTCAAACCTTAGGGTGAAGTTTGCCAAACAAGAAGTGATGGTGTCTATCATCTTCATTATATCCCCAAAATTAGACTCAACTTCTCCCCCTTTTAATTGCTTAAGGTTCCTTTTGCCATTTCTTTGTCCACTTGGCCTTTGAGAGCTGCCATTCTTTAATGCTCGAAGGTTATGACAATTGGGTCTAGTGTGGCCTCGGATTCCACAATGGTGGCAAAAGTGTTGAGTTTGCGGTCCCCTTTGTGACTTCGAAAGAGATTTTCCTTTTGCCTTGAGTTTAGTCACTGCTGGGTTTGGAGGCTTTGTTAAAACCCGCTAAGCAATCACTTCTGGCTTTTTTTTGGACTTCACTTTCTCAACAGCTGAAATTGCTACCACTGGTTCCATTGCTTTAACAAACTTCATCTCTTTAGACACAATGGTGCTTGAACTAGCCTCTCCGATGTATCCTTAGCTGCTTTTGTCAGAAAAAGACTTTTGATGTGCAAGAACTTTGTCAAGATTTTTGGAGGAAACCCGCTCGACTTTAGCATTAGCTTGAATCACCATAAGCTCAAGAAACTTGATCTTTGAGTCGGCTTCAGTGAATTCTCCATTCAGCATCTCAACTTTGCATTTAGTCTCTATGTACTGCACGAAGACTTTTGTAATCTTGCTCTACTCACTTCATTTTCTTAATGGCTGCTCTAGCCACTCTTGCATATTCACGGTCTTCTCAAGGAGAGTATTATAGGATTCTTGTAATCCCATTGTTCTTTCATCTTCATCATCATCAGATTCCTCTACTATCCCCATCGACTCCACTTCAGTGTGCTCACCAAGCTCTTCCACTAACACACTCAAATCATCAATAGATTGCACGGGAGCAATGGTCATAAATTCAGAGTAGTTCCCTCTCCGTCACAACTTTCTTCCGAGTCTGAATTAGAGGAGTCTGTGTCATTAAAGGTAGTGGCATACACTTTACCCTTCCCTCTCAAATAGTTGGGACACTCCTTCTTAAGATGTCCATGACCGTTGCATTCATAGCACATGATTCCTTGAGAGGATTAAGAATCCTTCCCATATTTCTTCTTGAAATCCTTTTTCTCTTTCTAGGAATTAAGGGATTTTCCCTTCTCAACAAACTTTCCATTTTTTTTGAACTTTAAGAACTTTCAAAAGTTCTTAACAAGATACGCCACATCCATTTCAACCTCATCATCATCCAAGAAGTCTTGAGCTTCCATTCTCTCTTTGATTGTCTTTAGAGCAAGAGATTTGCTCTCCCTTAATGATGGTAGAGATAACTCATAGGTTTGAAGAGAACCGATGAGTTCTTGAATTTTAATCTCATCAAGATCTTTGCTCTTTTCGATGGCAGTGACCTTTGCACGAAAGCTCTCTGGCAATGATCGTAGGATCTTCCTCACAATATTGGAGTCCTTTGTCTTTTCTCCCAAGCTGAATTTCCCAATCACCACTTCATTTAGCTTCCCATAAAATGAGTCGAATGACTCGTCTTCACTCATCTTCAGCTCCTCAAAGCGTGTGGTTAACATTTGCAACTTGGTGTCCTTCACCTTTTTGGTGCCTTCATAGGTCGTCTCCAAGATTTGCCATGCCTCCTTGGCAATTGTAACATGAGAAATCCTGTGAAATTCATCACGAGAAACACCACAGAAAATAGCATTTAAAGCCTTGCTATTAGCATTTGCTGCCGTAAGGGCTACCTTACCCCATTCGGATATTTGGTGGCCTCCAGCCTAGTCCATCCTATCTCTATAGCATCCCAAACACTCTCATCAATGGAACGTAGAAATGCCTTCATACAAAATTTCCAAAATGCATAGTTGCTCCTATCAAAGTATGGAGGAGCATTAAGCGATTGAGATCATTCCATCTCAAAAGGGGTTTAGGATCGCACTTAGGTAATGAAACCACAACAAGTGCACCCGCTCTGATACCAATTGAAAGTTTAAATAGCGTATAAAACACCAATAAACGTTTAGACCCCCAATTACAAAAATATCAACACAAGCTTATAATCAAACACTATATGTGTGGAATATGAAATATAAGCTATATCCAAATTGGTAACTGAAAGTTCAAATAGGGAGTGAAACACCTATGAACGTTTACACCCCCCAATTCACAAATTACCAACACAAGCTTATATTCAAACAATGTATGTGCGGAATATGAAAATAAGCTAAAACAAAATTGGTAAAACAATCTAAACCTAAATTAATCACAACCACAGCAGTAATTAAAAGGCAAAGATTAAGGGAAGAGAGATGCAAACACAAAGACAACACAGCAATGTGTTATCGAAGGGGAAACTGAAATCTTTGGCAAAAAACCTCTCTGCCGCTCTTCAAGTGGTCAATAATCTACTAGAGAATGAAGTTGGGATACATGAATAGCAGAAGACCCACCAAGCCTAATCTACCCAGTGCACCTAAGCCCTCCAAGCTTCTTGCTCCAACAGGGTTACGCCGAACCTTGTTTTCTCTAGCTTACCAAAGCCCGCAATCTCCCATTGCATCAACCAAAATGAATTGGTCCCTTCTGAACTGCTTCCCAAGCACCAAAATACCTCCTCACTGATATGGGTATGGTGAGATAAGGATTTGGCTAGATGTACCTCTCAATGATATGTCAATGGAGAGGGTGAGAGTAGAGGAGTTTGGAGAATCAATGATGAAGATTGTGGATGAATTAATCTTGTTTTTCTCTAGGGTTTCTCTTTCAAAATTTTCTCTGGAGGCTCCCTATATCTCGTGGGTATAAAGGGTATTTATAGTAGGGTGTATAAGGAATGCGAAGAGTCAGTTATAACCAAATAGGGCGTTGGGGTGACTCAAGCTCACGACTAGAACGAGTCACAAGTTTGAGTCGCGAGCTAACTGCCTGGCCAGACTAGAAATTTTATCCTGTAGTGCAATGGCTGGGGTGACCTTTCAGCTCCCCTACATGCTTCACACGTGTGCCACCTTTTGGTGACTCACTAGTTGCGAGATCTAGTCGTGAGGCTCTTCTTGAGTGCACACTTTTGAGCTTTTCTTCACACTCTTTCACACACTACCTTTACATAATTCCCACCTAAATACAGGGTTTCTAAATACTGAATTATAAGCAAATTTGGCACGGAATAAAGCCAACAAAATGATTGAATGAATTCAACCTTACAATCTCCCCCTTTGACTATTCTGTGACAAAACCCTAAAACAAACTCTAGACTTAACATGTGAGTTGGGAACAGTTAAACAAAACTTACTTACATCTAACTCTAGAACCTGTGAAGCTCTTGAACCATATAGACAAGTATTTCCTGAAAATAACAACACAAAACGATCATTGTAAGAAGAAATCTTGAAATGCATATAGAGCAAGCACAATGCGATCAAGCAATAAGATTGGAGCAATAAAGCATAACTTGACCAAACATGAACAACCACTATAAATAGTGACCACAATGAACATTCACACAAGGAATGAACATCCGGACATGCAAGCTAATAAGCTCAATGCAAAGTATCATTTGTATGTCCAACATTCAACCAATACAAAAACTCAAGGTAATTATATTAAGGATATAAAATCCAACAAGGGCACAAGAGTGTTGTACTAAAAGAAATGCATAACATTAACTAAGAGTACTGAGTTACAAAGCTAAGGTACAAAGAAAAATATAGTAAATATAGTTAATATAACATAGGAGCTGTGATGAACTTGGAACATATATACCTGTAACCTGAAACCTTTGCACAAAACACATTAGGCCCTCAAGGTAAAGCAAGTAATAAAAGGCCAAGTATAATGTAACAAGTAAATTACGATCAAGTAAATATGATGTAAAATATATGAGCAACTTGACCATATACCAAAACAGTCATAAAGAAATGACTACAATGATCACATAGCAAAACAAATGATCATCCGAACATGCATTCAATGAAGCACAAATAGCATAAGGATGTATGCATGTCCAACACACAAACACAATGCAATGAGAACAACAAAGCATAGATACTAAACATAACTCAAAGAACCATTAAATAACCAAGAAAACAAACATAAAGAAACACAATCAAAACGAAGTTTTCTTATTAACACAATGTCTTCACCCCCTTGGTATATGCATCTCCCCTATGGAATATCTCTCCCCCTACAAATGTGCAAAAGAAATAGAATTTCACCCCCCAAGAATGTGCACAAGAGTAATATAGAAATGACAAAACTCTCCAGTATACTACTCTAGAGTATACTCTCCCCTTTTTTGACACGAATAGATAAAGGGGTCAAGGAGAAAAGAGGGAAAGAGATGAAGATATGAACAAGGAGAATGATGCATGAGGGGTGCAAGATGAATGAGAAATGAAGCTCAAAAAAAAATGCTACAAAGTATAAGGTAAACATGACATGCTAGGATGAGGCAACGAGGTATAGACCAATGCATGACAAGGGTAGCAAAGGTGTGTGCAAAAGGTGGCTATGTGAAATGCATGACTAAAGCATTGAAAATGCACATGTGGGGCAAGTTGTGTTAAATAGACAACCAATGAACCAAACATGATCCTAGTGAGGAAACATGAGAAACCCCAAATTTTGGTACTCATCAGAGTCCAAAAAAGTGAGAAAATGCCTAAGAGGCATTTTATCAAACACCTAGCGTGCACACTATAAACAACAATGTGAAACAATGCATGAACATCATGAAATCTACCCTTAATACATGTTCTTTTTGCCACATGGGGCCAACATCCAAAGAAAATCATCAAAAGCAACCAATCTCATACAAAAATTTGACTAAAAAAAATAAGTTTTTCCAACCCTTATGATGAAAATCCCAACCAAGAGCACAAAACTCTCCAAAACATAATCTAAGGATCCAAATCAAAGAAAAGAGTTTAAAACTACCTTAGAGATGTTAATGGAATGAAAAACCATTCAGATTGATTGAGTTTTGATGTAAAAATATTGAAAGAGGAGTTTTAGTGATGATGGGAGAGGTTTAAAACAGGTTTCCCATGAAGAGCTCTTTAAAAAGCTATTTCTGGGCACTTTGCCTCTGTCGAGTCGCGAGATGAGTTGCAAGTGAGTCGTGAACCATTCTGTGTAAAACTCGCAACTGGATCTCGCGATTGGGCGAGTCGCCAAAATGAGTAGCCAAAACTCACTACTCACAAGAGTAGCCAGAACGAGTAGCCAAAAATTCTGACTCCTGTTTTTCAATACAAAACATGTTTAAATAATGAATTACAAAGTAAGCACTAAAGATGAACACAAAGAGTGATAAAAATCACTTTCAAATACATATAAAATGATCAAAAATCTTTTTGGTTTGATCCATATATAGTTGAGCACACACACATTACATTTAAACAAGTACAATCGAATAAATGAATAAGGCATTCATTGATCATTAGGCATGTGTGTTGTGTGTGTGTATGTGTATCAAATGTGAAATAGTCCTTAGTCTAGAGTGAAGCTTCAATGATCAATTCAATCAAGTCATACACAACTAGTACTAAGTCAAGTGGTCTATCTCAATTATAGAAATGAACATATATGACCTCCCACAAACAAATGATTACATATCTTTGAAGCTTTTCATTTGGCTTCTTTACAATTCATAACATTTGATCATTTTTTATCTTTACATCTCTTTTTGAATAAATACATCTCATTTTGAGATCGATGCCTGAAATTTTTGATATTTCAATTTGATGAACAAGCCTTTGGCTTTTTGGGCACCATACATTTTCATTATAAGTCACTTTCCCTTTTTCCTAGTCAAATACTAGTATGTGTGATGTTTTTTGTAGCTCATTATCTCTTTTCATTTTGATTTTTACAATTGTTGAGCTCTTTAAGCAAAAACAAAAAGAATGTGGGAAGATATGTAGGCACAAGTCTATGTATGTATCAAAACCATCAAGACTATTGACTTATCATTCATGACAAGCTTGAAGATTGCTTTACAACAATTACACATAGATGTTAAGATTTTTCCCACAAAGGTAGATGTGCATACATAACAAGCTAAGCTCGTAAATGCACTACGCCATTAGTACGAAGGTACTAGTGTTGCGTTTTATGCCCTAAAATCCAATTTATTGGCATGTCATAAATAATTAAATTGTATAATTATATGAGACTATTTATAAATGAACTAATGGGACATTATCTTAGTCCATGAGATGCATATTATGCAATTTATGTGAAAAGTCACAGAAGATATAAATCACAAGTTCTTTGTAAACTCAAAATTTTAGTTCGTAGTCGGTGATGAAATAGGGCGTTTTGTCTGCGAAGACTATAACATATCAACTAAGATGATTTGTCTTGATTATGGAAGTAGAGACTTCTAGTTGGTATGTTGATATGTTTTAAGAGTTAAAACATATTGAACTAGACCGCTGTGAGATTTATTGTTCTCCTAATAACTTTCAAATGAATAATAAATCTCACGACTTCTATTTACATCAACTCTAAATCCTGAGAGAATAATGGACTTGATCATGAGGTGTAGGTTGCTTTGATATATTAGGAGTGAGATCTATAAGTTACAATCAAAACCTTAGTATGTTGGGCAGCCGCATTTAGTGTTGATGGAACATATATTCTTAAGATGGAATTCATAATCTCTTAACGGAGACATAAATATTTCCTTGAGATAAGTTTAATGGGTTTGGTTATTCAGAGTGTTTGGCCCAACTACTTTAGTAAGGAGATACTAAAGTATATATATTTATGGAACTGGATTTCATAAATATATGATGAATAACATAAATGATTAAACCGAGTACTCAAGGATTAAGATGTAGTAATCTTCAAAGTGACAATCTATATTCATGATTTTGTATTATTACGAATATTTTAATGAAGGGGTTGCATGTATAATAAAGTCTTGGGATATAATTTATTAATAAGGCCTAGAGTGCAATTATATTCATATAGTGGTATTGAATATAATTAATGGTAACTTTGGACTTGTCAAGAGTTGACAGAAAAGCCCAAGGCCTATTAGAGCTAGAGTCTTATTTGTTCCCTTTTGGTCCCACTCCAAGCCACACACACTGAGCCCAATTGGAATGGCCCAAAAGGCTAGCTCAAATAGATAATCAGTTATATTTAAGGAGAGAAACATACTGAATTTCATAAGACTTTTCATAAGTTCTTTTATGAGAGTTTTCTGAGTGGTTTTCATTATGATCACATGAGAACATTAAATGGTTTGTGTGAGTGTTGGACATTCTCTTATTCTCTCCTTGGAAACTGATTGAGAGACCACACTTCTTGGGCATTAAGTGGAATTGGAGTAAATATTAAAAGTGTTCCCAAGTGCTTTTAGTCTTTGGTTTTGAATTTCACTGCACTAGGGTACGCTTTCTTGTTCTTAAATTCTGAAACTTGCATAGTACATGTTATCAATTGCGAATGAAGTAGATCTGTTATTTTTCCGCTGCGTATGTTTTGTATATGATACAAACATGTATTTTTCTAGCAACTAGGCCAAACTCACAAGAGATATGTGCTCAAACATATACGATTAGACTTTTTGAAATTTTCACTTTTTATGTGTTTTTGGATTTTTTACACACACAAAACAAAAGTATAAAAGTAAGACCAAATGCAAAAACAACAAAAACAATGCATATAAAGAGATGCATAATGCACAAATGCATGACAATGAAGCATCTAATGCATGAAAGGTCTTACAAAGATTGAAAGAATTAGATCAAGAACCAAAAGAGCAAAAGCTCAACCATAGGAACCCTTCATCATCCAAACGGAATGATTATTTGAAATGAGTGTCTCATGAGAAGTGAGACGAGGGTTGGAAGAATGAGAACCGGAGATGCATATAGACAAGGAGTTAAGAGCATTAAACACTTTCTTTAACAACATGCTATTATCACTCAAATCTGGTTTACCCTTTTTAGCCCAACTTCCAAGAAGCTCAAATTTCTCCTTTCTTTTGATTCTTTTAAGGGCAAGAAGCTTAGAGCAATGAGGTCTTAGATGACCAAAGTTATCATAATGGTGACAAACAATGTGTTTAGGTCCACTAGGCTTTTTGGGAATGGATCTAGCAACATGGTTTTGTTCTTTCTTCAACTTATGACATTGAGGTCTTATATGACCAATCACACCACAATGGTGACAAGTTGGAACAAACTTAATTCCATCCAAAGCCTTAGGTTGAGACCTAAACAGAGGCTTAGGCTTAAGAGCCTTTCTCTCCACTTTTTGTTTTCTTTTGTGTAGAGGAATGTAAACCGATTTGTCTTTTGAGGTAGAACACACAAGAGGCACAAAATCGGGTACCAAAACATGATTGCAACAAGTATTTTCAACCTTTTTAACAGTAGGTTCAGCAATTAAACACTTGGCACGCATCTTAAGAGATTCATTTTCACATTTTAGCTCATCAACAAGTTTGTTAGACTAAACAAGTTTAGCATCTAAGTGCATATTCAAACATTCAAACTCTTTCATCTTTTCAAGAGAATTTTCAGCAAGATTCTTATATTTCTCAACCAATTTGTTGGATTCATTGAACTTAGCAATCAAATCATCCTTTTCACAAAATAACTTGCTCAAATCCTTATGAAACTTCTTAGCATTTTTCTTCAAGAGTTTAATGCTAAGAATATCAACTACATCCAAGGATTCATGTAACAAAGCATCACAATCATTAGGATTATCACTTATAGAGGCATTTTCACAAACACGTGGCATGTTACATTCATCAACATCCAAAACATTCATAGAAGCATACAAAGCACTATCCAAGGCAAAAAACACAAGAGGTCAAGGATCACACTTTGGTATTTAAACCACAACAAGTGTACCTTCTTTGATACCAATTGAAAGTTCAAATAGGGAGTGAAACACCTATGAATGTTTAGACCCCTAATTCACAAATTACCAACACAAGCTTATATTCAAACAATGTATATGCAGAATATGAAAATAAGCTAAAACAGAATTGGTAAAACAATCTAAACTGAAATTAATCACAACCACAACAGTAATTATAAGGCAAAGATTTAGGGAAGAGAGATGCAAACACAAAGACAACACAGTGATGTGTTATCAAAGAGGGAACCGAAATCCTTGGTGAAAAACCTCTCTGCCGCCCTCCAAGCAGTCTATAATCCACTAGAGAATGAAGTTGGGATACATGAATAGCAGGAGACTCTCTAAGCCTAATTTACCCAGTGCACCTAAGCCCTCCAAGCTTCTTGCTCCAACAAGGTTACGTAGAACCTTGTCTTCTCCAGCTTACCAGATCCCGCAATCTCCCATTGCATCAACCAAAATAAATTGGTCTCCTTTGAACTACTTCCTAAGCACCAAAATACCGCTTCATTGATGTGGGTATGGTGAGATAAGGATTTGGCTAAATGTACCTCTAAGGATATGTCAATGGAGAGGGTGAGAGTAGAGGAATTTGAAAAATCGATAATGAAGATTATGAATGAGTCAATCTTGTTTTTCTTTAGGGTTTCTCTCTCAAAATTATCTCTAGAGGCTCTCTACATCTCATGGGTATAAGGGGTATTTATAGTAGGGTGTATGAGGAATGCGAAGAGTCAGTTATAACCAAACAAGGCGTTCTGGTGACTCAAGCTCACGACTGGAACAAGTCGCGAGTTTGAGTCGTGAGCTAACTGTCTGGCCAGACTAGAAGTTTTTTCCTGTAATGCAATAACTAGAGTGACCCTTCAACTCCCCTGCATGCTTCACACGAGTGCCACCTTTTGGCGACTCACCAGTTGCGAGCCAGTCGCGAGATCCAGTCTTAAGGCTCTTCTTAAGTGCACACTCTTGAGCTTTTCTTCACACTCTCTCACACACTACCCTTGCATGATTCCCACCTAAATACAGGGTTTCTAAAAGCTGAATTACAAACAAATTTGGCACGGAATAAAAGCTAACAAAATGATTGAATAAACTCAACTTTACAGTAAAACACTCTAAACCATAATTAATCACAAACACAGCAGCAATTAAAAGGTAATAAGAAAGGAAAGAGAGATGCAAACACAAAGATAACATGCCGATGTGTTATCAAAGAGGAAACCGAAGTACTAAGCGAAAAACCTCTCTACTGCCCTCCAAGTGGTAAATGACCCACTAAAGAATATAGTTGGAATACATGAATAGCAGAAGACCCTCTAGCCTAGTCTACCCAGTGCACCTAAGCCCTCAAAACTTCTTGCTCCAACAGGGTTACGCCAGACCTTGTCTTCTTTAGTTTTCCAGATCCTGCAAGAAGCCCATTGCATCAACCAAATAAATTGGTCCTCTCTGAACTACTTCCCAAGCAGCAAAAAACCTCCTCACTGATATGGGTATGGTGAGATAAGGATTTGGCAAATGTTCCTCTCAAGGATATGTCAACGGAGAGGGTAAGAGTAGAGGAACTTGGAGAATCCAATGATAAAGATTGTGGATGAGACAATCTTGTTTTTCTCTTAGGTTTCTCTCTTAATGTTCTCTCTAGAAGCTCTCTACATTTCGTGAGTATAACGGTATTTATAGTAGTGTGTACGAGGAATGCGAAAAGTCAATTTTCATCCAAACAGGGCAATCTGGCGACTCAACCTCGTGACTGGAACGAGTCGCGAGCTAACTGCCTGGCCAAACTGAAATTTTTGTCCTGTAGTGCTCCAGTTGTCGTGACCTTTCAGCTCCCCTCATGCTTCACACGTGTGCCACTTTGGCGACTTGCCAGTCGCGAGTCAGTGGCAAGATCTAGTTGCGAGACTCCTTTGATTGCACACAACTTGAGTTTTCTTCACACTCTCTCAAACACAACCCTTACATAAATCCCACCTAAATACAGGGTATCTAATTGCTAAATTACAAGTAAATTTGGCATGGAATAAAGCCAACACTTAATTGAATAAATTCAACCTTACACTAAATTACCCAAAAACCTACTATATGTATAGGCTTATTCAGTCAAGACCCTAACCGTTTCCTATCTCATTCTCTCATTCTCATCTCTGAGCCGCCACCCACCCTTTCTCAATCTCTAGTCACTCTCACGGTCATAGCCTCACAGCAGCCCCCCTCAACTCTTTAAGCCATCACTCTCACCGACGCGCACAGCCACACTCACAGCCTCATGGCCTCACCGCTACCCCCCCTCAATCACTACCACTCTCCCTCCTCCCTGCGCCTTCAATGATATGTTCTTCTCTTTTTTTTTTTTTTTTTGGGATTCGTTAAGGTTTGGGATCTTTGCCTTCATTAGGGTTTGGGTTCCTGTCAGAGTTTGGGTTCGTTGCCATTCCTGTTTCTTAATGATATGTTCTCTTTTTTTTTTTTGTGATTTATGTGTTTGTGTTTATGTTTGTGTTAGGATTTGTGTTTGTGTTTGTGTTTGTGATTTTGAAAGGGTGTAAATACTCGATTTTGCACCTATAATTTAATCAAGGAAGATGGCTAGAATGACCATTCATATTCCTGAAATTTAGAGTTGCATTACTTGTGTTAATTCATTCATTACATATCATAAAAATGATCTTGAGGTTCTAATGTCGTGACGGTATGTCCGATTTCCAAATCAGACTGTTAGATTGAAAGATATCACATGTTTACGTTTACACGGTCTGTATGCATTTTGTTTGGGTGGAATGCATGATTATTTTAAATTAATTCTGATTGGTTAGACAATTAAAATTAATTAAATAATTTTGTGATTAGTTGTTAGTTAGTGTTAAAAATAGACTTGCTTGCATGGGAACAAAGTATATAATCAGATAACAAAGAAATTATGGATAATCAAGACTTTTTTGGAGTGCTTATCTACAAGATAATTATTACTTTAAAGTCCTAAATATCTAGAAAAGGGAATTAATTTTTAAAATACAGATTAAAAATGCGTCTAAGTGCAATTCCTGGCTCAAAAGTCCTAAAAAAAAGAGTCCAAATTGGACCAAAATTCAAACGCGGGTTCGGCACCTAAGAGGGCCATTCAACACTCTTAGAGTGCCGATTGGCACATGAGAAGTACCGATTTGCCCAAATTGCTGGCACGGCCAAAGGACTCTTAGATTGAGATAAATCTTACCCTTTTTGATTGTTTAGAGATAAGGACGCATCCCAATTTGTATATGATCATTCAGCTAATTTTTCGAAGCATTCCAACCTCTATAAATAGGGGATGCCTCTTAAAATGCACAATTTCTGACCCCCCCTCTTGTTGGCTCTTCTCTTCTAACTTTTCAATTCCCCTTACGTTAAAGACGTTTTGAAGGCTTTTGCTTTAGGAACTTATTTTTTGTAAGTAAAGTATTTTAGGCTTTAAAAAGATGAATAAATTTCTTTGAATCCTAAAATATTCTTTCATTAGAAGAGCACGCTCATGGAAGAGGTATTCTGTTTTTCTTCTTTCTTTTCCTTTTCTGTTAATTAGCATGTTTTGTATTTGATGCATGAGTATGATTAGCATGTTTTATTATAACTTGTTCTTAATATATAATTGCCATGATTAGATGCTTTAGATGATTGTTTATTTCAATTCTTTCTCTTTGACTTCAAAATCTGTAATGATTATCAAAACTTTTTTATGAAAACACAAAACTGATCTGTATTTTCAAATCTGATTTTTTTCTAATCTCAAAACTGATCTGTATTTTCAGATCTGATTTTTTATTTTTTATTTTTGTCTAATCTCAAAACTGATCTGTATTTTCAGATATGATTTTTTCTCTTAACCCGAAACTGATTTGTATTTTCATTAAATACAGATCTGATTTTTTTTCTCTAAATACAAAGCTAAACTGTATTTTCATTAAATACAGATTTGATTTTTTTTTTTCTAGTCTTAAAACTTATCTGTATTTTCATTAAATACAGATTTGATTTTTTTGAAAAAGTTTTCTTTATCATAAAATTGCAGATTTTGAATTTCAAAAGAAGGGTTTGAAAGTTAGGTTAAAGTTTTTTTGTGTGATGCAAAAATCATAAACCCAAAAATCATTTTTTTACTTTACAAAAAACAAATTTGATTCTTTTCAAAATCTCATTTTTTTCTTTTTTTACATACAACAGATCTGATATTTCTTGATAAAGTCTTTTTTTTTTAACCTCTGAAAACAAATCCGATTTTTTTTTTTTTTACAAACCAAATCTTTCTTTTAACCCTTCATAAAAACAGATCTGATTTGTTTTTTTTTTATTTACAAACCAAATCTTTCTTTAACCCTTCTTAAAAACAGATCTGATTTTTTTACAAACCAAGTCTTATTTTTTAATTTTCAATACATATTTGAATATTCTTTTTAAAAGAGGACATCATTAGTAAGGCAAATTTATTTAAATTATTTTCTGTCAAGTGTCTATCATGTATGTTCAACATATCACTCAACATCATGCAAAAAAGGGCATATTGGTCATTAGAGTCTAGAAGATCAGACTTTGTCTGGGCAGAATGGATGCCTAACACCTTCCCATTCTGTAACCTAGCCCCCAAGCTTAGAATTTTTGGATAGGTAGATTAGTGTTTTGTCTTTAATTTTGGTAGATTGTAACTAGGACCAAAGTTTTTTATTCTTGTGCATAGATTGTGTAACTAGGATCCAAAGCCTTGTAAGGTTTTATTTACCCAAATTGTACTTGTCTTTATTCAATCAATGACATTCGAAATATTTTGATCATGTAATTTGTGTTTATTTTTTCTTATTTTTTATTTATATAAAAAATAAGTGGTGACTCCACATCACTAATTAAAAGAGAGGTGCCCTCACAAGCACCCAAATCTCTTTTTTGAGAGCACCCCAAGTTTTGTGGTCTCTCACAGTGGCGACTTCGCTGGGGATGTCGAAGGCTAATCTTCGTGTTAGACTTAAGTGACTAACTATATACCTTTGTCTTTTGCATGATATGGTTGTTTGTTTGTTTATTTATGTCTTGAGATGTTTGTATGATATTTTTGTTTGTGTTGCCATGTTGGTTGTTAAGAGCTTTCCCTAATTGTCATAGTGTATGCCATCAAAACAACAAATATGTATGCACCTATCTCAACAATATGGTGGTAGTAACCATGGATCACCAGTCTTTATTAGATTCAGATACCCAGTGGTGAACTCACCAACTCATAGCCCAAAGTCATTGGATCATTTCTTGTTGGCTATAAAGGATAGACCACGCAGTTTGGACCAACGCAATGTTCATTACATTATAAGTTGGGAGGTGTAACGTCCTAGTTATGGGAAACAATAAAATAACAAGCACACCCTACAATGTAATGACTTAGAACCTACCTTTAGGCTAGTCCATGTTAAAATTGCTTTGCATGTTACATGTGTTTGTTTGGTTGGTTGATTGATGTGGATGGGGACCTAGCTTTGATTAACCTGACCGAGCCTTTTCTTAGAGAGGAATTTGGTCAAGATCAGAGGGAAGACTCCAAAGAGAACCCAAGATCGACACTCAAGCTAGTAGTTCCAGTTCCAAGCCCATCACTCCCATCATGGTACTGAAGACCGTGAGCGTAGAAGACACTCCACTGCTACAACATCACAATCTCGTATTCAACCTATAAGACAGTTCAAGCCACAAGAAGTCTGAAGATCCCAACAATATGACAGAAGGGGAAGAACCTGAAGAGCCCATGAACACTCAAGTGCTACTTAAATCCAGCTGAGAGAGGACATGAACCTTATGGTGCAACAATTTCATAACCTGAAGAGTGGCCAAGAGGAGAACAAGACTGACCATAATTCCCCAACCATGAAGGGTGAAAAGAAGATCAACGAGAGGATAAACAAGATGGAAGAGATTATCAAGAAAGCTCACAAGATGGAAGACCTCATGGACTACCAATCACTTTCACTTTTCCCAATTGTGAGACTGCCTCCCAAGTTCAAGATGTCAACCTTGGACAAGTTCGACGGGACTGGCTGCCCATAGTCCCATTTGAAGATATATATGATGGCCATGCAGCCCCTAGAAGCAACTGAAGAACTACTTGCTCAAAAGTTCCAAAACACCCTAACTGGAGCTCTTTTTAGGTGGTTTCTCAACCTAGATGATGCTAGAGCAAGAAGCTGGAAGGACATCTACCACGAGTTTCATAATCAATACAAATACAACATAAGAGTGGATGTAACAAGGAGAGATTTGGAGACCACGAAGCAAGAGCCAAAAGAATCTTTCTCTACCTTTATTACCAAGTGGAGATCCAAGGCGGCACAGATGATGAATAGGCCAAGTGAAGAAGAGCAATTAACCATGGTTGTAAAAAACTTATTGCCTATATACCATAAATATTTGTTTGCCCAGTATTTTCCTAATTTTAAAGCGTGGATCGCTGCTAGAACCCAAATTGATGATGCAATAAATAATGGCACTATAAAGAATGAGGACCTACCAAGGTTTAAAAAGAATTTAGGATCAAGTTCTAAAACTGTAGAAGTTTCTAATATATACAAAAATGATCCTTATCAACCAAGGGCCAACTCCAAGGCCAAGGAGGGAATTTCATGAGTTATATATGCCTGTGAGTTAAGTGTTTGAAAAACTAATAGCAAAGGGGTTACTAAAGCCCTTAGATTCTAGACCAACCCTAAACCCATTGCCTACAAGATTTGATGTGACTAAGAGATGTGCCTACCACCAAAGCCCTGGCCATGATACTAACAAGTGTTTTGGCCTTTGTCATGCAATTCAAGACCTAATAGACAATAAGGTGATTGCACGGCCTACAAGGCCTAGCATCAATAATAATCCCTTGCCCAACCACAATTTTGGGAGAGGACCAAGGATTAATTGCTTAGTGACAGAAGAGGAAACTGAAGGGGACTTTTCTAAATTGATTTATGACCTACCTGAATACTTTATGATGACATGGAAAGAATTGATGGGTATGACATCCACCGTAGGGTATGACATATGGAGTGAAGATGTAACTGAAATCACAAATAACCCAACATCCACATATGGGGGGAGATATTTCAAACCCCAAACAAATTACCCAACATCCACAAATGGAAGGAGACACTTTAAACCCCAATCAAACTACCAAGAATTAACATGTGGGGGAGACACTTCGAACCCTAATCAAACAACCCAATACCTACAAAAGGGGATAGACACTTTGAACCCTAATAAAATGGCCTAACATCTATACATGGGGGGAGGCACTTCAAACCCCAAGATACCGATCTAAATGACCCAACAAAAATTGCCCGCATCACCAGGGGGGTGGACACTTCAAACCCCACATTTGGAGACAGACAACCCAATACAAGCCTTGAACAAAGCCGCCCAACAAACACCAACTAAAGAGGATGAGGTCCTTAAGCAACTACAGAAGACTCAAGCCAATATATCTTTATGGGGTTTACTCATGGCCTCATACAAGCACCGTTAGAATCTCAATCAAATCCAAGTTCCTATAACCACTATTTCTCAAGATCTAAATGCTATGATTGGGTCCATAAGTAGGGAACTCACTATTTCCTACTCTGATAAAGATTTGACGAAAAAGGGGAAGCACCACAATGACCTATTGCACATTACTGTAGATGTTAAAGGCAAGAGGATTCCAATGATTCTAATTGATGATGTAAGTGCCATAAATGTGTCCTTTAAAGACTACAAGTTGCTTAGGTTTATGAAGATTTTGTGCTAACTGATTAGCATGTGAGGGCCTATGACAGTAATAGAAGGGAGGTCCTGGGAAACGTGACACTAGAGCTCACTATAAGGCCAATGATCAAGAAGGTTGAGTTTCAAGTCTTGAACATAGTATCATGTTTCAATATGCTTCTTGGGCAACTGTGGATCCATGACACAGAGGCCGTACCTTCATCCCTATACCAAAAGGTCCGATTTCCATATGAGGGAGCCATAGTTACTATATATGGTGATACTTTGACTGTGCCAAAGCCCATTTTTGGTATTGATTCTAAGAAGAAGTCATTAACCTTGGATGGCTTTGAGATTGAGAAGTCTGGTTTTGAAAGAAGAGAAGAAGTGGTGGAGAAGATCCCTATGGACTTTGCTCCTTACGGCAACAACAACATGGTGGCAATGATAACGAGAATGAATTACCTTCTAGGAACGAACTTGGGGAAGACTATGAAGAAGCCAATTGTTCAAGACCCAATAATTCCTACTGCCACATTGGGCTAGGCTATAAGCCCACTGATGATGACTTGTTAAAGATGGAGGTGAGAAGAATGGCCGATCCAAGGCCAAAGCAAAAGGATTCCCTTGTCCCTCGGAACCCCTAAAGCCTTATACTCCCACATTGAATGGAAAGTTTGTCAAAACTGGGGATAGTTAACACTATTGGGGATTCCCTGAACCGAGATTTGACCTTGAGACAAGAACAATGGTGCCCGGATTTGAGCTATTATTTGATTGCAACAACCAGCTTCTAGAGCTGAAGAAGGAAGACACAAATCGGGTCCCTACTGATTGGGTTGATTACATGGACCCCGATGCAATTACTACGCTTCTGGAAGTACTGGGAAGCTTGCCAACATGCATTGAAGAGCCCGTATGAAGCAAGAACAAGTGATGAAGATGAAGAAAGGGGAGAAGCCCCTAGTGATGATGATGAAGATAGCAACAGCAAGAGTGATAGTAATAGTGATGATATGCCAAAAACGTATTGACCCCTTATGATGAATTAATTGATTAATTAGCCAATTTTATTAATTAATCAAATTAACATGCAAACGCGTGGTAGCACAAACAAATCACCAATTAAACTTAGTATGCAGCGGAAAATAAATGACATAGTGATTTGTTTACGAATAAGGAAAACCAACACAGCAAAAACCTCACTGGGTGATTTTAAGGTCACCACTCTCGAGAATCCAGTATTATCACAACAAGCGGTTAGTTGAACCCTTACCCAATACCTAATTGGACTTGTTCTATAATGACAATCTCTTCTGTTCAATGCACGACTCTAAGTACGTGACTAACCAATTACGCGGATCCCAGTACGTGACTTCAATCACCAACTAGAAATAGATGCTGGCTGCAAAGTTCTTATGTTCTTCAACACATGAAGATCATGAAGTTGCTTGGTCAGAAAACCCTATGGTGTACAAACACAGCAGCTTCTTCAAGAACTAGGGCAAACTAGGTTTCTTGTCACACTTGAGGCATTATGCTCTTGTTCAATTTTGCTATTGGCTGTGTAACCTAATATGCCCCTTAAAATAATCCTTAAATATATTTAGGGTTGTGATAAAAGAAAGCCCAAACATACAATCACGGATTGAATGAAAAACAGTCCTGAAAAACTGAAATTCATAAACCTCGATAGATACTCTATTTGTTGAGTTGTTGTCGAGCCACGGGGCTGGAACAGCTTTACAATCTCGATAGATGGCTAACTGTCGAGCTTTAATGATAGGCACTTTTTAGACTTGAATCTTGGACAGACTTGCATGGCTTCAACAATTGATCTTGAAACAAAGTTTCTTGAAGTATTAAATACATCCTAGATCTGCCCAAATATAAGTAAAGTGCGTTTTGTCAAAGGATTAGCCAATTACATAAATTAGTGACATATGTTCCTAGCAAGTGAATCACATATGTCCTAACAATCTCCCCCTTTGACAATCCGTGACAAAACCATAACTACCAAATGAACATATGAGAGAAGTCATAAATTACTTAACTCATACTCACTTGTTGAATACAATAAAATCTATCCTAACACAAACTCTTGAAAAAATTTGCAAAAAGAGAGTTTATGGCAAATAGACTTTGACAACTTGTATTTCTAAAACACTTTAAACAAAACTCATCAAGGCATCTTTGTGTGAAACAGAAATAATAGATTGCGTACAAGTAATAAGAAGCATATACATAAAGAGAGAAAAGAAACAACACATGTAAGGGTAGGTAAAAGAAACATACATCAACGTATAATGAGAATAAGTACAATGTATGTCAATAATGGTCACACCCATGTACAAGAATAAATGTATCTCCAAAAGAAAGAAAAGAAAAAGATACAAGTAATCCTCACTACATCCCTCAAGATATCAACCCTCCCCTTATCAAAAATCTCCTATATTAACTCTCTCCCTAAGTATGACGACTCTCAGAGACCAAAATTACTCCCCCTTTTTGTCACGAATGATAAAGGGAAGAGTGTCAAGTAGACATCTCATCTGAATTAGAAGAGCTAGCATTTCCATAATCATCATCCTCATCATCGTCGGAGTCGTCGTCCTTGGATGTCACAGATGCCTCGGGAGGAGGAGAGGGAGACTCCACAAAGCCAACAAGGTGAGCCTGCCGTCTAGCAATATGGCCGACACGGGTGTTCACCTTACACAACTCATCAGTGAAAGTGTCAAGGCGAGCATCCATGCGCTGAAGCTGCATCATGATCGCATCCAGAGTCACACCTCCCGCTGAAGTAAAGGGAGTGGAGGTGGATGGAGCAAAAAGAGTGGGTGGAGCAGCTGATCCAAACTGCCTTGATCAAAACTATGCCTCGTTCCGTTTAACGGTAGCGGCATTTATAGCACCCATAACAGAGAAGTGACCGGACACAGGAAAGGGAATAGGAAAATGGCGTAAATTCCTTGTGATAGTTGAAGGGAAGATAAGCTTATCACGGGTCACCGAATCCCTATAGACATCTATGATAGAAAGAATGAAATGAGAGGAAAAATCTATAGTAAGATGCTTAATGAGGGAAAGCAGAAATCGAACACGGGGCTCTGTGATAGAGTTATAGTGAAAAAGTGGATGCAAAACAAAAGTCATAACCATGTTCATGATCTTAGGGCCTTTAGCAAAGGCCGAACATGGTGTGAAATGACGCTCGCCCCAATTAGAAGGAAGCTCATAAAAAGCGGACATCAGCTCGTCCTTGGACACAGTCCTCAGACGCTCATAACCGGGGTAGTCAGGATGCTCTACCCTAGGGACATGGAGCACCTCGGATACAATATCCGAAGTGACAACAAAGTGCGTACCTCGAACGCGAGTAGCAAAGAGAGGCACTGAATAATCAAATCCATGCATGTTGGAGTAAAACTCCTGGATTAGCACAGCTGGACATATGACCGGGGCATCACACAGTGACTCTCATCCCCTACTGTGAATGACAATGGGAAGGTCAGTGTCAGAAAAGTCTGACAAAATGACTCGACATTCCGAATGAACACCTCGTCGAGAAAAGTTCACAAAGAAGTCCTTCTTGACCTTCTCATCACGGAACCAGACATGTAAGGAAGTAGGATCAGAAGAAGTGGATGTCCCGGAATGAAGAGGGTTCCAAGACGGAGCAGATTTACGTTTGGGTGCCATAGTAGCAACTAACGAAAACTAGGGAGTAAGGGGGAAGAAAGAAACACTCAGAAAAGTTCCAAAAACAATTCAAATATATCAAGATATATTGAAAAGTAAGAATGTATGCATGGAAATGCATAAACATGTGACATGCAATATAAAAGGCATCATGAGCTTAGCCCAATCCATTCCTACCAGTACACAATCAGTTGCACAGATCTAAAATGCATGATAATACTGTTATAATGCAAATGTGATGCAATGCATAAAGTTTTTAAGATCAAATCTTTAAAACTCATACCAAAAATTTCACAAAAACCTCTTTGATTTTGAAAAACCCCAAATCTTACAAAAAACCCAAAAACTTAGGTTTCAAAGCATGAAATGCATGAAAATTAGGGATTAGAGACTTACCAAGTAAAGAAAAACTTGAATAAACTTGAAGAATCCTTGAGGAAGAGGTTGAAAGTGAGTGAGAGAGGCTTTGGAAGTGAGAGAGACACGGATAGATTGAGAGAGATTGAGAAAGTGAGAATCAGATCGCGTGGAACCCTTATATAGGAGTTTAGTAAATCTCAGCAGATAGAGGTGTCGAGAGGTGTCGAAGGAGGTGTCAAGAAAATAGGAATCTCAATCGATCGATTCATCAAACACGATTAAATAATCTCGATCGATTCACCAACTATCGAGAAGCTATCAAGGAGACAATAGGAATCTCAATCGATCCACATAGCTGTCAAGAAGCTATCGAGGAGACAGTAGAAATCTTGATCGATCCACCTAGATGTCGAGAGGTGTTGAGGTTGCGATAAAAACCAACTTAAGAGCTTGACAAATAGCCAGGTGTCGAGGATCTGTGAGGCTGCTTAAAAACAGTTTTACAAGAAGAGAAAAACACAGGCATGAATGCAATCAAATATGCAACTCAACCAAGGATCCAAGCAACATTTTAAGTTCTCAAAATCATCTCTTAACAAAAATTTTAAGCACATTAGTCCCAAAAACACACATACACACACACACACACACACACACACACACACAACAAGTCTAACTGATTTTATATTTCAAAAACAAGTCAAGATAGTTTAATAAGCATACATTAACACATGTAAATCTTGTGATTGCCAAATCACATTGTATCTGCACATGTATCAAGAGTAGCAAAGAATATTGTGTGTTGTGTGTGAAAAACATCACAAGATTGCAAATGTGTTAACATGTTATGACGATTTGAGATATGAGAAAATCACTTTAACTCACATACAATCATAACTGTTTAATGGGGACTATCACTTTTGGGGTACATCCTATAACTCCCACATCTTCTATAATACATGCTTGCAATCATATTTAACAGCATTTTTGATCTTTTTGCTTTTGATTTTTCTTTGCATATTTTTCTTTTATTAAGCAAATCATGCATGGGCAAATAAGAGAGGGAAGAGAATTACCCAATTATGTTAAGCTTTTGACATTGCACTTTTGCTATGCCGAAGCATACAAATGTCATTTCATGATTGGCGGGTAACAGTGGTGAGATGGTTATTTATGCCTTTCTCTTAGGATTTTCTAGTCCTACTCATGAAAAAGAGTGATACGAGTGTTAAGTACAAGAGAATACTTAATCTTACTCATAAAAAACACGAGCCACAAAGCTCACTTGCTTAGTTTTACATGGAGATGCTCATCTAAGCTACAAAAGATACAAAGTTTAGAAAACTTTGTTTCAATAGCCATCCAAGGTACACAAGTACCAATGTACACAAACACACACTGTTTTTGCATTTTTCTGATTTTTCAATTTTTTATTTTTATTTTTATATGAAAACAAAACAAAGCAAAATTGAAAAAATAACCAAACAAAAACATGTTAAAAAAAAAAAAATCATTGCATAAAACTAGACTGACTCAAAACATGAAAGAAAAACACACAAGTAATGCAAATAAACACAAGAAAGGGAGAGAGAGAGAGAGAGAGAGAGAGAGAGAGAGAGAGAGAAACTAATAGAATCACTTAGTTCGTTTTTCCTTCCACACCTTGGAAGAACCTTTCCTTTGAGTGAACCCTTGAACTGGAGGTGAGGGGGAAGAATTAAGATGGTTCAAGTTTAAAAGGAGCATGAGGGCTTTAAGAAGAACTCCAAGGGGTACAAAAGAAAGTGGAAACTGATTTTGGTTTTCCGATGTGATCATGCCATTGCTCTGTTGAGTGGCTAATCACTTATAGCAATTTGGTCGAGTATGACCAGCTACACCACAGTGATGATAGAGATACTACTTCTTCTATTTCAACTTTTGAGAGTTAGCTTTCTTAGCCCTAGGGTTTTTAGTCTCATTCTTAGTAGGTTTAGGGGGTGATCCTAAGATAGACTTACCCTTGTCTATGTTCTCACTAGCTAATTCATTTTTAACATTAATGTTCTCAGTTTCAACATTATTAGCAGGAGGAAAAAAAACAGTAGAACTAGTAATAGCAATACTAGGATAAGTGAGATCATACCCTAAACTGGTTCGATTGGAAGCAGATTTCTGAATGCTGAGCATCTCGTCAAGCTTTGCACTTGAAGTCCTTTCCAATTGAGCTCTGACTTGAAACAGCTTCGCTTCAAGTTTCTTGGTCTTCTCAGCCAGGAAATTGTTTTCGAACTTAAGTGCTCCAATAGTCTGATTAGCTTCATCAAACTTTGTGGAGAGTTCTTCACGTTCGACTTCCACATCACTAAGCTTCTTGGTGGCCAACCTATACAACTTCTCATGCTTTTCGGAGACATTGTATAACTTTGCATAAGCTGTGTGGATGTCATCTTGTTCATCCATCTTCTCAAACTAGGACTCCACCAATTCTTTTTCTTCATCCACATCTTCAACAATCCCCTTAGTAGGATTGACTGTGGCAGTGAAGGCATTCAAGATTTTGTCATCCTCATTGTCGAAATCATCTTTAGGCTCAGTGTTGCTTAGTGTAGCAGCAAATGCCTTGCTCTTCCCGATGGTCTTGAGATAAGTAGAGCACTCTTGTTTCATATGACCGAAACCTTAACACCAAAAGTACTTTGGTCCTGCGGGAACTATGTACTAATCACGATCCCTTGAATCCTTCTCCCCTTTGTCTTGACTCTTAGACTGAGAAGAACTTGACTGTTTACAGTCCTTATCGAAGCCCTTTGCATTTGCATTTTTCATGAACTTCTTGAACTACCAGGTAATGTAGGACTTCATCTTAGAGTCCTCATCGTCTGAAGACTTATTAGTATCACTGCTGTTGGCCTTCAGTGCCATGCGCTTGCTCTTGCTCTTGCTCTTGCTCTTACTCGACTTTCTGATCTTAGGCAAACCCAACTCATAGGTCTACAAATTGCCAACTAGCTCTGTCAAAAGGATTTTGTCAATATCTTTTGATTTCTCATTGGCAGTGATCTTGGCATGGAATCTCTCGGGCAGAGATCTAAGCACCTTTCTCACAATCTTGGGTTCAGGAATGGTCTCCCCAAGATTAAAGGCTAAGTTCACTATGTCCTTAAGCTTGGCATAGAACTCATCAAACGACTCATCCTCCTCCATCTTGATCTCTTCAAAGCTTGTAGTGAGCCTCTACAGCTTTGAATCCTTGACAGCCTTGGTTTCCTCATAGTTTGTCTGGAGGATGGTCCATGCTTCCTTGGCAGTTTCAGTAGAGGATATCTTCTTGAACTCCTCGTTGGTGATTGCACTGAACAACGCATTCAATGCTCTGCTGTTGAAGTTTGCCGCCTTGATCTTAGCATCATCCCAGTCGGCCAGCGCTTCCTTTGGCTTGGTCCAGCCAATCTCTATAGCTTGCCACACCTTCTCATCTAGTGATTGCAAGAAAGCTCTCATGCGTACTTTCTAGTATGCATAGTTAGTACAATCAAATAAAGGAGGTATAATCAAAGATTTTCCTCTATCCATGACAAACAGGGGTCAATGGATCAAACACAAAGAGTAAACCTAATCAAAGTGTGCTTGCTTTAATACCACTTGATAGGCCAAAAACGTATTGACCCCTTGTAATGAATTAATTGATTAATTAACCAATTTTATTAATTAATGAAATTAACATGCAAACGCGTGGTAGCACAAACAAATCACCAATTAAACTAAGTATACAGTGGAAAATAAATGACACAGTAATTTTTTTACGAATGGAGAAAACCAACACGGCAAAAACCCCACAGGGTGATCTTAAGGTCACCACTCCCGAGAATCCACTATTATCACAACAAGTGGTTACAAGTAAAGGAATCCCAATACCTTATACCAACCTACAGTTGAACCCTTACCCCAATACCCAATTGGACTTGTTATGTAGTGACAATCTCTTTTGTTCAATACACGGCTCCAAGTACATAACTAACCAATTGCGCAGATCCCAGTACGCAACTTCAATCACCATTTAGAGAGAGATGTTGGCTGCAAAGTTCTTCTATTCTTCAACACATGAAAATCAAAAAGTTTCTTGGTCACAAAACCCTATGGTGTACAAACACAGCAGCTTCTTCAAGAATTAGGGCAAAATAGGTTTCTGGTTACACTTGAAGAATTATGCTCTTGTGCAATTTTGCTCTTGGCTGTGCAACCTGATATGGCCCTTAAAATAATCCTTATATATGTTTATGGTTGTGAGAAAAGAAAGTCCAAACATACAATCATGGATTGAATGAAAACAGTCTTGAAAAACTGAAATTCATAAACCTCAACAGATACCCTATCTGTCGAGCTTTTGTCATGCCACGGGACTAGAACAGCTCTACAAGCTCGATAGATGGCCAGCTATTGAGCTAGCTGTCGAGCTTTAATGATAGGCACTTTTTATACTTGAATCTTGGATAGACTTGCATGACTTCAACACTTGATCTTGAAACAAAGTTTCTTGAAGTATTAAACACATCCTAGATCTACCCAAATACAAGTAAAGTGCATTTTGTCAGAGGATTAGCCAATTACATAAAGTAGTGATATATGTTCCTATCAAGTGAATCACATATGTCCAAACAAGTGATAGCAGTAGCAATGACACTAGAGATTGCAAGGATGATAGCAACAACAATAGAGAAAGCAACAACAGTGAAGACTATAATAGCCAATATAATGGTGATGATTGGGGTGCACCCCTTAGTGATAGAGAAGATGATGATGAAGGGTCTTTTTATGAAGACCACTTTAATGTAGACTACTATGATGGAGATATAGAGGATGATGCCAAATCTGAACCTATAAACATAGATAGTGGAGCTGAAAGTGAAGAATATGGGCTAGAGAATGTGCTGGAAGTTGCTGGAAAGGAGGTTGAAGAATCCATTAATATAGACTATGATGATTACCCCTTTGGGCATCCCTCAAATTGGAGCTACATTACTAATGATAGCTCAAGGTCAGATCCTCGTTATGACAAGCACGGTAGAGAAAATCTTGAGTTAGGGTCATTCCACAATTCAGAACTTGGCTCACTGACCCCATACACTGGAGAAAAAGATGACATACATGTTAGATTGGCCACCCTAGACAGAAAGTTGATGATCCAGAGTTTTAGAAACTTAACACTAGAGAGTCTTGAGGGTGAAGATGAGAAGATGGAAGGGAATGAGTCAGAATATCTTCCCCAATACATCCACCCGAGCAATAAAGGAAAGCAAGATCTATTTGGTGAGTGGATGGATAGTATAAAGCGTCTAAATGCTTATGTGATTGACAAGCCCACAGATATGAAGGTTGATGGTGAAGGCACGGATTATATGGATGGAGACTACTTAGTACTAATGCTAAGGGAAGAAGGAACTCATTGGGAGCCACCCATCATTGTCGAAGCCACAACCGAGCTGAAGAATTGGGCATGGGAGGGAGTCGCCCACCCTATGGAAGACTCTACCATGAAGATCACCGTCGAGCCAATCACTCCTGTCAAGAAAATCAAGACCATTGAGCCAGTCACTCCGGCCAAAAACATTGTTTTTGTTCCTATCGAGTCTGTTTCTACTAGTATTATTGTTCTTGTTGAGTCTGTTTGTGATCCTACTATAAAGTCTATTTTTGATGAGTCTGTTGAGAACTCTTTTCCTTATAATATAACTTCTAATTCTGCTTATTTATTGGCTTTGAATGTTTTTATTTTGGAAATTGGTAAAGAAACTCTTAATAATAAGGAGTTAAAACAAGGGCATATAGAACCTATAAAAGAAGAAACCCAACCTATTAACCTGGGAACCGATGATGAACCCAAAATGATAAAAGTGGGTAATACCCTAACCACCTCTAAGAAAGATGCATTAATGGAACTACTAGCAGAATTCAAAGAGGTATTTGCATGGTCATGCGAAGACATGCCTGGGATTGATACAGATATAGTACAACATCACATTTCAACAGATCCAATCATGAAGCTGATCAAGCAGATGTTGAGAAGAATGAAGCCAGAGTGAACTCTCAAGATTAAGAGGTTGAGAAACAGTACAATACAGGATTCCTGATGGTGGTCAACTGTAACACCCTAACCCAACTGTATAGTTAAACCATATGTTTGAGTGGTTGAGTATTATTAATGTTTTAAGCCACTTACTTTCTAAAATTAATATAAGAGTATTTAATAAGCATATTATTTTATAATGCCCTTGAATAAGAATGGTAAAGATTATAAATAATTGAAATGACTAATTGTATTATATTAAGTGGTTGAGTTATTAGATATATAGTTATTAGTGTTTAATTAAGTGTTTAAGATAAGGGTTTATATACTTGTTATTATCTTAATTATTTTAAGTGCATAAAGCTTTGATATTGTGATATTATAAAAGATATATGCTCTTTTAATGATAGAAAGAAGTTTAAAAAGTAGGGGCTAAAATGTAAAGTTATATTGTTGTTTGGGCCTATTGGGGTTTATGCCCTAAAATCCAATTTATTGGCTTGTCATAAATAATTAAATTGTTTAATTATATGAAACTATTTATAAATGAACTAATGTGACATTATCTTAGTCCATGAAATGCATAGTATGTGATTTATGTAATTTAGTCATAGAAGATATAAATCACAAGTTCTTTGTAAACTCAGAATTTTAATTCGTAGTCGGTGATGAAATTAGGCGTTTCATCTGCGAAGACTATAACATATCAACTAAGAAGATTTGTCTTGATCATGGAAGTGGAGACTTCTAGTTGATATGTTGATATGTTTTAATAGTTAAGACATATTGAATTGGACCGCTGTGAGCTTATTATTCTCCTAACGACTGTCAAATGAATAATAAATCTTACGACTTCTATTTACATCAACTCTAAATCCTAAGAGAATAATGGACTTGACCATGAAGTGTAGGTTACTTTGATATATCAGTAGTAAGATCTATAAGTCATGATCAAAACCTCAGTATGTTGGGCAGCTGCATTTAGTGTTTATGGAACATATATTCTCAAGATGGAATTCATAACCTCTTAATGGAGATATAAAATATTACCTTGAGATAAGTTTAATAGGTTTGGTTATTCGAAGTGTTGGGCATAACCACTTTAGTAAGAAGTTACTAAAGTATATATTTATGGAATTGGATTTCATAAATATATGATGAATAACATAAATGATTAAACCGGGTAATCAAGGATTAAGATGTAGTAATTTTCAAAGTGGCAGTCTATATTCATGACTTTGTACTACTACGAATATTTTAATGAAGGGGTTACATGTATAATAAAGTCTTGGGATATAATTTATTAATGAGGCCTAGAGTGCAATTATATTCTTATAGTGGTATTGAATATAATTAATGGTAACTTTGGACTTGTCAATGTTGGGGTTTATGCCCTAAAATCCAATTTATTGGTATGTCATAAATAATTAAATTGTTTAATTATATGAGACTATCTATAAATGAACTAATGTGACATTATCTTAGTCCATGAGATGCATAGTATGCGATTTATGTGATTTAGTCACAGAAGATATAAATCGCAAGTTCTTTGTAAACTCAGAATTTTAATTCGTAGTCAGTGATGAAATTGGGCATTTCATCCGCGAAGACTATAACATATCAACTAAAATGATTTGTCTTGATCATAGAAGTAGAGACTTCTAGTTGATATGTTGATATGTTTTAAGAGTTAAGACATATTAAACTGAACCGCTGTGAGATTTATTATTCTCCTAACGACTGTCAAATGAATAATAAATCTCACGACTTCTATTTACATCAACTCTAAATCCTGAGAGAATAATAGAACTGATCATGAAGTGTAGGTTGCTTTGATATATCAGGAGTGAGATCTATAAGTCACGATTAAAACCTTAGTATGTTGGGCAGCTGCATTTAGTGTTGATGGAACATATATTCTCAAGATGGAATTCATAATCTCTTAACAGAGATATAAAGTATTCCCTTGAGATAAGTTTAATAGATTTGGTGATTCAAAGTATTGGGCCCAACCACTTCAGTAAGGAGTTACTAAAGTATATATTTATGAAATTGGATTTCATAAATATATGATAAATAACGTAAAGGATTAAACCGGGTACACAAGGATTAAGATGTAGTAATCTTCAAAGTGGCAGTCTATATTCATGACTTTGTATTACTACAAATATTTTAATGAGGGGGTTACGTGTATAATAAAGTCTTGGGATGTAATTTATTAATAAGGCCTGGAGTGCGATTATATTCATATAGTGGTATTGAAATAATTAATGGTAAATTTGGACTTGTCGAGAGTTGACAGAAAAGCCCAAGGCTCATTGGAGCTAGAGTCTTATTTATTCCTTTATGGTCCCAGTCCAAGTCACACACTAGAGCCTAATTGGAATGGCCCAAAAGGCTAGCCTAATTAGATAGTCAGTTATATTTAAGGGGAGAAACATACAGAATTTCAAGAGTGCATTTTCAAAGAGATTTTTCTAAGTAGTTTTCATTATGTTCACATGAGAACATGAAATGGTTTGTATGTGAGTGTTAGACACTCTCTTATTCTCTCCTTGGAAATTGATTGAGAGAACACACTTTTTGGGCATTAAGTGAAATTGGAGTGAAGATTAAAAGTGTTCCTAAGTGCTTCTAATCTTTTGGTTTTGAATTTCACCGCACCAAGGTACGCTTTCTTATTCTTAATTTCTGAAACTTACATAGTATATGTTATCAATTGCGAATGAAGTAAATCCGTTAATTTTCTGCTGTGTATGTTTTGTATGTGATACAAACACCTATTTTCCCGACAGTCAAGAGTTGACAGAAAAGCCCAAGGCCCATTGGAGCTAGAGTCTTATTTGTTCCCTTTTAGTCCCACTCCAAGCCACATACTAGAGCCCAATTGGAATGACTCAAAAGGCTAGCCCAATTAGATAATAAGTCATATATAAGGAAAGAAACATACAGAATTTCTATGAGAGTTTTTCTAAGTGGTTTTCATTAAGATCACATAAGAGAATGAAATGATTTGTATGTGAGTGTTGGACACTCTCTTATTCTCTCATTGGAAACTGATTGAGTGACCACACTTTTTGGGCATTAAGTAGAATTGTAGTGAAGATTAAAGGTGTTCTCATGTACTTCT
Source organism: Lithocarpus polystachyus (assembly GCA_033629205.1). NCBI lineage: Eukaryota > Viridiplantae > Streptophyta > Magnoliopsida > Fagales > Fagaceae > Lithocarpus > Lithocarpus polystachyus. Next base: position 49,215,250 of record CM066166.1, read on the forward strand.
AATCTTTTGGTTTTGAATTTCACCACACTGAGGTACGCTTTCTTATCTTTTGGTTTTGAATTTCACCACACTGAGGTACGCTTTCTTATTCTTATATTCTGAAACTTACATAGTACATATTATCAATTACGAATGAAGTAGATCCGTTAATTTTTCACTGCATATGTTTTATATGTGATACAAACATGTATTTTTCCAACAGGGCCTTTCTAGAATATAAGCTTATAAAGGGGGGGGGGTGGGGAGAGTAAATTTTAAAAAAGTCTAAAGGGTGACCCATCAACCCTCTTTCTCGTGGCCAATACATGCCCCACCAAGATATTTCCCTTTTCTTTTCTTGGCTGTACCAGAAGACTCTTTGTTCTTCTTTCTTTGCTCTTTTTTGTTCATCTTCTTTCTTTGTTCTATTTGGCAGCACCTCTCTCTCACTCTCTCACCAGCAGCCCTCCCTCTCTCACCGAAACCATATATCTCAGTCAAAGGAAGAAATTAAAAGATTAGCCCTAAGATTTCAGCTTCAAATTTGTGGGTAAGTAAATAAAAACCTCATCTTATTATGGGTATTTTAATGGTGGAATGGTTTGCTTTAGTTTCACTTCTATGTTCTCTAATCTGATTGTTAGAAGCTGAAATTTGTGATTTGTGAAATTAGGAAATCATGAATTTGAAAGTCTATGTATATATGCTATTTTAAGAAGCTTTGAAACTGTATTGATGGTTTGTTGAAGGTATATTAGGGTTTTTACTAATTAATGATTGTATATGATTAAGGAAGTAAGAAAAAGTTAGGATGAGTACTTTTGATGTTACTGCTGGGATTTTTGTTGGATTTAATTTTGCTATAAATGGTTAAATGACTGTATGTAAGTGTTTTCTAACATGTCTAATGAGTGTTTAAAAATCCTCATATGATAATAAGACTATTTACAATCATTTTATGATTTTACAAGAAAATGTTGCAAAGCTGTCACTGTGACAGATTCTGTGTTTATGCATGATAAATTATGTGTTAAATTGTATACAGTGAATTAGGATGCTAGGAGTAGTCCATATGAATGCTAAGACACATATGGTTCTAATGGAAGTGGCCTCACAGCCATTGGATCAATATATAAATAATGGTTTAATTTTTAATTTGCATGAAATTCTGTCAGGACAGATTTGAGCATGTTGTCTTGTATGATTTTTATTAAATCATGGTTTTATTCTTTGACTCTGAAATTGATATAATATTTATTAGACATCCAGAGGAGTGGCTCTGTAAACTTTCATGAGGATTTGATGTGTTTAGATTGTTAGGATATGTGCCCTTAAATCCTATTGTATGATGCTATGTATGATATTATGTATGACATTATTTGAGAAATGATGTATGACTTAATATTATGTGTAATAAAGTTGTTTTATTCTTATCTAAAATAATGGTAACATGAATATTTGGACATTATCAAATAGTCCATGAGATGCATAGTATGTGATTTATGTGATTTAGTCACAGAAGATATAGATCACAAGTTCTTTGTAAACTCATAATTTTGGTTCGTAGTCGGTGATGAAATTGGGCATTTCATCTGCGAAGACTATAACATATTAACTACGATGATTTGTCTTGATCATGGAAATGGTGATTTCTAGTTAATATGTTGATATGTTTTAAGAGTTAAGACATATTGAACAGGACCGCTGTGAGATTTATTATTCTCCTAACGACTGTCAATTGAATAATAAATCTCACGACTTGTATTCACATGAACTCTTAATCCTGAGAGAATAATGGACCTGATCATGAAATGTAGGTTGCTTTGATATATCAGGAGTGAGATCTAAAGTAACGGTCAAAACCTCAGTATGTTGGGCAGCCACATTTAGTGTTGATGGAACATATATTTTCAAGATGGAATTCATAGTCTCTTAACGGAGATATAAAATATTCCCTTGAGATAAGTTTAATGGGTACAGTTATTCAGAGAGTTAGGCCTAACCACTTTAGTAAGACTAAAGTATATATTTATGAAATTGAATTTCATAAATATATGGTGAATAACTTAAAAGGATTAAACCGGGTACTCAAGGATTAAGATGTAGTAATTTACAAAGTGGCAGTCTATATTCATGACTTTGTATTACTACGAATATTTTATGAAGGGGTTGCATGTATAATAAAGTCTTGGGATATAATTTATTAATAAGGCCTAGAGTGCAATTATATTTATATAGTGGTATTAAATATAATTAATGGTAACTTTGGACTTGTCAAGAGTTGACAGAAAAGCCCAAGGCCCATTGGAGCTAGTGTCTTATTTGTTCCCTTTTGGTCCCACTCCAAGCCACACACTAAAGCCCAATTGGGAAGGCCCAAAAGGCTAGCCCAATTAGATAATCAGTTATGTGGAGAGAAACATACAGAATTTTATATAGAATAAAATGGTTTGTATGTTTTAAATAATTATTATGGTAATGAAATAAGGAAGAGAGACACTCTTTCATATTCTCTCTAGAAACATAAAACTGATTGAGAGACCACACATCTTGGGCATCGAGTGGAATTGGAGTGAAGATTGAAAGTATTCCCGAGTACTTCTTCATTCGGTTTTGAAATTCACCGCATCAAGGTACACTCTCTTGTTCTTATATTCTGAAACTTACATAGTGCATGTTATCAATTGCGAATGAAGTAGATCCGTTTATTTTTCCGCTGCGTATGTTTTGTATGCGATACACACATGATGATTTCCCAACATTGGTATCAGAGCGGTCTTCATTTCGAATCTGTATAACATGTTTTGTTTGTTTTGGAATTAGAGATTATAGTTTCAAGTTGATAGATTTCTGCATGGTCGTTGAAACTATGATTTGATAAAAACTGATATTGATGTTATGATGTTGTTTAAATATGAATTTAAGAATGTTAAATTGATCTTTAAGGCTATAGCATCAATAGATTTCAGTTTTGATATCAATTTCTGTCTGTCATTTTCGTATGATGGTTGTTTATCAATTTCTGTCTGTCATTTTCGTATGATGGTTGTTTGTTCATGCAAAACGGTTGAAAACTGCCTTGGAAGATTTTCTGGAAATTCGAGTTTCACGAGTTTCGATCGATCGAAATTTACTTTCGATCGATCGAGTGAAACAGAGACTTATCCTTTTGAATTGATTAATATTCGATTGCTAGTCGATCGATCAAATTTTATTTTCGATCGATCGAGAGGCGATCGAGTATCAATCGAATCAGACAGAAGGTTTAGGACGAATTGTTTAATTTTTTCGATCGATCGAGGTTGTGTATAATTAGTTTATGCATGTTTAAAGATAAAAACCTTTATTTTAAAACTTCTAGTGGGAGAGAGATTCAAGGGTTGGATCTCACGGCCTCCATTGTCGGTTTATAGTAGTGTGATTAATCACCTCGCCTTGGCGTATATGCCTTGCTCCCTACGGAGGGTGTTTAATTCATGGTACTACAGGTTAAACTTCTTAATGATAGATGAAGTGTGTGTTTATATTGAGAGCGACCACGCTACCGTGGAGTTACTTGGTGACTCGCATTGATTCTAGACAATGGTGTACACTAGACTAAGTATGATGTTAACCTCCCTACGGAGCTATGTCATTATCACTTAGAGGCTAAAGAATAAGCGGCACATTATTTTTGTTTGGTAAGAGTTACCATGATAGCATTAATAATGAGGATAATCCTTGCTTAATCATAGTGATTGGTATGACCTCGCTACCGAGGAATATTAATTGCGGGATTGGGTTGTCGTTGCATATATTATATTATGGTTTTATTAAGGTTCCATATTATATGTTTATATGCTAAATTGATAATGTCCAGTTTACTTATTATATTCATGTTTATTATTTTCAGATTTGAACATGGCATCATTTAGCCCACTTTTTAGCATTCTTAATCAAAACAAACTGACTGGAACCAATTATGTTGACTGGAAAAGAAACTTGGACATAGTTCTCACAGCTGAAGAGCATAAATATGTACTTACTCAACCATGTCCTAGCTTTCCTTCATTAGATGCTCCTCCTGAGGAAAAACAACGATATGATCGTTGGCAGAAATCTAATGAAATGGCCAAGTGCTACATCCTAGCGTCCATCTCAAATGTTCTACAGCATCAAATGCAGGATGTAGAACTAGCTTCGGACATTATGCAAAGTCTGAAAGAGATGTTTGGTGAGCAAGGCCGTTCTGCAAGGCAAGAAACCATGAGACAAATTTATAATACCAAAATGGCTGAAGGTAGTTCAGTGAGAGAACATTGTCTTACAATGATCTCTAATCTGAATACTTTAGAAGTTTTGGGTGCCGACATTGATGGAGAATCCCAAGTGGATATGATACTCCAGTCACTACCGGAGTCATTCAAGGAATTCAGACTTAACTATAACATGAACAAAAAGATTTATACTTTGTCTGAATTAATGAATGAATTGGTAGCGGCGGAAGGCATCCTTGGTACTTCTAATGTTGAAGCCTATGTGGGTGAAGCTTCTACTTCTCAACCTAAGTCGAAAGGCAAGGGTAAGAAGAAGAAGAAGAAGGACTTCACTAAACAAGAGGGTAAACAAATTGTCTTAGGGGTTGCCGACAAAGGAAAGAAGCTGAAAGGAAAATGTTTCCATTGTGGTGAGAAAGGACATTGGAAGAGAAATTGTCCAAAGTTCAAGGCTGCCAATAAGGGTATGAAAATTTCATTCCTTCTTGAAATATGTTTGGTACAAAATCCCACGGATTCCTGGTGTGTGGATTCAGGTTGTACTAATCATATCTGCAATTCTTTGCAGGGGTTCCAGGAGACCAAAAGACTTAAAGAAGGAGAGTTGTTTCTGACCTTGGCTGATGGGAGTAGGATTCCAGTTGTAGCTATTGGAGTTTTTAATTTATGCTTTGATACTAGAGTTTTAATATTGCAAGACTGTCTGTATGTACCTAATGTTCGTAGGAATTTAATTTCTGCAACTTATTTAGGTAAGAGTGGATATTGTGTTATCCTTAAAGACAATGTTGTAATAAAGAAGGATAAAATGTTTATCTGTTCTGGCAATATTGTGGATGGTCTTTATATTTTAACTCCTGATAAGCATGAATTATACAATTCTGAATTAGATAATAACTCTCATGTGAAATCATTAAAGAGAAAGTTTCCTTCTACTAATGATGCATATCTTTGGCACTTGCGTTTGGGTCATATTAATCCAAATAGAATTCAAAGACTGATCAAAGATGGCCTCTTAGAACCATTGGACTTTGATGAATTTCTAGTTTGTGAATCTTGTTTGGAAGGCAAAATGACCAAACGACCTTTTAATGCAAAAGGTAGAAGAGCCCAAGAGTTGCTAGAATTAGTTCATACGGATGTTTGTGGTCCTATGTCAACCCAAGCAAAAGGAGGTTATGAGTACTTCATCACTTTCACCGATGATTACTCTAGATTTGGTTATGTGTACCTAATGAGACGGAAGTCCGAAGCCTTTGAAAAGTTCAAAGAGTTTAGGGCTGAAGTTGAGAATCAATTGGGTAAACACATAAAGGCCATTCGATCTGATCGTGGTGGCGAATACCTTCTTGGGGATTTCAAGGATTACTTGACTCAAAATGGGATTGTATCCCAATTGACTGCACCTGGAACTCCCCAACAAAATGGTGTAGCAGAAAGAAGGAATAGGACTCTTTTAGAAATGGTTAGGTCCATGATGAGTTACTCAACTTTACCTATTTCTTTTTGGGGTTATGCCTTAGATACAGCAATACATCTTTTGAATTTAGTTCCATCAAAATCTGTTCCCAAAACACCCATGGAATTGTGGAGTGGGCGTAAGCCTAGTATGAAATATCTCCACATTTGGGGTTGTCCAGCACATGTATTAAAAGGGAAGTCTGATAAGTTGGAACCAAAATCAGAAGTATGTTTGCTTGTGGGTTATCCAAAAGAAACTAGGGGTTATTTATTCTATAGTCATAAAGATAACAAAGTTTTTGTTAGTACAAATGCTAAATTCTTAGAAAATGACTATATGAATAATTTTACTCCTAGAAGTAGAGTTGTCTTGGCTGAAATGAATGAACCTGTAATTGAACAACCAATGGTTGAAACTAGGGATGATGTGGCTGTATTGGATACACCACAAGATACTACTCATGAGATGTCTAGTACACAGTTGCCTCGTCGTAGTGGGAGGAATGTTAGGCCACCTATAAGATTCATAGGTCTTGGAGAGACTTATGAGGCTATCTCAGAGGAGGCCGAAACTGATCCTTACACTTATGAAGAAGCAATGAATGATATAGATGCACATCATTGGGTCCAAGCTATGAAATCAGAATTAGATTCCATGTATTCCAATCAAGTTTGGGATCTTGTAAAGGCGCCTAACGGCATTAAACCTGTTGGTTGCAAATGGGTTTATAAGAGGAAGAGAGGGATAGATGGAAAGGTTGAAACCTTTAAAGCAAGGCTAGTAGCAAAAGGTTATACTCAAAAAGAAGGCATTGATTATGAGGAAACCTTTTCACCAGTAGCAATGCTTAAATCTATCAGAATTCTCTTATCCATTGCTGCTCATTATGATTATGAGATTTGGCAAATGGATGTCAAGACTGCATTTCTCAATGGCAATCTTGAAGAGGAAATCTATATGATGCAACCAGAAGGTTTCATAGCAAAGAACCAAGAGCATATGGTTTGCAAGTTAAATAGGTCCATTTATGGACTTAAGCAAGCATCTAGGTCATGGAACATCAGATTTGATCAGGCAATCAAATCATTTGGTTTTGAACAAAATCTTGATGAACCATGTGTGTATAAAAGACATCAAGACAAAGTAGTAATGTTCCTAGTGCTTTATGTTGATGATATTCTACTCATTGGAAACGATGTAGGTGTAATGTCATCAGTAAAGGTTTGGTTGTCAAGCCAATTTGATATGAAGGACTTGGGTGAGGCTAACTTTATTCTAGGGATCAAGCTTTGGCGAGATCGTAAGAATAAGATGTTAGGCTTATCACAAGCTGGATATATAGATAAGGTTCTAGAACGGTTTAGCATGCAAAACTCCAAGAAAGGATTACTTCCTTTTAGACATGGAGTTCCTCTGTCTGATGACCAAAGGCCTAAGACTCAAGAGGAAGTAGATATGATGAGACAAGTTCCTTATGCCTCTGCAGTAGGAAGTCTCATGTATGCCATGCTTTGTACTAGACCAGATATCTGTTTTTCAGTTGGCATGGTCAGCCGATATCAATCAAATCCAGGACCACAACATTGGCAAGCTGTAAAGCATATTCTCAAGTATCTACGGAGAACGAGAGATTATATGCTTGTTTACCGTTGTGAGGATTTGATTCCCATTGGCTATACAGATTCAGACTTTCAATCAGATCTAGATTTCAGAAAGTCCACGTCAGGATGTGTTTTCACCTTGGGAGGTGGAGCCATAAGTTGGAGGAGTGTTAAGCAATCTTGTATTGCGGACTCCACCATGGAAGCTGAATATGTTGCTGCTTGTGAGGTGGCAAAGGAAGCTGTTTGGCTCAAGAAATTCATTTCTGATCTTGGTGTAGTGAGAATGGAGTAAGTTCCTATCACATTGTTTTGTGACAATAGTGGAGCAGTTGCACAATCCAAAGATCCAAGGAATCACAAGAAAGGAAAGCACATTGAGAGGAAGTACCACATCATTCGAGACATTGTTGCTCGTGGAGATGTGGTGGTTGCAAAGATTGAAAAACCTCATCTTATTATGGGTATTTTAATGGTGGAATGGTTTGCTTTAGTTTCACTTCTATGTTCTCTAATCTGATTGTTAGAAGCTGAAATTTGTGATTTGTGAAATTAGGAAATCATGAATTTGAAAGTCTATGTATATATGCTATTTTAAGAAGCTTTGAAACTGTATTGATAGTTTGTTGAAGGTATATTAGGGTTTTTACTAATTAATGATTGTATATGATTAAGGAAGTAAGAAAAAGTTAGGATGAGTACTTTTGATGTTACTGCTGGGATTTTTGTTGGATTTAATTTTGCTATAAATGGTTAAATGACTGTATGTAAGTGTTTTCTAACATGTCTAATGAGTGTTTAAAAATCCTCATATGATAATAAGACTATTTACAATCATTTTATGATTTTACAAGAAAATGTTGCAAAGCTGTCACTGTGACAGATTCTGTGTTTATGCATGATAAATTATGTGTTAAATTGTATACAGTGAATTAGGATGCTAGGAGTAGTCCATATGAATGCTAAGACACATATGGTTCTAATGGAAGTGGCCTCACAGCCATTGGATCAATATATAAATAATGGTTTAATTTTTAATTTGCATGAAATTCTGTCAGGACAGATTTGAGCATGTTGTCTTGTATGATTTTTATTAAATCATGGTTTTATTCTTTGACTCTGAAATTGATATAATATTTATTAGACATCCAGAGGAGTGGCTCTGTAAACTTTCATGAGGATTTGATGTGTTTAGATTGTTAGGATATGTGCCCTTAAATCCTATTGTATGATGCTATGTATGATATTATGTATGACATTATTTGAGAAATGATGTATGACTTAATATTATGTGTAATAAAGTTGTTTTATTCTTATCTAAAATAATGGTAACATGAATATTTGGACATTATCAAATAGTCCATGAGATGCATAGTATGTGATTTATGTGATTTAGTCACAGAAGATATAGATCACAAGTTCTTTGTAAACTCAGAATTTTGGTTCGTAGTCGGTGATGAAATTGGGCATTTCATCTGCGAAGACTATAACATATTAACTACGATGATTTGTCTTGATCATGGAAATGGTGATTTCTAGTTAATATGTTGATATGTTTTAAGAGTTAAGACATATTGAACAGGACCGCTGTGAGATTTATTATTCTCCTAACGACTGTCAATTGAATAATAAATCTCACGACTTGTATTCACATGAACTCTTAATCCTGAGAGAATAATGGACCTGATCATGAAATGTAGGTTGCTTTGATATATCAGGAGTGAGATCTAAAGTAACGGTCAAAACCTCAGTATGTTGGGCAGCCACATTTAGTGTTGATGGAACATATATTTTCAAGATGGAATTCATAGTCTCTTAACGGAGATATAAAATATTCCCTTGAGATAAGTTTAATGGGTACAGTTATTCAGAGAGTTAGGCCTAACCACTTTAGTAAGACTAAAGTATATATTTATGAAATTGGATTTCATAAATATATGGTGAATAACTTAAAAGGATTAAACCGGGTACTCAAGGATTAAGATGTAGTAATTTACAAAGTGGCAGTCTATATTCATGACTTTGTATTACTACGAATATTTTATGAAGGGGTTGCATGTATAATAAAGTCTTGGGATATAATTTATTAATAAGGCCTAGAGTGCAATTATATTTATATAGTGGTATTAAATATAATTAATGGTAACTTTGGACTTGTCAAGAGTTGACAGAAAAGCCCAAGGCCCATTGGAGCTAGTGTCTTATTTGTTCCCTTTTGGTCCCACTCCAAGCCACACACTAAAGCCCAATTGGGAAGGCCCAAAAGGCTAGCCCAATTAGATAATCAGTTATGTGGAGAGAAACATACAGAATTTTATATAGAATAAAATGGTTTGTATGTTTTAAATAATTATTATGGTAATGAAATAAGGAAGAGAGACACTCTTTCATATTCTCTCTAGAAACATAGAACTGATTGAGAGACCACACATCTTGGGCATCGAGTGGAATTGGAGTGAAGATTGAAAGTATTCCCGAGTACTTCTTCATTCGGTTTTGAAATTCACCGCATCAAGGTACACTCTCTTGTTCTTATATTCTGAAACTTACATAGTGCATGTTATCAATTGCGAATGAAGTAGATCCGTTTATTTTTCCGCTGCGTATGTTTTGTATGCGATACACACATGATGATTTCCCAACATAGATATCCCGTTTGTATTTTACAAATGAGGCATATGCTACTGAAATGGGCAGTAAATAGTAAATGATAATTCTGACTTTGAGGATTTAATTCTAAAGTTAGGGTGAATGTTTTGAGCTATAATTTAATATGCTTATATTTTGGTATGTCTAGATCATAGATTAATTTTGTTTAACTTGGTTCAAGGTTTAGTACTCAAAGAAGGGGTTCTAAACCATTCAGCTATTGTTTTTATGAAGCTGTCTTGTTCAATGCGTTGTATGTTGCAATGTGAGTGTATATGGTTATATGACCGTGTTTAAAGGATTTTATGTTTATGCATGCATTATTGCCCTAATCTCAAAGCACATCTTGAAATAAAGTTGGCTCCTCTGGAGATATAATGTAAATATGAGAATGATGGCTTTTCTTTAATTTGGTACATCATTTGTTGATGTGTGCATAATATGTTCGTGGGAACCTCGTTGAGGTCGGATTAGGATTTCCTTGATTCTAAGAAATAGGCTTTGAGATGAATGTGTAAGTTTATGATAAAGAGTAATCGATAGTAATAAGCTTTGATATTTGGTTTAGGTGCTACCAGCCCCCAGGTCTGAGCTTATTCGACTTTAGGCTCTCGGTTCCTCTGTTTTCAGGTAAGGGATAAGTTACATGAGCATTTGGTAAGTCATGAGGTTATTTTAAAGTGTATTATGCATCAAAAAGTTTTTGATTAGAGATATGGCATATAATCATGTTTCAACCAATGATATGTTTGTGAGCTTTCGAAACTTTATATATATGATTTAAGCATATTGATGCCATTACTAATTTCCATAAACATGATGTTTAAAGAAAAGAATGGAAATGCTATTATTATGAAATGTTATGCAAAATAAGAAATTTCAGTATGATATATAAGTGTGAAATGTTTTCGGGTTATGTCCTCTGGTGATCTGAACTCGGCCAATAGGGGTTAATTACTGGCTTTCCATGGAAAATGTTATCTATTTGGCCATTTAAAGTGGAGGAAATGGGGTTGCCTGTAACTTTAATCTAAATAAGGCCTTCTCCCCAATGTGTACAGACGGCGGGGAGGAATAAAACCTTGAGGGGATATGCCATCAAGCCTCCCAAAGAGGACAATATCATACACACGAGGGCGCCCAAACGTGATGAGGCTTCTCTGTTGTGCACATGCACCAAGTATAGACTTATCAAATATGGACTAACCAATATGTTCTAAACAACTATATTATGTTATTGATCATGAGAGAATGATTTTGTTTAAATGCATTATGAAAAGTTGAATGCTCTCATGAAAATAAGAAGTTTCTGATGTAAAGAAAAGCTATTCTTTAAAGATAAAAGTTGTTGAAGTCCTGTTGTGCTTTAAAGATAAAGAATCTGATGAAAAGGTTTTAGTGTTCTATAAAGATAAAGCTTCTAATGAAAGTACAAGTTTATGTTAAAAAGTTATCAAATATATGTTAAGTTTTATGACTATGAAAGTTATAATATTTTATGAGAATAAGTTTATAAATAAAAGTTTTCTTATTCGTCAAGATGTTTCTAGTTTAAGACAAAGTTACCAATTATCTGATTTAAGTTAAAAAAATTATTCTGTAACAAGAATATATATATATATATATATGTATGTATGTATGTATGTATGTATGTATGTATGTATATGATTTTAAACGATCAATATTATATTTGGTGACTTTATAAGAAATGAAAGAAATTCAATCCAAAAGGTTTGGTAATATTATTCTGATAAGAAAAAGGAGAACAATTATTTTCCTACGAAGAGCAAATAAGTTATTATTACGAATAGTATAAAATACTATGCATGAAAAGATGTTCTCCTATCTGAATATTTATAAAATGAAATGATTTGATTTACATGCATTCTTATTAAATTCTTATGTATCTTACCCTTACTAAGTTGTGTAGCTCATCCCTTCCACTCTTTCAGTCAACAGGTTTTAATTTGGAGTAAAGGGAGCCTTAGTCGAGTTTTAGAAGGAGCTAGTTTTAGTTTTAATGTATAGATCCCAAATTAGCAATTTGATGTTTAGCTTTGTAGTATTGTGTATTTTAGGATCTAATGAAAGTTGTGTACCTTAAAGCATTAAAAGATGTATTATGTGAAATTTAGAATTTGAGTAACTGGTGGATTATGTTATTCTTTGAGTACAATGTAGATGCTTTGAATGTCAAGTGAAAGTTATATCATTTAAGTAAAGAAACAAGAATGAAAAGAAAAAGGGAAGCTTTTGTAAAAGTTAAATGGTTCATGTTAATATCAGGTTTAAGCTTGATATCAGCATGTCGGTCATGGTCACAAATCTGGGTATCGGGTTCGGCGCATGACATCAACTTCCCAAAATGGTTAGCTAATGTGGTTCTTGTACCAAAGAAGGATGGGAAAGTGACAATGTGTGTAGATTTCCGAGATCTAAATAAGGCTAGCCCAAAAGATGATTTTCCCTTGCCTCACATTGACATCTTGGTTGATAATACAGCAGGACATGCCTTGCTCTCATTTATGGACGGTTTTTCAGGATATAATTAGATAAATATGGCTTTAGAAGATATGAAGAAAACCTTCTTCATTACTCCATGGGGGACATATTGCTACAAGGTCATGCCATTTAGCCTTAAAAATGCTAGTGCTACTTACCAACGTGCAGCCACTACTCTATTGCATTATTTGATCCACAAAGAAGTAGAAGTCTATGTTGATGACATGATAGTGAAGTCCAAAGACCGTGAGGGGCACATACTAGCCTTACGAAAGTTCTTTGAAAAAATTAGTTGCTGTTGAATCCCAAGAAGTGCACTTTTGGTGTAACATCCGGAAAGCTATTAGGATTTATGGTAAGTCAGAGGGGAATTGAAGTTGATCCAGAAAAAATCAAGACCATTTTAGAGATGAAGCCTCCTAGGACTGAGAAGGAGATTCGAGGGTTTCTAGGAAGGATACAGTACATTAGCAAATTCATAGCTTAGCTCACCATGACATGTGCACTTTTTCGATTGCTTAAGAAGAAAGTTCCCACGATATGGAACGAACAATGCCAAGAAGCTTTTAAGAAGATTAATATTTACCTAATAAGGCTGCCAATACTAGTCCCACCGGTACCTAAAAAGCCATTATTGTCGTATCTCACAACTACGGACACAACAATGGGGGCTTTGCTTGCTTAGTACCTAGAGGAGTCTAGGAAGGAGAATGTGATTTACTACATTAGCAAGAAGATGTTGGCCTATGAAGAAAAGTGTTCACCTTGACAAGACATGTGTAGCACTTGTATGGGCAACCCGCAAACTCAGACATTACATGCTTGCTTTCAAGGTCTTGTTAATTGTAAGAATGGATCCTTTGAAATATCTAATGGAGAAGCCTGTGCAAGATGGGAAGACAGCTAAATGGATTCTACTTTTGTCAAAATTTGATATTAATATGTGACTCAGAAGTCTGTGAAGGGGAAAACAATTGCTGATCACTTAGCCCACTATTCACCTGAGGAAGCTGAAGAAATCCAAGGAGACTTTCCGAATGAGGATGTCATGGGGATTAGAGTAGAATCATGGAAGGTGTATTTTGATGGAGAAACTAATCAAAATGGGAGTGGCATTGGAGTTCTCTTAATTTCTCCAAAAGGATCACACATCCCATTCTTTAGTAGGCTCAATTTTCTTGCCACTAATAATGCCATTGAATTTGAAGCTTGCATTATGGGTTTGGGTGCAAGCCTAGTTCTAGGAGTAAAAGAGTTAGAAGTATATGGTGATTCAGCCTTGATAATTGCTCAGATTTATAATAGATGGAAGATCAAAGAAGAAAGGCTGATGCCTTATCATGAATTTCTGCAGAAGTGGGCCTAGAAATTTAGTAGGATCTAGTACCAATATGTGCCAAGAATGCAAAATCAAATTGCAGATGCTTTAGCAACAATGGCCTCCATGATGGATGGATCTAAGGAAAATAAAGATAGACCAATAATGCTGGAACAAAAAGAAGAGCCAGCCTATTGCATGTCAATCGAAGAAGATGAGGGAAAGAACGAGGAAGGTGAATGGTATTCAAACATCCTACAATACCTCAAGGATAGGACACACCCAAAGTCTGCTAACAAGAATGACCAATTGACCATCAAAAGGTTGTCCACTAATTATATTATTTGTGTAGAAAGGCTTTACAGAAGATCATAAGACGGAATTTATATCCTTTGTGTGACTGCCAAGGAAGCACAGCAAATAATGGAAGAGTTTCATGAGTCAAGTTATGGGCCACACATGAATGCACACATGCTATCTCAGAAGATAATGAGGCAAGGGTATTACTGGACTACTATAGAAGTAGATTGTGTAGCTCATGTTTGCAAGTGCCATCAATGCCAAGTCCATGGAAATCTGAAGCACATGCCACCTATGCCATTACATACCATGACTTCACCCTGGCCGTTCTCTAGATGAGGAATAGATATTATTAGAAAGATTCACCCAATAGCATCCAATGGCCATGAATTCATACTTGTTGCTATTGATTATTTCACTAAATGGGTGGAAGCTGCCTCATACAAGATTTTGAACTCAAAGAAAATTGCTCAATTTATTCAGACCAATATCATTTGTAGATATGGGGCAGTGAAGCTACTTCGACAGTTCAAGGGAGAAGCAGAGAAGCTACTTTGACAGTTCAATATTTAGCACCATAAATCATTACCCTATTGTCCTCAAACTAATGGGGCAGTTGAGGCCGCTAACAAGAACATAGGACGAATCTTGAAGAAGAGTAAGAAAAACTACAAGGATTGGCACCTATAAATACCATATGGACTTTGGGGCTATTGGACATCGATTCGAACTTCCATAAGAGCCACTCCTTATTCATTGGATGGAAGCAGTTCTTCCCATTGAAATAGGTGTCTGATCATTGAGAACAGTATTGGAAAGTGAAATCCCTGAAGTAGATTGGTTGTAAAGAAGATACGACCAATTATGCATGATGGATGAGAAAAGACTCAAGGCCTTGTATCACATTCAAGGTTATCAAAGGAGGCTTAGGAAAGATTTTGACAAGAAAGTAAGAGCTAGAGATTTAAAGTTCAGAGATTTAGTGCTGAAAGAGATCCAAGCCCAGGTTCAAGATACAAACGAGAAGTTCAAGAAAAATTGGGCAAGTCCATATATTATTAAGCAGATATACTTTGGGGGAGCAGTAAGGTAGATGGACTTAGACGCAAACCCTTTCACTGAGACAACCAATATGGATCAATTGAAGAAATACCATGTCTAAGGTGGTAGTCTGAAAACACCATGTCTGAAAGTGGTTGTAAATTATGTTATTTCCCTTCTTAGGTTTGTCAAAAAAAAAAAGGTTGAAAACCTGAAAGGGAGATCTACACAAAAGGAGAGTTAAAAAAAAAAGAGTGAGAGAGCTTGCTAGGTTGAAAAAATTAAGGCAAATAAAAAATGAACTACGTGATGACTTCATCCTTCTGTCAAGGAGGTACATAGGCAATCATACATTGGTCTGGTCATAACTTTCCCAAACCCACCATTTACCCACTAAGCCAAAAAAAAAAATATGTATTCAAAATCTAACTATTCGATTTAATTATGCCATTACACATAAAACAAAAATCCAAACCCTAAATCAAGTCATAAAAAACCAAACCCTAAACCAAGCCATATAAAAAAATAAAAAAAAATAAAAAAAAAATCTAAAAACCTAAACCCTAAACAGAACCCTTAACCTGAAAGTCTTAAGTAATTCCTAAACCTAAGAGGTTCACATCAACTTTTAAAATAAACATGTTCAAGGTCAATAAAATAAGAAGATCATTTTGTCTTCAGTCTTTTCTCTTTTGGTTGTTCGGTGATTCCATCTGTACTAGGTACTTTGACATATTTGTCCCTCCTTTTAAACTCATAGTTGTTGTAAAGTTGTGATTTACAACTATTTTGGGTTGGCTTTAATTCCGTGCCAAACTTGATTGTAATTATGTTCAATATTTTATGTGGGATTACTTTGTAAGGGTTGTGTGTGAGAGAAAATATAAAGACTCAAGGCAAATTGAAGATCAATGAGTTTTCGTGGGTAGCTTGCAAGTAGCCTTCCTGCGAAGTGAAGCATGTGCTCAGCACATCACTGGAATGCGAAGAGTCATGACAGATGGTGACATTTGGTTTTTGCTAGGGTCTCGCAGGTAAGGCCTTCCTGCGAAATACCGGCGAAACGTTTTGTTTTGCTAGTTTGTCATATCTGATATACCAGGTCTTTACCCACACTATATATACCCATATTACCCACATATTAAGAGGAGTACTTTTCAGAGAGAAAACCCTAGCCACAACCCTTGAGAGTTAGAGATTTTCATACCCACAATCCTCTATACAATCCATTGTGGTTTTCCTCAACTCCTACCTCTCTATTTCCAAATCCTTGAGAGGTTGATAGCCCAAACACTTACCACACCCATTTTAAGTGTAAAGTGAGGTTTTGGTGCTACTGGGAAGCATTGGAAGAAGCCATTTGTTTGGTGGATGCAATCAGGCTGAATTGCGTGATCCAGAGAGCTAGAGAAGACAAAACTTGGCTAAGTCAGTTGGTAGCAGGAGCTTGGAGGGCTCGAGTACATGGGGTAAACTAGGCTTGGAGGGACGTTTGTTATTCATGTAGTCCAACTTATTCTCTAAATGAACAATTTACCGCTTGGAGGGTGACGGAGAGGTTTTTCGCCAAGGTCTTCAATTTCCTCTTCAATAACACATCGGCGTGTTATCTTGTGTTTGCATTCTTCTTCCCTACTCTTTTAGCTTTCATTTTATTGCTGTACTTCGTTGAATATGGCTTAGAGTAGTTTTTTTATTTGTTCGCTTGCATTTGCTCTATTCCGCACTTAGTTTAAGTTAGAGTAAAATCAACCAAGCTGTAAGTTTAATTTGGCGGTCTAAGCAGCTCTTGTGTTTTCACACATATTTAAGCTTTCAATTGTCAGCCTCATGTCTTTCTCAATTGTCTCTAAGGAATTGTTTTCTCATAGCAACCATTAGCCTCCTTATTTGCAATCTTGTTCACCAGCCAGTTAGAATATTTTGTGATCATCCTTTGGAAGTGAACCTTAACAAAGGACTGATCCACTCAATCAGCCATCTCCAAGCCTAACAACATGTTCCTTTTAGAAGTAGGATTTGTGTCCATAAGAGTGAAAGGCTTTCTTCCTCTTCCACCGAGCATTCCTTTCTTATATTGGAATCACCTCAAAAGTCTATCGGCCTTATAGAAAGTTGCTCTCCTTAATCCAACTATAAAGACATGATCTGATCCTAGAGACTACAACAAAGGGGGTGGAGACTTCCACCAATAACAATTCCATCGAATTAAGACACTGGATTTTTTGTTCAAAAATTTCACCCAGTCGCTTTCAGATTAACACTCAGTTTTGAGAACAGTCCTACTGAGGAAACTACTAGGACCGTAATCAACAACAGTAGGTGCGGCTATCATCCCCAGTCTCTCCATCAACCATATCTACAAAGTCAAAGGACTCCCAAGAAAGTTTTGTGACTCTCCACCATGAAATACAGAGTCCAATCCTAAAAGAGTTTCTGCTAAGATCAAAGAAACAGGATTATCATCGCCCTTAATTTGACTCACAATACTTATGGCTCGAGCATCCCCAAAACTGGGCCTTCCAGAGCAAAGTAAAATTTTCCCTACGAAGTAGAGAACCAAGCCAAAATTTTTCTGCATGTTGTTAGTCACTCCATAAGTGCATTTGTTAATCAGCCAAGAAAGAACTGCACGGAGATTCACCATGTGTCCTTCAATCATGCTACCGGTAATTGAAGTGGGATGTCCTAGAGCATCGGACAAAATCTCCTTGTGTCTAGGAACACAAGAAACTACTACGGATTTTTTGTTAGAATCATAACCCAGAATAGCTAAAAATTCTTCAATTGTGGGACAAAGTTCAGCAGTTTTAAACTAGAATACATGATCTTCTGGATCCTAGAACTTCATAACAGCATAAAGGAAGTCCCACTTGATCTTGACGTTCCTCAAAACCTTGATTCCCTCTAGTTTGTAGGTTGTAAAATTGGTCTTGGTACTAAAATCAAAGCTATGATCCCATCTGTTGATATCATGAATGGTTGAATTTAAAAAATTTTTATTGTTAGCCATGGATAACTCTTGCTTGTGATTATTGTGTCTTGATAACCTTGATGCAGAGATTTGTTTGCAGGAAAGATACTAAAATAAGCTACCTCAATCCTTAATCAAGTTTAAATAAGTTTAAAGAGATTGTAGCTGACCAGGAAAGTGTTTTATGGTCACAAACAAATAAAATATTTTTCAAAAAAACCCAAAAACATAAGAAACGTGTTGGAAAAGTGCAAGGAGTCAGCCCAAAATTGGGTGTGCCTATCAGCACCTTAAAGTGCTAGTCAACACTCCCTAAGTGCTGAACGACACTCCAAGAGTGCCAATTGGCACCCAGTTTAATCGAGCCCTAATCATCTCTGTTTAGTTTTTTTGGACGCTTCTTGGGTCTGTTATGACTCTGCTTTTCACTCAAAAAAAATTAATTGTGCAATAAATTTTTCAAAAATTTGCGTGAAGCATCAAACTGGGGCATTCAGGAATGCCTTGTCCATTTGTTTAAAAAAAAAAAGAAAAAAGGGTCAGCTGCATCACTGCTTTCAAAAATTTTGATCAAATTGAGATTTTTTTTTTTTTTTTCAAAATCATGCATTTGTCTCATAAACTAGGGGCATTCGGCTATGCCTTATCCCCTATTTCTACGATAAGAAAAAAATTACTCATTCCTTTTCAAAAAAGAGAGAGAAAAATTATTTAAAAAAAATGAAAGGTTATCAAGCATAAAAGTTTCCAATCTAGAGGCATTCGGTTGTGCCTCATTCAAGTAAGTTCAAATCCCATCAGAAGTGGTCAAAAATATTCAAATTGGTCATTGTAAGACTCTGACAGGTAAATTCTAAACTTGTGTCATTTGGGTTGCAGCAAGATCAAAAGCAATCTAAAGGTAAAAAGCTAAAAGTTGAAATTAATACAAATTGTCAAAGAAGTACTTTCTTGTTTTTACAGGAAAATTGAAATAAAAGTCAAGCATCATTTGGACTCCGGGTCCGCCTATAGGAAGATCTCCTTGATCCGCCTCTAGAGGAGCCACCCTCAGTGCCTCCTTCCTAACTTGCATAAAACTAGGATTCTTACTGTCAGTTCTGAAGTTCAAGATTTCTGATCCTCTCCTCCGAAGATCTTGAGTTGGCATCGGCCAATGCCATCTGGCTATTCTAAAATAATCAACAAAGACTAGTGTTAAATCTATTATCATGGAAGCTCAAGCACAAAAAACACTAAAAAAGCATCATCTTATACCCAGTTCACTTCATTGATCACATATGGGGAAGATTGAGTGCGTGCTACCAGTTGCAAACCTCCAATCATTCGCATGCTTTCCTACATAAGATCAGTCCCGACTTGAAACATAAATGCACCAGTTCATGAATAGTTCAATGAGCCAAAAAAAAATGAGGACAAGAAACTAAAGGATTCATGAACACACTAGGTAACTCTAAAGGACATTTGGAGTATGCTCTGGTCTATCTAAAGCCATAGAACTGTATGACCTATTAGGATTCATCACTTCATATTGCCATGTAGGAAAATGAGGATGTCTCCATGAAGGAACTAGAAGAGTCGCTAGCATGGCTAGAAGGGAAATTCTTTTCTTCCTTTTCCTCTTCTGGCTAGGAGGGGGATTCTTCTCTTCCTCTTCCTCTTCTTCAGAAGATGAAGCCTAAAAGTGCAACATACAGATATTGTCACAAAGCTGAAGTATGGAAAATGAGCATACAAGATGAAATTCAACTTAACTTTAGGAGGAAAGAGAGATACCGAGGTTATGGGAATGCCAGCTAGACAACCTTGTAATTAAGTCTAAACAAATTCATGATAGTTTCCTGGTGTCCCCAAAACAACATGGCCGACTTGAGCACAAGCAATTTCTTCATTAGCTAGAAGGTCAGCTAACTGAATGGAGGGACAAGGAGGAACCAGAATTGTCGTAAGAGGGTACACGTGTTGAATCTGAGGCAACACTCGGTCACTAAGACACTAGACCTCCCATGGCCACACTCAAACAATACCTAATGACCATTCAGCTCTTGAGCCCATTCACACTCAGCATACTCCTCACACCCAAGCCAAGGATCCAAAGACATCTGAAAATCACGAAGAACCCAGAATGAAAAGAAGACCAAACCACAATTAAGCACAAAATCCCTTAGCTAAACACAAAATTTTACAAAAAAAAAAAAAAAAAAGAACTTACATGAGCAACAGTTAAATTGTCAATCACCATACGCCAAACTTCCAAAGAACGCTTGGAAGGCGTTGACAGAAGGTATTTGGGCAACCAATGGAGAAACCTCGGCTACATGCCATCAACATCTTCCCGAACTTAAGGACCAACCCCAAAATATTCATACATCCAGACCTAAAAAACCCAACATACATCATTACGACATAACCAAAACGACTTTCCAAAACCCATACATAACCAAAAATTCCAAACCTCACCTGCCAAACAAACGGTGCACCTCCTAAGCTTGAGAGACTACACCTAGAAAGTTAAGGCATAAAATGCAAGAGGGTTGCGTAACCCATGCCACCCTAATCATAATTTTTGATCTGGCCAATATCCCTCAGACTCCATAAATAGAGCAAGCTCACAGTACTACCTAAGTCTGGACATAAGAAAGTTCCAATGAAGAGAAGCATGAACATGCGTGTGCCAGTTGCTACAGTCTTACAGTTCTCAATATTCTCATACAACCACATCAAAGAGACATTTTTTCTCCTCAGTTTTGAAGGCATCACACCCAAAAGACTTTTAATTTCTTTTGAAGTGAGGAAATCATTAACCATGATTCTTTCATCACCCAGTCTTAAGCCAGTAATGACTGAGAAGTCATAAGGTGTCAACATCACTTCTATTAGGTTCTAAAAGTTTAGAACAATTGGCAAATCGTGAACATAAACTTGTCTAGATATAGATCTTAAAGTCTATAGGTTTTATTAGACAATGCTCAAGGTGATTCAAGTCAAGATTCAAGAACATGTAAGCTGCAGAAAGAAAGATTCAGAAATTGCCTGGTTCGATCGATCGAAAAATAAGTTCGACTGATCGAAAATCGTATCTGCAGAATTTAAATTAAGCCTAAACAGCAGTTCAAGCCCATTAAGGATTAGAGTTTCAGATCTACTTCTCCCACTTTATAAAGGAAACCCTATGCACGTTTTTTACAAGGCTTTTTAGAGAGAGAAAAGTGTGCCTCTTTTGTATTTATGGTTTTGTTCCTAAAACCTCTCTTATAACTTCTACCGGTGTTGTTCCTTGAAGAATCTCAAGATCCGGTATTGTTGAAGTTGCTGCCTTCTCTAGTCATCAAAGGTGCTGATCATCTAAACCTTTAAGGGTGGTCTTGGAGTCACAAACAGGAGAGTTTGTGTTGCTAAACCTTTGAGTGGGATCTCAAAGTCACAAGCGTGGGTGTTTGTGTTTTGCAAAGATTAAAGAAAGAAGGAGTCCGTGGTCTCGAAGCTGTCACATGGTCGTGGTAGTAAGTTTCCTACAGGCAGGTAGCAATAGGATGTTAGTGGTCTAAGTTGCTATTGTGTAAACTTCAATTCTTTCTAGTGGATTTGTTATTTAATCTTGAGGATAGCTAGATTAAATCCTCTCCAAGTTTTTTTACTGGTTTGGTTTTCCTGGGTCATCATATCTTTGTGTTCTTTATTTTTCCGCTGTTTTACTTGATATGATTGTTTTGTTTTAACCTAGATCTAAATAATAAACCCAAGTATTCACTTGGTTAATTAATTAGGTTAAACAATTTAAGTTTACAGGGGTCTAAATACTTACAACTTCACCAATGCCTGGAAAATGGAAAATGCACGTAGTGTCCCCAAACTGCTCTAACGAAGCAAGGAGTAACTGGAGATTTTTGTACTCATGAGTATCCTAATTCAATAAAGCTTGGAAAAAAGCCTAGAGGCCTGCTTCATCAATGACGTTCTTAATATCTGGAGAAAATATCTCCCATATGCCTTTCAACATCAGTTGGCTACCTCAACTCTTGAGGTTCTGCAAAACAAAGTTGGCCAATCTTCAAGATGCTCACAAAATACTCACTCCAAAGCAAAAAAAAACAAACAAAAAAAAATCCCATGCCTAACAAAAAAACTTTACCACGTCCAAAATTTTGTTCCGACCAAAATATCATGTCCAACAAAAAAATTCCATGTCAAAAATTTTCTCCAATGACCAACCCAAATTTGTCCATGACTAGCACAAATTTTTTTTTTTTCATGTCTAACACAAAAAATCCATACCACCATAAAATTTTTTTTCTCATACCCACGTTCATAAAATTTCCATACTCATGAAACACGACTTAAACATTCCAATGAAATTTCCACATTCATGAAAAATGAATTTGTTCAACCAAGCCTACACATCAAATTTTCATCACTTCAATGCCCACAAAATTCAAACCAAAACACATTCAACAATACCACAAACTACATACATTGCCAAATTTCATGAGTCATCAGTATTGTCCAAGTTACACCATGCCAAATAGCTCAACAATTCAAAAATGCCCCAAGGCCAAGATTACAACATGATCAACCATACAATGCAAAATTTCAACTTGAGCAAATAACCACCAAATGACAATGTCTCAACACCAAGCTTTCAATAAAACATGAAATCAACAAATTTCCAACAAAGAAATCAGGAAAAAGAAAAACTTACCTTGAAGTCCATTTTGGAATGTGGTGCATGGGTTTTGGGGTCTTGAAGGAACCCTTCTTCATCATTCCATTCAAGAGATGGGTGATATTTTTTTTCCCATCAAAAGTGAGAATGGAAGGCCCATTGGAAGATTCCATTGTCAGTGCAAAGAAAAATGGAGGTTTGGAGATGGGTTTCAAAAATGGGTTTGTGGCAAAAATAGTCAAGAACACAAATATCTAAAAAGATATTGTGGGAGATAAATGAAAGAAGGTTGAGAAGTTTAGGAAAGTGAGTTTTTAGAGAAGAAATTGTGTAATAAGGGAGAAAATGCAAGTTGGTGAAGTGTGTGAATAGTAACAATGGAGGAAGAGAGAAGAGAGAAGAGAGAAGAAAGAAGAGGGAGAGCAAAAAAGGAAAAAAGAAACAAAAGAGATGGGGGCCAAAAAATTCGCCCCCCCCCCCCCCTTTTTACCACTTGAGTTGCTGAGTCAACTAAAGTTTGACTGAGTTGACACAGTCAACTCTCCAAAAAAAAAAACTTTTCAAAATTTTCAAAGGCATATGACAAAAATCTCAAAAAAAAATTGTGACTTCAGAGGGATAAATCTCCTAAACAAATCTTCAATGGACAAATCTCCATGAACAAATATTCAAGGGAAAAATTTCTAGAGTAAATCTTCAAAGAACAAATCTCCATCAACAAATTTCAAAAAAAAATAAATAAATGATGAAAAATTTTTAAAGGACTTCATAAAAATCAGTCAAGGTTTTCTTTCTAAAAGGAAAAATTCAAATAAAAGAGAGAGAGAGAGAGAGAGAGAGAGAGAGAGAGAGAGAGAGAGAGAGAGAGAGAGAGAGAGAGAGGAAAATCATGTTGGAAAAATACATGTTTGTACCACATACAAAACATACAGAGTGGAAAATTAACAGACCTACTTCATTCGCAATTGATAACATGTACTATGTAAGTTTCAAAATTTAAGAATAAAGGAGCGTACCCTGGTGTGGTGAAATTTAAAACAAAAAATTAGAAGTACTTGGGAACACTTTTAATCTTCACTTCAATTCCACTTAATGCCCAAGAAGTGTGGCCTCTCAATCAATTTCCAATGAGAGAATATGAGTGTATCCAACACTCACATACAAACCATTTCATTCCTTATATGATCTTAATGAAAACCTTATGAAAAGATCTATTAAAGACATCTGAAATTCTGTATGTTTCTCTCCTTATATGTAACTGATTATCTAATTTAGCTAGTCTTTTGGGCCATTCCAATTGGGCTATAGCATGTGGCTTAGAGTGGGACCAAAAGGGAACAAATAAGACTTTAGCTCCAATGAGTCTTGGGCTTTTCTGTCAATTCTTGACAAGTCCAAAGTTACCATTAATTATATTCAATACCACTATATGAATATAATTGCACTCTAAGTCTTATTAATAAATTATATCCCAAGACTTTATTATACACGCAACCCCTTCATTAATGTATTCGTAGTAATACAAAGTCATGAATATAGACTACTACTTTGAAGATTACTACATCTTAATCCTTAAGTACCCGGTTTAATCCTTTATGTTATTCATCATATATCCTTTATGTTATTCATCATATATTTATGAAATCCAATTTCATAAATATATACTTTAGTAACTCCTTATTAAAGTGGTTGGGCCCAACACTCTGAGTAACCAAACTCATTAAACTTATCTCAAGGGAATATCTTATATCTCTGTTCAGAGATTATGAATTCCATCTTGATAATATATGTTCCATCAACACTAAATGTGGCTACCTAACATACTGAGGTTTTGATCGTGACTTATAGATCTCACTCCTGATATATCAAAGCAACCTACACCTTATGATCAGGTCCATTATTCTTTCAGGATTTAGAGTTGATGTAAATAGAAGTAGTAAGATTTATTATTCATTTGAATGTCGTTAGGACAATATAAATCTCACAGCGGTCTAGTTCAATATGTTTTAACTCTTAAAACATATCAACATATCAACTAGAAGTCTCCACTTCCATGATCAAGATAAATCATCTAAGTTGATATTTTATAGTCTTCGCAGATGAAATGCCCAATTTCATCATCGACTATGAACTAAAATTTTGAGCTTACAAAGAACTTGTGATTTATATCTTCTATGACTTTTCACATAAATCACATACTATACATCTCATGGACTAAGATAATATCCCATTACTTCATTTATAGATAGTCTCATACAATTAAACAATTTAATTATTTATGACATGCCAATAAATTGGATTTTAGGACATAAACCCCCAACAAATCACACATCTCAAACCCATGGAACAATAAAGCACTTAATCATTTAAAGTCTAATCCCAAATTTTGGTCTTTTGTAGGAAAAACTTTAGTTTCCGAGGTAGAGAATCCCCTTGATTACCTTCCATTTAGATCGAGGTAGAGAAGCCCCTTGGTCACCGTAATTCAAGATTAAGATAGAGAAGCCTTTCAATCGCCCCAAGTTCCAATGTAGAGAAGCCCCTTAGTTATCTACCATTCAAATCGAGGTAAAGAAGCCCCTTGGTTGCCGCAATTTAAGATTAAGATAAAGAAGCCTCTCAATCGTCCCAGGTTCCGAGGTAAAGAAGCCCCTTGGTTACCTTCCATTCAGATTGAGGTAGAGAAGTCCCTTGGTCGCTGCAATTCAAGATTGAGATAGAGAATCCTCTCAATCGCCCCAAGTTCCAAGGTAGAGAAGCCCCTTGGTTATCTTCCATTCAAATCAAGGTAGAGAAGCCCCTTGGTCGTCACAATTCAAGATTAAGATAGACAAGCCACTCAATCATCCTAGGTTCCGAGGTAAAGAAGCCCCTTGGTTATCTTCCATTCAAGATCAAGATAGAGAAGCCCCTTGGTCGTCACAATTCAAGATTGAGATAGAGAAGCCTCTCAATCGCCTTAAGTTTCGAGGTAGAGAAGCCCCTTGGTTACCTTCCATCAAGATTGAGGTAGAGAGGCCCCTTCGTCGTCAGAATTCAAGATTAAGATAGAGAAGCCTCTCAATCGGCCTAGGTTCCAAGGTAAAGAAGCCCCTTGGATACCTTCCATTCAAGATCAAGGTAGAGAAGCCCCTTAATCATGACAATCCAAGATACAAATAGAGAAGCCTCTCAATCGCCCCAAGTTTTGAGGAAGAGAAGCCCCTTGGTCGCCCCCCACATGCAGATTGAGATAGAAAAGCCTCTCAATCCACCACAAATTTAGACTGAGATAGAGAAGCCTCTCAATCACCTTAAATTTCAAGAATTTTTTTTTTCCAGTTATCAAGTAAGTCAAGTATTCCCAATTTTCATTTTATCAAAACAGCAAAGCACTAGTTCTATGTTCCAAGGTTTTAGGTTCTAGGGCTAAGTAATCTTTGATAAGTCAACCTCGATTAAATCATGGCTACTAAAATCAGTGTCTTTGTTTTACGTTGACATTCGCTTTATAAGCTCTGTTAATGAGGGGTATTTTGTAGACACTTGATTTTGCACCCATAATTTAATCAAGGAAGATGGCTAGAACGACCATTCATATACCCGAAATTTAGAGTTGCATTACATGCATTAATTCATTCATTGCATATCATAAAAATGATCTTGAGGTTCTAACGGTCAGGTCGGTATGTTTGATTTCCAAATTGGATTGTCGGATTGAAAGATATCACATGATCAAGTTTGCTCGGTCTGCATGCATTTTGTTTGGGTGGAACCAACCACGCATGATTAATTTAAATTAATTCTAATTGGTTGGACAATTAAAATTAATTAAATAATTTTGTGATTGGATGTTAGTTTGTGTTAAAAATAGACTTCCTTGCATGGGAACAAAGTGGATAATCAGATAAAAAAGAAATTGTGGATAATCAAGACTTTTTTGGAGTGTTTATCTACAAGATAATTATCACTTTGAAGACATGAATATCTAGAAAAGGGGATTAATTTTTATAATACAAATTAAAAATGCATCTAAGTGCAATTCCTAGCTCAAAAGTCCTCAAAAAAGGAGTCCAAATTGGACCAAATTTCAAATGCGGGTTCGGCACCCAAAAGGGCCATTTGGCACTCTTGGAGTGCCGATTGACGCATGAAAAGTGGGAAGAAGTATTCTGTTTTTCTTCTTTCTTTTCTTTTTCCGTTAATTAGCATGTTTTGTGTTTGATGCATGAGTAAGATTAGTATGTTTTATTATAACTTGTTCTTAATATATAATTTCCATGATTAGATGCTTTAGATGATTTTTTATTTCAATTCCTCTTTGACTTCAAAATCTGCAATGATTATTAAAACTTTTTTATGAAAACACAAGACTGATCTGTATTTTCAGATCTAAATTTTTTTTTCTTCTAATCTCAAAACTGATTTGAATTTTTAGATATGATTTTTTGTATAATCTCAAAACTAATTTGTATTTTCAAATCTAATTTTTTTGTCTAATCTCAAAACTAATCTGTATTTTCAGATCTGATTTTTTCTTTAAACCTGAAACTGATCTGTATTTTCATTAAATATAGATCTAATTTTTTTTTTCTAATCTCAAAACTGATCTGTATTTTCATTAAATACAAATTTGGTTTTTTTGAAAAAAAAAATTTCTTTGTCATAAAATTGTATATTTTGAAATTTAAAAGAAGGGATTTAAAGTTAGGTTAAAGTTTTTTGTGTGACGCATAATAAATTTGTCTCATGAATGTGATTCTTCCTTTAAAAATCCTTTTTATCTGTTTTCAACAACAAAACTAGTTTTTCATAAACCCAAAAATCATTTTTTTTACTTTACACAAAACAAATATGGTTCTTTTCAAAATCTCATTTTTTTACAAACAATAGACCTGATTTTTCCTAATAAAGTCCTTTTTTTTACACCTCTAAAAATAGATCTGATTTTTTTTTTTTTTTTTACAAACCAAATCTTTCTTTTAACCCTTCATAAAAAAAATCTGATTTTTTTTTACAAACCAAATCTTTCTTTTAACCATTCATAAAAACAGATTTGATTTTTAGTTTTTAATTTTCAAAACTGACTTGAATATTCTTTTTAAAGGAGGACATCATTTATAAGGTAAATTTATTTAAATTATTTTTTGTCAAGTGTCTGTCATGTGTGATCAACATATCATTCAACATCATGCAAAAAATGGTATATTGGTCATTAGAGTCTAGAAGACCAAACTCTGTATGGGCAGAATGGGTGCCTAATACCTTCCCATTCCGTAACCTAGCCCTTGGGCTTAGGATTTTTGGATTGATAGATTAGTGTTTTTTCTTTTAATTTTGGTAGATTGTAACTTGGACCAAAGTTTTGTATTCTTGTGCATAGATTGTAACTAAGACCCAAAGCCTTGTAAGGTTAATTTACCAAAGTTGTACTTGTCTTTATTCAATCAATGACATTCGAAATATTTTGATCATGTAATTTGTGTTTATTTTTTCTTATTTTTTTGTATAAAAAATAATTGGCGACTCCACACCACTACCCAAAAGAAAGGTTCCCTCACAAGCACCCAAATCTCTTTTTTGAGAGCACCCCAAGTTTGGCAATATCTCACAAAGGGAAAATATCTCACAAAGGGAAAATCTGAAATTTTTGTGTTTGTGTTTGGGGTTTGGTGGCTACTCTAGTCCAATTGAAGAACATGATCTTAGGGTTTTTGTTTTTGGGTTTCTGATCTAGATTGATGAACATGATCTAGGGGCTTTTGTTTTTAGGTTTCTGATCTAGATTGATGAACATGATCTTGGCCTCTTGGGGTTT
The DNA here is from genome assembly GCA_033629205.1 of Lithocarpus polystachyus. Classification (NCBI taxonomy): domain Eukaryota; kingdom Viridiplantae; phylum Streptophyta; class Magnoliopsida; order Fagales; family Fagaceae; genus Lithocarpus; species Lithocarpus polystachyus. The sequence goes on from CM066166.1 coordinate 49,243,792, forward strand.
TTTTGGGGGGGGGGGGGGGGGGGGTTAAGGCATCAGGCAAACTTTTTTTTTTTTATTGGGCCACGGATTGGGCCTTGAAGTGGCATGGGTTGGGCAGGGCTCATGGGGCCAAATGGGGCAAGTTTGGGGCTTGAAAAAAAAACTTGTTTATTAAACAGGCCGAGTTTGGGTTTCGTGGGCGGGCCCACGGGTCGAGTTCAAGTATATTAAAAACCCGGCCCGAACCTGACCTATTGCCATTCCAAGCTATCTTTTATTGGGAAAATTACACTTTACAACTCTAAACTATGCATCAGATTACGCTGTGCACCCTTAAGGGCCTAAACTATTTGAACGCACAGTTTATACCTTAAACAGTCACACTTATCACACTTTGCACCCCGGTGTTACTATTGCTATTATGTTTAACGGAATCTTACTACACGTGACAAGTACATGCATTTTTCTTAGGTAGAACAAACTTAAAAGACTGAAACACTCTTCTTCAAAATCAATTAAAATGAAAGCCAATTTTTTTCCACCTCTTTCCCTATCTTATGTGCTTGCCAGCCTTCCCCAAATTCAAATTCTTGTAAAACCTAAATCCCCAATTCGAAAATTGCTTATACTCCACCACCACTCCACCATATCTCTACAGTCCCTCCAACACCGTGACACCATCCCTCCTCCATCCAAATCGGAACCTCGCACTCTTACTTCATTGCATGTGTGTCTTCTGTCTTCACGGAGAGCTGGAAAAACTATTGAGGAGATTTTTACCATAGTAATGCTCAAGTAATAGAGTTAAAGATAAACAATTGCAAGTACATCCCTACTGCGAGAAATAACAGATTCACCTTAAGGTCAACTTGATGGGGGCCACGGCAAACGCTTTTAGGTTTTCTTTTCAGCCCTAAAAAAATTGATTTTTGAGCCATTTATGGAGAAGTTAAGGGGTGCCTCAAATTCAAAGAGTGTAGGAAATTATGTATTGAATGGGGTCAATGGGTACTTAATAAACCAGGGAATGTCTCTAACTAATTATCTTGATATGTTTAAGTTCAACACTGAGGTACATTTTGATCAGAGCATACATGTCTAGCACATTGCAACAGACCACAACTCTAAATTCTAGGCTTTTTTATAAGCTTTTTGAATGACTTGCTATTACTAGAATCTTGGATTGTATTTGGACACTTGAGGTTAAGAGAGAAAATCAAAAAGAGAAACACAAAGAAATTTTTGATTTTCATGGGTTAATTAGATTAGTATCTTCTAGTATGACTTTAGGTTGAGTCATGTATGACCCTGGAAACTCATTTGGATTCGCAGTCATTTTGTGAAAATTGTAAAGTCAGCAAGTGGAAATTTCGAAAGGTTTGGTTTTGATGTGTTTGGTTGCCAAGAAATTGAAAGGAAAAAAAATTTGGAGATTAAGATTTTTTTTAAATTATTTGTTTTTCATTTTTCTTGTAAATTGAGGAGTGAAGATTAATGTTTTATTTAATTTTTTTTCTAATGAGGCAATTTTTAAATGTCCAGTAATTTTTTTTTTAATTTTAAGAAAAGTGTTATATTCACATTATTTTCACAAAAAATCTTAGGTAGCAGTTGTTACTTACTAGTTCTAATTTGAACCCACAACTGAATTTACTTTGTTGTCTACCAATAATAACCTACTACGTAGGATTTATTGTAAAAATGTTATTAACATATCATTTTTCTTATTTTATTAACCACGTAAGTATTAAGCGTGCAAGCGATATACATTGTGCGCCCAGTAAACATTTTCCATTAGTGAGTTGCAATGCTAACTCTTACCTTAGGCAAGTTAGGCAACCGCCTATGGTGTCCAAATTTTATCCAATTAGGATAGTTCTTTGATTCCAAAAGGGGGGGGGGGGGGTAATTATGTAAAATGAATAAATTAAACCCCAAATTATAGCAAAAAATATAAGGAAAACAAATGTACAGAGAAAGAAAGGAAAGGATGCCAAAAATATAGCAATACTTGTTAGGGAAAAAGAAGAAGAAAGAAAGGAGGCCAATGAATTATACCCAAAATATAGAAAACATAAAATATAATTTTTTTGTGATCAAATCTCTCTCCCTTTCTATTTTGCTCTCAAAAAAATAGAACAAACCAACAAAACATAAAAAATAAAAATAAAACTTCATTTTTTTTTTGGTTAAATCACTATTTTTTTTTTTTAAATCTTCACCTTAGGCCCCAAGATGCATATTGGCCCTAGTGAGTTGACAGTAGGAACCAAATTGATTGCAAGTTAAAAATAACACGACCAAATTGACTACTATCAAAATGTAAGAACCAACATCACATCCATCAAGTTTCTCTAGTCACTAAGAAATTATAGGCACTCCTAACTTCTCTTAGGCAGTAGAATAGTTGTCCCTTCTACTAAGGCTTTGGGTCCCTAAGGTAACACTGTTATCTGTAGGTTTTGTGGTTTTCTTTTCAGGGTTTTAGGGAAATACGAGAGTTTGTTCTAGGCTTTGAGGTTTTTTTCCCTTAACGTTTTTTAGAAAAACACGAGAGTTTTGTTCTCTTCCAATTGTGATGGAGAGTCTAACAAAACATTTGAGCAATCTCTCTTTAAACGATAGGGAAGGTAGAGGACTTCATCTAACCAAGGAGAGGGATCCATAGAGTAATCATTGCTATGAAGTTTCTCACAAAATGAGTATTAAATAGTGAAGCAATCATAAGAACTTTTAATCCATTATGGTGATCTAGAAATGGATTTAAGGTCAGGAATGCAGGTGACCATATAGTGTTATTCCTGTTTGAAGAAAAAGAAGAGGTTGATAAGATTCTAGCAAGCGAGCCATGGAGTTTTGATAAACATCTTATGATGTTGAAGAGATATGAGAAAAAATCCCGATTAAAGATTTGGTCTTTGATTAGTCTCGATATAGGTTCAATTTCACAATATCCTAGCAAGCTTTTGTTGGAAAAATACAAGTTTGTATAGCATACAAAACATGCGTAACGGAAAATTAATGGATCTACATCATTCGCAATTGATAACATGTACTATGTAAGTTTCAAAATTAAAGAACAAGAAAGCGTACCTTGGTGCGGTAAAATTCAAAACAAAAGATTAAAAGTACTTGAGAACATTTTTAATCTACACTCCAATTCCACTTAACACCCAAGAAGTGTGGTCTTTCAATCAGTTTCCAATGAGAGAATAAGAGTATGTCCAACACACACATACAAACCATTTCATTCCTTATATGATCTTAATGAAAACCTTTTTGAAAAGACTTATGAAATTCTATATGTTTCTCTCCTTATATATAACCGATTATCTAATTGGGCTAGCCTTTTGGGACATTCCAATTGGGCTCTAGTATGTGGCTTGGAGTGGAACTAAAAGGGAACAAATAAGACTCTAGCTCCAATGAGCCTTGAGCTTTTCTGTCAACTCTTGACAAGTTCAAAGTTACTATTAATTATATCCAATACCACTATATGAATATAATTGCACTCTAGGCCTTATTAATAAATTATATCCCAAGACTTTATTGTACATGCAACCCCTTCATTAAAATATTTGTAGTAATACAAAGTCATGAATGTTGATTGCCACTTTGAAGATTACATCTTAATCCTTGAATACCCGATTTAATCATTTATGTTATTCATCATATATTTATGAAATCCAATTCCATAAATATATACTTTAGTAACTCCTTACTAAAGTGGTTGGGCCCAACACTCTGAATAACCAAACCCATTAAACTTATCTCAAGGGAATATTTTATATCTTCGTTAAGAGATTATGAATTCCATCTTGAGAATATATGTTCCATCAACACTAAATCCGGTTGCCCAACATACTGAGGTTTTGATCGAGATTTATATGTCTCATTCTTGATATATTAAAGCAACCTACACCTCATGATCAGGTCCATTATTCTCTCAAGATTTAAAGTTGATGTAAATAGAAGTGAGATTTATTATTCATTTGACAGTCGTTAGGAAAATAATAAATCTCACAACGGTCTAATTCAATATGTCTTAACTCTTAAAACATATCAACCTATCAACTAGAAGTCTCAACTTCCATGATCAAGACAAATCATCTTAGTTAATTTGTTATAGTCTTTGCAGATGAAATGCCCAATTTCATCATCGACTACGAACTAAAATTCTGAGTATACAAAGAACTTGTGATTTATATCTTTTGTAACTTTTTACATAAATCACATACTATGCATCTTATGGACTAAGATAATGTCCCATTATTTCATTTATAGATAGTCTCATATAATTAAACAATTTAATTATTTATGACGTGCCAACCAATTGGATTTTATGGCATAAACCCCAACAACTTTATGAAAATGGATATAGCTAAATATATATGTGAGGTTGTAGGGGTGGTAGATAAGTCTGCAAAGGATTCGGAGGTAGAGGGGGGAAGCTTTTTAAGGGTTCATGTAATAGTGGATGTCTCCTTACCTCTTTGTCGCAACCGTATTATTTCTCTAGAGGAAGGGACTGAGACTTGGGTTTCTTTTAAATATGAGAGGTTACCTAACATCTGCTACTAGTGTGGTGTTTAAATCATGTTAATAAAGATTTTGATTGATGGATAGAGAGTGATAGAACTTTGACCAAGGAAGATCAAGAATATGGTCCATGGATACGTGCTGGTCCAATAGCTATCTTTCGAAAATCTATGGTCAGGGTGCTGGGTTTTTATGAAGATAGGAAGAAGAAAGCCTCTTCGGGATAAAATCAAAGTGACAATGAGGCTCCTTCGACGATTGAAAGGAGTCAAGAAAACTCGTTGTGAGAAACCACACTAATTTAGGGGTGCTCTCAAAAAGAGATTTGGGTGCTTTTAAGGGCACCTCTCTTTTTGGGTAAGCGGTATGGAGTCGCCACTTATTTTTTTATGCAAAAAAATAAGAAAAAATAAATACATGTTACATGATCAAAATACTTCATTGTCATTGATTGAATAAAGAAAAGTACAACTTTGGTAAATTAACCTTACAATGTTGTGGTTCCTAGTTACAATCTACCAAAATTAAAATGACAAAACACTAATCTACCTATCCAAAAATCCTAAGCTCAGGGGCTAGGTTACGGAATGGGAAGGTGTTAGGCACTCATTCCACCCAGACAGAGACTGATCTTCTAGACTCTAATGACCAATATACCCTTTTTTGCATGATGTTGAATGATATGTTGAACACATATGACAAACACTTGAAAAAGATAATTTAATTAAATTTGCCTTATGAATGATGTGTCCTCTTTTTAAAGAAAATTCAAACTTGTTATTTGTAATGGGTAAGAAAAAGATTTTATAAAAAAAAAATCAGATCTGTTGTTTGTGAAGTTAAAAAAAAAAAAGAAAAAAAAAAAAGAGAATTGATTTGTAAAAAAACAGATCTATTTTGGAAAGTTAAAAAAAGATGAGGTTTACTATGTGAAAATCAAGTCTATTGTTTGTGGAGTTAAAAAAAAAAAAGATTTGGTTTAAAAAAAATCAAATCTGTTTTTATAAAGTAAAAAAAAAAAAAATGAGATTTGTTTTGTGAAAAAATTAGATCTGTTGTTAGAAAGAAAATAAAAAGGACTCTTGAAGGAGGATTCATATTCATGAAACAAATTCCTTATGCTTGCATCGCATAAAATAAAAAATAAAAAATTTTAACCTAACTTTCAATCCTTTCTTTTAAATTTCAAAATCTGCAATTTTGTATCAAAAGAAGACTTTTAGATCTGTAGTTAATGAAAGTACATATCAATTTTGGGTTTAAAAAATCATATCTACATTTAATGAAAATACAGATCAATTTTTGTGTTCAGAAAAAATCAAATTTGTATTTAATAAAAATAAATACAAATTAGATTAGTTTTGAAAAAAATAAAATCTGAAAATACAGATTAGTTTTGTTTTGAAAAAAAAAATCAGATTTGAGAATATAGATCAGTTTTGTTTTGATAGTCATTACAGATTTTGAAGTAAAAGAGAAGAATTGAAATAAGCAATCATCTAAAGCATCTAATCATGGCAATCATATGTTAAGAACAAGTTATAATAAAATATACTAATCATATTCATGCATCAAACACAAAAACATGATAATTAACGGGAAAAAAATAAAAAGAAAAGAAAGAAAGACAGAATACCTCTTGCATAAGCGTGCTCTTCTAATGAATGAATATTTCAGAAATCAAAGAAGTTTGTTCACCTCTTTGAGGTCTAAAATACCTTACTTATGAAAAAGAAGTTCCTAAAGCAAAAGCCTCCAGAACGTCTTTAATATAAAGGGAATTGAAAAGTCAGAAAAGAAGAACCCTTAATTCTGATTTTTTTTCCCCTCTATTTTAAAGGTCGGGATGCTGAATGAGATCAGATATGAATTGGAACACGTCCTTTTCTCTAAAAATTCGAAAAAGATAGGCTTTATCTTGCTTAGGAAGCCGCCGGGCTGTGGCAACAATTTGGGCCAATCGACACTTTTCATGTGCCGATCGGCACTCCAAGAGTGCCAAATGACCCTCTTGGGTGTCGAGTCTGCGTTTGAGTTTTGGTCCAATTTGGACTATTTTTCTAAGGATTTTTTAGCTGGGAATTGTACTTAGACGCATTTTTAATCCGTATTCTAAAAATTAATCCCTTTTCCCAGATATTTAGGTCTTTAAAGTGATAATTATCTTGTATATAAATATTCCAAAAAGTCTTGATTATCCACAACTTCTTTGTTATTTGATTATCCACTTTATTCCCATGCAAGCAAGTCTATTTTTGACACTAACTAACAACCAATCACAAAATTATTTAATTAATTTTAATTTTCTAACCAATTAGAATTAATTTAAATTAATCATGTGTGATCGGCTTCACCTAAACAATATGCATGCAGACTGTGCAAACTTGATCATGTGATATCTTTCAATCCGACTGTCCAAATTGGAAATCGGACACACCGTCACAACCATTAGAACCTCAAGATCATTTTTATGATATGCAATTAATGAATTAATGCATGTAATGCAACTCTAAATGTCGGGTATATGAATCATCACTCAACCATCTTCCTTGATTAAATTATGGGTGCAAAATTGAGTGTCTATACCTGTCTCTGGTTGGTCAAGTACAAGATATGGAAAGTGTTGGGTTTTTTTTTCAGGGGTGGAGGAGGGGGAATAAATGAGAATTTTTTTCAAAATAGTCAACTGAAGGACAACCAATTTCAAATCCAATTAAAGATAGTCGAGCAGTCATAGAGAAGATCTAGATAGCAGGATTTTCAAGATTGACCATGAATTAAGGAGAATTGATGATGCTGAAAATAATATTCTTGGTTTTAAGGTGGATCCTAACAAGGTAGCTATCCATGATCCTTATCGGGATAAACTTGTAAAGAATCCCATTATTTTTTAAACTCTACCTATGTCACGTGACCTAGTGGTTTTAGGAATAAGTGGGCACGAGCCTATTGTTAGGATATGTGCCCTTAAATCATATTGTATGATGCTATGTATGATATTATGTATGACATTATGTGAGAAATGATGTATGACTTAATATTGTGTTTAATAAAGTTGTTTTATTCTTATCTAAAATAATGGTAACATGAATATTCGGACATTATCAAATAGTCCATGAGATGCATAGTTTGTGATTTATGTGATTTAGTCACAGAAAATATAGATCATAAGTTCTTTGTAAACTCAGAATTTTGGTTCATAGTCGGTGATGAAATTGGGCATTTCATCTGCGAAGACTAGAACATATTAATTACGATGATTTGTCTTGATCATGGAAGTGGTGACTTCTAGCTAATATGTTGATATGTTTTAAGAGTTAAGACATATTGAACTGGACCGCTGTGAGATTTATTATTCTCCTAACGACTGTCAATTGAATAATAAATCTCACGACTTGTATTCCCATGAACTCTTAATCCTGAGAGAATAATGGACCTGATAATGAAATGTAGGTTGCTTTGATATATCAGGAGTGAGATCTAAAGTAACGGTTAAAACCTCAGTATGTTGGGCAGCCACATTTAGTGTTGATGGAACATATATTCTCAAGATGGAATTTATAGTCTTTTAACGGAGATATAAAATATTCTCTTGAGATAAGTTTAATAGGTACAGTTATTCAGAGAGTTAGGCCTAACCACTTTAGTAAGACTAAAGTATATATTTATGAAATTGAATTTTATAAATATATGGTGAATAACTCAAAAGGATTAAACTGAATACTCAAGGATTAAGATGTAGTAATTTACAAAGTGGCAGTCTATATTCATAACTTTGTATTGCTATGAATATTTTATGAAGGGGTTGCATGTATAATAAAGTCTTGGGATATAATTTATTAATGAGGCCTAGAGTGCAATTATATTTATATAGTGGTGTTAAATATAATTAATGGTAATTTTGGACTTGTCAAGAGTTGACAGAAAAGCCCAAGGCCCATTGGAGCTAGTGTCTTATTTGTTTCCTTTTGGTCCCACTCCAAGCCACACATTAAAGCCCAATTGGGAAGGCCCAAAAGGCTAACCCAATTAGATAATCAGTTATGTGGAGAGAAACATATAGAATTTTATATAGAATGAAATGGTTTGTATGTGAGATATAATAAGATAATATAAGGAAGAGAGACACTCTTTCATATTCTCTCTAAAAAAAAAACATAGACCTGATTGAGAGACCACACATCTTGGGAATCAAGTGGAATTGGAGTGAAGATTGAAAGTCTTCCCCTTCTTCATTCGGTTTTGAATTTCACCGCATCAAGGTACATTCTCTTGTTCTTTTATTCTGAAACCTACATAGTGCATGTTATCAATTGCGAATGAAGTAGATCCGTTTATTTTCCGCTGCGTATGTTTTGTATGCGATGCAAACATATATATTTCCTTACACCTATTGCTATGTCTAATAATATCCCAAAGATGAAACCGATAGAGAACTTGAACAAAGTCTACGTTGGCAAAAAATGGAAAAAGCTCGTAAAGGAAAAAAAACAATGGGGATTTGTTGATGTATGGTCTAGCTTTGGGGCAAAAAGAAATCATTATGAGGAAAGTTGTTGTGAGGCATCGAAGAAGAGGAGGGTGTTTCCCATAATGACAAGAAAAATGTCAATGTATTGGCAAAGGCTGTTTAACAGTTCTACCAAAACCAATGAGTCTCTTAGTCTAGAACTATCGTGGGCTTGGGAGCCTACTGATAGAACAAGAGCTCATGGATTTACAGGCACAAAAGCCAAAAACATGGCTGGATAAAGCTAAGCTAGAAAAAATAAAGTCACAGATTAAATATAGAGGCACGTTAGAGGTTTCAAGGGTAGGTAGAGGAGAGGTGTGGTAGTTTTTTGGAAGTCTGATTTTGAATTTTTCGTTGATATGTATTCCCCAAATCATATCGATGCAATTATTAATCAAGGGAAGTAGGAGGAATGGAGGTTTAGGGGTTCCATAGGGAGCCAGATAGAAAGAACCACCATGTTTCTTAAGCAACTTAGGCTGAATCTAAGGCACTCAATGCCATGGCTTTGCACTGGGGATTTTAATGAGATAACACGGGCACATGAAAAATTGGGATGAAGGTTACGACCAGTTAGACAAATGCAATATTTCAAGGATGTATTGGATGAATGTGGATTTCAAGATTTGTGCTTTGAGGGGGGAAAGTTTACTTGGTGCAATGGATAACGACAAGGACAGATAGTTTGGGAATGATTGGATAGGGTAGTGGCTACAGTAAGTTGGTTGGAACAATTTCCAACTACGAAAGTATTACACTTAGAATGTTGGACTTCTAGTCACAAACCCATTGCTATCTTCCCTGATGGAATGCCAAAAAAACTTAAACCTTGGAGTTTTGAAAAGATGTGGATGGAAGATGAAGGGTGTAGAGAGGTGATAGAATTGGCTTGGAGGGATGATTTTCCAGGGGATCCGATGAAGAAATTGGAAGGTAAAATTCTAAGATGCCAATCAAAATTGATGTGGTGGAGTTGATTAGTCTTTGGCAATGTCCTGAAAAAGTTAAGAGAGGGGAAAAAAAAAAAAAGAACAACTTAAGAAGCCAAGGAGGTAGCTATAAATGGTGGGAGTATGGACCAGGTGATAAGTTTGAAACGTGAGATCAATAGTCTTTTGGTAATGGAAGAACAGATGTGGAAGCAGTGGTTGAGAGCTCTATGGCTCCAAGAGGGTGATAAAAATACTAGGTTTTTCCATAGTAGGGCCACACACTAATTCTGTGGGAACAAAATTTCTGAACTTGAAAATTCTGAAGGGGTCACATGTTCTGATGAAGAAAGCATTTCCAACATCCTCATTGATTATTATCAATCTCTTTTTACATCGTCTAACCCCAACAAACTTGATGCTGTTGTGGCTGACATTCTAAGGGTAGTGATTGATGAAATGAATTTTTGGCTAGAGGGCGAGTATACTAAGGATGAGGTGGAAAGGGCTTTGAAACAAATGGAACTGCTAAAAGCTTCAGGACTAGATGGTTTGCCATCTTTATTTTTCCAAAACTATTGGTAGCATGTTGGGGATGATGTCTCTCAGGCTGTATTGCATTGCCTAAATACAAGTTCTTTCCCCTCCTCTATAAACCACACATTTGTTACTTTAATTTCAAAGGAAAAAAGCCCAACCTGTGAACCAGAATCTCACCCGATTTCTTAGTGTAATATCCTATATAAACTTATCTCCAAAGTAGTTGCAAACAAGTTGAAACAAGTTCTGCCTAATCTGATCTCAGAATCCCAGAATGCTTTTCAGTCAGATAAGGCCATCTTTGATAACATATTAGTAGCATTTGAGACATTACATCATATAAAGATTTAGAAAGCGAAGAAGATGGCTTTTATGGCTTTAAAGTTGGATATGAGTAAAGCGTACGACATAATGGAGTGGAGTTTCTTGGAAAAAATCATGGAAAAAATGGGTTTTGGTGTTAAATGGATTACACTTATCGTGAGGTGTATTAACTCAGTCTCTTACTCTATCTTGGTAAATGGGGAACCAAAGGGTGATATTCTTCCTTTAAGAGGTATTCGGCAAGCGGACCCTCTCTCCCCTGACCTTTGTCTTCTTTGCTCAGAAAGTTTGAATAGGTTACTCCACACGGCAGCAAGGGAGGATCAGATTCGATGCTTTTCTTTATGCAAAACAGGCCCACAGATTAGCCACTTATTTTTTGCAGATGATAGTTGATGAAAAAATACATGTTTGTATCGCATATAAAATATACACAGCGAAAAATTAATGGATTTACTTCATTCACAATTGATAACATGTACCATGTAAATTTTAAAATACAAAAAAAAAAGAGTGTACCTTGGTGTGGTAAATTTCAAAACAAAGACTAGAAGTACTTAGGAACACTTTTAATTTTCACTCCAATTCCACTCACGCCCAAGAAGTGTGGTCGCTCAATCAATTTTATGTATATGTTTAAGAGAGAATGAGAGGGTATCCAATCCTCACATACAAACTATTTCATGTTCTTACAAAAATTCTGTATGTTTCTCTCCTTATAACTAATTATCTAATTGGGCTGGCCTTTTAGACCTTTCCAATTGGGCTTTAGTATGTGGTTTGAAGTTGGACCAAAAGGAAACAAATAAGACACTAGCTCCAATGGGCCTTGGGCTTTTCTGTCAACTCTTGACAAGTCCAAAGTTACCATCAATTATATTTAATACTACTATATAAATATAATCGCACTCTAGGCCTTATTAATAAATTATATCCTAAAACTTTATTGTACATGTAACCCCTTCATGAAATATTTGTAGCAATACAAAGTTATGAATATAGACTGTCACTTTGTAGATTACTACATCTTAATCCTTGAATACCCGGTTTAATTCTTTAAGTTATTCATCATATATTTATGAAATCCAATTTCGTAAATATATAATTTAGTAACTATTTACTAAAGTATTTAGGCCTAACATTCTAAATAACAAACCCATTAAACTTATCTCAAAGGAATATTTTGTATCTTCGTTAAGAGACTATGAATTCCATCTTGAGAATATATGTTCCATCAATACTAAATGGGGCTGCCCAACATACTGAGGTATTGATTGTGTCTTTAGATCTCACTCCTGATATATCGAAGCAACCTACACTTTATGATCAAGTTCATTATCCTTTCAGGATTAAGAGTTCATGTAAATAGAAGTCGTGAGATTTATTATTCATTTGACAGTCGTTAAGAGAATAATAAATCTCACAGCGGTCCAATTCAATATGTCTTAACTCTTAAAACATATCAATATATCAACTAGAAGTCTCCACTTCCATGATCAAGACAAATCATCTTAGTTGATATGTTATAGTCTTTGCAGATGAAACGTTCAATTTCATCACCGACTACGAACTAAAATTCTGAGTTTACAAAGAACTTGTGATTTATATCTTCTACAACTTTTCACATAAATCACATACTATACATTTCATGGGCTATATGATAATGTCTAAATATTTATGTTACCATTATTTTAGATAATAATAAAACAACTTTATTAATTACAACATTAAGTCATATATAATGTCATACATAATATCATACATAGCATCATACAATAGGATTTAAAGGCACTAATCCTAACAATAGTTTGATCTTTTGTCGTGCAACTATGGGTGATCTCCATTCTATTCAAGAAATCCTGACTCTTTGATAAATTTCTGATTGTCCCAAAAACTTAAACTATTAAGAAATAGTGAGTTTAATTACTTAACCATAATTCTAACACTCCCCTTCATTTGTTGGTCTAAACTTCCCCTTAATAAGTGGAGGCCCAACAAGTGAGAATTTAACATTTTAAATAAGAGGTAAAGTGAAGACAGAAATCAAATTCAGGATCTCCTGCTCTGATACCATGTTAAATTACTGATTGCCCCAAAAGCTTAAATTATCAGGAAATAGTGAGTTTAATCACTTAACTATAATTTTAACACTCTTTATGAGCATGCTTCAGGACAACAGATAAAAGAGGGAAAACTTTCTTTTTCAACAAAGCAGTTTTTGTGGAAAGAAAAGAGGAAAATTCAAACTTCTTTGGTGTTCCTAAAGTTCGAGAGTATGAGAAATATTTTGGGCTTCCATTGGTGGTGGGGAGGAACAAAAAAGCGAGCCTGAATTATATTAAAGAGCGAGTATGGAATAAATTGCAATGGTGGAAGAAACAACTACTGATAAAGCAAGGAGAGAGGTCCTGCTAAAGGCTGTTGTACAAGCTATCCTGAATTTTGTCATGAGTTGCTTCAAACTACCCATAGGTCTCTGCCATGAAATTGAAATGTTGATTAGAAATTTTTGGTGAGGGCAATGGGGTGAACAATAGATGATTCATTGGAAAACTTGGGAGGTTCTCTGCCAACCGAAATCTTTTGGTGGTTTGGGCTTTAAAGACTTATTAAAATTTAGTAAGGCGATACTGGCAAAACAGGTTTGGCTTTTATTGAGCTATCAATCCTCTCTCTTTTATCGAGTTTTTAAGGCAAAATTTTTTCCTTAGGGCTCAGTTTTGGATGCAAAAATTTCTTTGTGATCATATGCTTGGCAAAGCATCTTAAAAGCCAGGTCATTCCATTTAAAAAAAAAAAAAAAGAAAAAAAGCCAGGTCATTAGTTTCGGATGGTTTGCTATGGAGAGTAGGGGATGGTTCGAGTATCCGGGTCTACAAGGATAACTGGCTTCTTGGTACTTTTCCAACAAAAATTGCCTCACCTCGGGATGGCTCCACAGATGATCTGTCAAAATTGATTAATCCAGTAACAGGGTGCTGGGATAACCAGACAATTGAGGCTCAGAAACTGAAGGAAGTTCCTCTGTGCGTGACTAGAAAGGAGGATTTTTTGATTTGGCTGAGAAGTAGGGATGGAAAGTACTCTGAAGACACGGTATTAGCTGCTGATTGAGTTGGAGTGGAGGGATAAAGCCTCAATTTCTGATATAAATCCTCCAAAATTCTTTTGAAACCGTACATGGAAGATGGGGGTCCCAAATAATGTAAAGATTTTTCTATGGCGAGCGTGTTCCGAAGCTTTACTCACGAGGACATGTCTGCAGAGGAGAAAGGTGTTGGATAATCCTCTATGTAGTCTCTGCTCAAACTATCTGGAGGACACTTTCCATGCTTTAAGGGGCTGTATGGATCTTCACTTTATTTGGGAACCAATCTTCCGCTGGATTAGAAAAGATCATTCTCAGATAAATTCTTTTGCTGCCATAGTATCTTTGGTAGATTAGCAACCTCTTGAGCTTGAGACTTCTGCTATGGTTGCTTGGTCGGTGTGGTATAGAAGGAATAAGATCCTCCGCAATGAGCCCAGCTTGCCACTAGACAAAAAATTGGAATCAGCTTGTAGCATGTTGACTGAATTTTAGACAAGCCTTGGATTCAGACACAGCAGAGGGCATGAGCCCAACCTCAGGTTAGATGGTCACCTATAGTTCCTAATGTAGTCAAGGTAAATTTTGATGGGGCCTTATTTCCAGAATCTACTGAGGCGGGTATTGGGATAGTGATTCGAAATGAAGCCGGGGAAGTTATGGCTACATTGGCAAAAATAATTCATCAACCAGCCTCGGTGGAAATTCTGGAATGTCTAGCAGCATGACGAGGTGTAATGTTTGCAGCAGATTTGGGTTTTTTGCAGCTTACTTTCAAAGGTGTCTCAGAGGTTGTTATTAAAGCTCTTTCTAAAGACAATTCTTCCCTCTCTAGTGTAGGTCATATTGTTAAAGACATAAATGTCTATTTCAGGTCGTTCGAAACCCACACATTCTCTCACATTAGGAGGCAAGGCAACTCTGTTGCCCATACCTTAGCATAGAGAGCTACACTTTCCTTTTTGTTGGTTATCTGAATGGAGGATGTTCTACCAAATGTTTTTCATTTAGTAGTTTCAGATTTTTCAACTTAATTTGAATAAAGTACCATCAAGGATGGTTTTCTCAACAAAAAAAAAAAAAAAAAAAAAAAGGTAAAAACCAAATTAAATATGACACCAAAATGTAGGGACCAAATTGGTTTTTTTGCTTTAAATAAATAAGTTCTTCATTATGTGGATGAAGCCCTCACAAAAGAGAAGGAGCCAACAAAGGGAAGGAAAGATGAGCCCTTGATTGGAGGACCAAAAAATCATTCAATATTTACTTAAGCCCCCTTAAAAATTTCACAAATGAGTTTGGAACACTTGTGTGAGATCATTGCATCCATGATTGGTACCATATGAACAGTGGTGACTGTAGGAATTTTTTTAAGGTGGTCATTAAGAAAAGTAAATTTTACAAAATTTAATAAAGAGATAACATGAATATATTAACGTCATTTAAAATAAAAACACGCAAATACATGAAGTATTATAATTTCTTTATAGTAACAAAATAAAATAAAATAAAAGGGATTAATAAGAGATAGAGTAGAAATTGAAAATGTTGAGATGAGAATAATGAAGTGAGAAAGAGTCCAACATAACAATAGTAAAAAAAAAATGGAGAGAGAGAGAGAGAGAGAGAGAGAGAGAGATGTACTACAAATGCAAGTTGAACTACTAGAGAGCAAAATTATTGTGATTGCAAAGCCAAAGAGAGCATAACTGCTGACACCGCCAAGGAAAACTCACAATCACAGTATTTCTTTTGGAATTGTATTTTTAAGGGAAAATGAAATTAGAATTTTTTTTTTTTTAAGTAATAAGTTGAACAAGTTACAAATTTGAATGATTAGGACTTTTTATTTTATTTTTATTTTTAAATATGTTTTTTGTTAAATAATTTGTTTAGTTTTTGTTGTTTGGTCTGGTTTTGTTTTTGTTCGGGTTATTTTTTTTGTTATTTGCGCAATCATGTTTTTGTTTCTGTTGTTATTTGGGCTTTCTGTAAAGGACAGGTTTCAACTTTGTAATTTCATTTTTTTTTTATTGTTATAATTTAAGCCTCTTTTTTTTTAAGGGCTTAAGAATTAGAGAAGTGTTACGTTCATAACATTTTCACAACAAATCATAAATGGTAAATTGTTGTTGATTCTAATTTAAATTCAAAACTTGAATTACTTTTTTTGTCCATCCCTAATAACCAATAACAACTTATTACTTAGGATTTGTTTTGAAATTATTTTGAAAATGTTGTGGACATAGCATTCCTCTAATAATTATGTTTAGGGGGCCATAATTATTTTTAGAGTAATGTTACATTCACGACATTTTTACAACAAATTCAATGCGAGGATAAAAAAGAGATGTCAATATTAATCCTATGACCACCTTGAGTTAAACATGGAGCCTCCCGTGCGTATGAAAACAAGAACATATTTTTTGAGCAAATAACGATCAATTATCTTTGATATAATAATAATAATAATAATAATAATAATAATAATAATAATAATAATAATAATAATAATAATAATAATAATGATCAACTATCATTAATGCAGGGCTTCTGTAATCCCTTAAATCCAACAAATTATGATGAGGATTTTCCATTTGGAGATGCATTTTTCAAGAAGTTTAGTAAACCAGGTTGCTGTTAATAACAAGGTAAAACAAACACACAGTTAGGTAGACAACGATTTTGATCAAGATAGAAAACATTAACAATTTTTTTAGAGGAGATATGCTCTTAGGGTCTGTTCGGTTAGAGGAGTGGAAAAATGGAAGGATGAAAAATTGTGAGAAGATGGAAAAGTGGAAGGATGTAAAATATTTAGTTTTTTCTCTTGTGTGTTCGGTTAGAGGGGTGGAAAAGTGGGAGGGTGGAAAATTCTTTTGTTTGGTTGGGGAGAAAAAGGGAATGATGGAAAATGTAATTTATATAAATTGACTATTATACCTGTAACACCCGTCTCATTTAAATTTAATTTAATTACTTTTAGAGAGTAGATTTGATAAATTGCTTAATTATTTTGGAGGAGATAATTAATTTTATATTGTGATTTTTATAATGATAATAATAATAATATTAATGTGTTTAGTGGGAATATAAGTGGGTCTTGGAAGTTTATTTTAGTGTAGTGGGCTTCTAAATTTTCAGCCCAACTGAAATTAGCCTTATCATGGAATAGGCTTCTAAACTTTCAGCCCAAGTGCAACAGCCTTATAATGAAAGAAAGTTAGGGTTTCTCAAAAACAAAAGAATAGGAGGCTGTGCACTTCAGGGCAGCCAGCAACTTCATCTTGGTTTTGAGGTAAGCATCATTCTAGGCTGTTTGGATTACTCTTGATAATTCTTTTGGAAGTTGATTTTATTTCTTGTGATTGCCTTTTTCCCCTTAATCTTACTTGGGTATGTTTTAATTTTATAATTGTCCTAAGTCAATTTGACAAATCTGCTGGAATTTCATTTTCGTTGTTGGCTGAATTGGTGAATGGTGCTATTAGATTTAGAAACAAGTAAATATATATATATATGGTTGATTCAATTGGGTGGCCGAACATATATATATATATATTGAATTGATAGCCGAATTGTGTTTCTTTTTGACTTGCACATTCACGTTGTGGGCCGAAAAGGAGAATTATATATTGTAGAGATGAATGTATATATATATTAGATTAGGGTTGAGCCATGCGAATATAGATGTATATATATATATTAGATTAGGGTTGAGCCATGTGAACATGAATATATATATGCATAAAACTATGATATTTCAATGTTAACTACTTGGATATATTTATATATATATTAGGGTTGCGGCACATGATTTTATATATGCAAGAAACGGTCATATGGGTATATCTTTTCGGCATTACAAGAATATTTATATATATTGCCAAGGGTTGAATGAATCAATTGTCTTGGAGTGGATATTGATCACTTGTACTACTTGGTTTTGTTGCACCACTTGGACATTGATTTGCATGAATTGAAAATCTGCATGAATTCAAGATTAATATGTAAGGTTTGCACTACTTGGATATATATATATATATATATATATATTTATATATATATATATGAGTATTTTAGATGTTAGTTTAGGGAATGCTTTACAATTATTTTAAACTGAAATAGGTTTGGGGGTATGTTAGAAACATATATTAAATTTTTACTTTGCCGAATCTTCATGGTGGTTGAGGAATTTTTTTATCAAGAGGAATTTGTGGTTATTAGAGAACCTGCCTTTATTGAATTGTTTAATTATTATTTAGGTTCTAGTTGACGTTGTTTCGAGCAATTGAAGTGAAGCTTGGTTTAGCCACTAGAGGTAAGTAGACTTCAGCACATGACGTCTTTCAGGACATATGTATTTATATATATATACACGTGGTAAAAATATATATATTTATCTATATATGTATATAATTGCAAAGATGAAGTTCCAAAAACTTATACTATTGTTAGTGCTTTGCACATACTCGAATTTTATTATCTATTGTATGTTATTATGAAATTGTATTTGTCAAGAATTGTTTCAAATGGTCAACTAGACAGTCTGCAACCTTTGCCAACACAGGGTTAAGTGTTGGTCTTCGGCCGAAGTAGTGTTAGTGTGGTGTGGTGCAGTGTTATTGTTGCTCTTCGGAGCTAGTGTTGCCTCTTTGAGGTTAGTGTTATTGTTCCCATGGGAAATCACCCACCGAGTGTTTAGCAGCTTTTGTCTGTGTTTGACTAATATTTTTCATATTAGATTACTGTTTAATTGCTACTGTTCTTTCAGGTGGAAAATTGTTTATTTTCATAATAAAGTGTTTCTACCTATTTTGGTGCACATTGGCATATTAATGTGGTTATTATTTTATTAATGTTTACAGCGTTATAGTGAAGTGTTTTATTTTCACAGCTTTATAGAATATATTATATTACAGTTTAAACAAATTTTAATTGTATCGTGATGACTATATTTTGTCAATGATATTATCGTTTTGTTTTGGAAGACATCCTCATGTTTGTAGTCTCTTATTGAGCCTTTAGCTCACCCCTTTTTCCATCCTTTCAGATTAGAGACATGGAGTGTATTTTGGTGGTAGATCAGTGAAGCCTTAGATTGACGACTTCGTTTGGAGCTTTGATAGTTGCTGAGTTGTTTTAATAAATTGTTTCAGGAACAATGAGATTATTATTTTGGAACTATTTTGAGATGTTATTTGGGGATTTCACATACAAGAATATTATTGTTGTTTTGCTTTTATGGATATTTAAGGAAATCTGTTGATGAAATGAGAAGTATGTTTGAGGTTTTAATTACGCTCTGTTCCATTTTATTAGTGTTGATTATTTTTACGACAGATTATGCATCTAAATCCTTGATTTGGGTTTGGGATGTTACAGTTATGGTATCAGAGCCAAGTTTATGATTCTGTAGACTTATAGGTTTGATCTTAAGACTATTTTGGAACAAGAGTGTGATTACAAGGAATTTTAGTGTTAGAATTAGTTGACCTTTCATAGTGATTTTATATTTTATTTTGTTTTGTTTTGTTTATTATTCTAGAGTGTGTAGGAATGATTGTTGTACTATCTATGTGTTTGGTTTTAACCCTCTGAAATATTTGAAATATTTATTTGTGATATCTTATTGTATTGCTTAGAGTGATGGCACCACCTAGGAGGAACCCAGAGAACGGTCAACCAAATGCTGGGGGACCTACTAATCTCCAGGCTATTATTGAAGCCATTGGGGGCTTAACCAATATAGTGCAACATCAAATGGGAGCCAACAGAGACCTAAGGTTCAGGGTCGAGTTTTTGCTTTGACTAAACAGGACGCCGAGGCCTCCCCATCAGTGGTTTCAGGTACACTTCTTGTTTCCAATCAGCATGCACAAGTGTTATTTGATTCTGGTTCAACTCATTCTTTCATCTCACGTAGACTTGCACAAAGGCTAAACATGGAACCTGAGAGTTTAAATTATGTATTGTGTGTTGCTACACCTTCTGGACAACAAATGATTTCCCATGAAGTGTACAAGTCTTGTAATGTTTTAGTCTCTGGGAGGGAATTAAAAGCAGATCTTATGTTGCTTGATATGTTTGAGTTTGATGTGATTCTAGGGATGGATTGGTTATCTACTTTTCATGCTTCCATAGAGTGTTTTGGGAAGAGGGTAGTATTTAGAATTCCTGGGGAGCCAGAATTCTTCTTCGAGGGAGATCGTGTGGTGAAACCACCTGTATTGGTGTCAGTGATGCAGGCAAGGCGATTGCTAAGGAAGGGATGTGAATGGTTCCTTGTTTGTGCTTTGAAGGGTGATAAAGTAGAGTTAAAAGTTGAAGACATCCCAGTGGTGAGAGAATTCCCAGATGTGTTCTCTGAGGACTTACCTGGACTACCCCCTGACAGAGAGGTTGAGTTCACTATTGACCTAGTACCTGGTACTGGCCCAATTTCCAAAGCACCTTATAGAATGGCCCCTACAGAGCTCAATGAGTTGAAGGAGCAATTGCAAGACTTGCTTGATAAAGGCTTTATTCGGCCCAGTGCTTCTCCTTGGGGTGCTCCGGTGTTGTTTGTTAAGAAGAAGGATGGTAGTATGCGGTTGTGCATTGACTATAGGGAGTTGAACAAGGTCACCATTAGAAACAAATACCCTTTGCCACGAATAGATGATTTGTTTGATCAGCTTCAGGGCGCTCAAGTCTTCTCTAAAATTGACTTGAGATCTGGTTATCATCAGTTGAGAGTTAAGAGGGATGACATACCAAAGACAGCTTTTCGAACCAGGTATGGTCATTATGAGTTCTTAGTGATGCCTTTTGGTTTAACTAATGCTCCTGCTGTTTTTATGGATTTGATGAATAGGGTATTCCATGAGTACTTGGATCAGTTTGTCATTGTTTTCATTGATGACATCTTGGTTTACTCCAAAAGCCAAGAAGAGCATGAGGAACACTTGAGAATGGTGTTGCAGATTTTAAGAGACAAGAAGTTGTATGCTAAATTGAAGAAGTGTGAGTTCTGGTTGAATCAAGTGGTATTCTTAGGTCATGTGATCTCTAGAGATGGAATTACAGTGGATCCTAGTAAGATTGAAGCTGTAGTTAATTGGGCTGCCCCTACTAATGTAAGTGAGGTAAGAAGTTTTTTGGGCCTTGCAGGTTATTATAGAAGATTTGTGGAAGGATTTTCCAGTATTGCAACTCCTCTGACTCGATTAACTCGAAAACATGCAAAGTTTGAGTGGACAGAGGAATGTGAAAGAAGTTTTCAGGAGTTGAAGCAACGGTTGGTTTCTGCACCAGTATTGACTATTCCATCTGGTTCAGGTGGTTTTGTGATATATAGTGATGCATCTCATAAGGGTCTTGGTTGTGTTCTGATGCAACACGGGAAGGTGGTTGCTTATGCCTCTCGACAACTAAAGAATTATGAGCAGAATTATCCAACTCATGATTTGGAATTGGCAGCTGTGGTTTTTGCACTGAAGATTTGGAGGCATTACTTGTATGGTGAGAGATGTGAAATATACACTGACCATAAAAGTTTGAAGTACATATACACTCAGAAAGAGTTAAATTTGAGGCAAAGGAGATGGCTGGAATTAATTAAAGACTATGATTGTTCTATAAATTACCATCCTGGTAAAGCCAATGTTGTGGCTGATGCACTTAGTCGAAAGTCGTATAGCTTTTCAGCTGCTTTATTGACTACTCAGACGCATATTATTGTTGATCTTCAGAAACTTGGAGTAGACATAGTGACTGGAGACTCCCAATCCTACCTGGCAAGTTTAAGTGTACAACCCACCCTAATTGATAAGATCAAAGCTGCTCAAAGTGGTGACCCTAAATTGTTTAAGATCATGGAACAAGTACGTGGTGGAAGTAGATTTGATTTTAGTATCTCTGATGACGGTGTTTTGAGGTTTGGTAATAGGCTTTGTGTGCCTAATGATTCATTGATTAAAAGAGAGATATTGGAGGAGGCACATCGTTCGCCTTATACAATGCATCCGGGTAGTACCAAGATGTATCATGACCTTCGAGAAGTTTATTGGTGGATCAATATGAAAAGAGAAATTGCTCAATTTGTGGAACAATGCTTGATTTGCCAGCAAGTCAAAGTGGAGCATCAGAGGCCATCAGGGTTGTTACAACCTTTACCTATTCCTGAGAGGAAGTGGGAGAATATTACCATGGACTTTGTGTGTGGATTACCAAGATCACCTAAGAATCATGATGCTATTTGGGTGGTGGTGGATAGGTTGACTAAATCTGCCCACTTCATTCCAATTAGAATGAACTACTCTCTTGACAAACTGGCTGAACTTTATATAAATGAGATTGTGAGGTTGCATGGAGTGCCAGCTTCTATTGTATCTGATAGAGATTCGAGGTTCACTTCAGGGTTCTGGGATAGTTTGCAAAAAGCCTTGGGTACTAAGTTGAACTTTAGTACTGCTTGCCACCCTCAAACGGATGGACAGTCCGAGAGAACTATCCAAACTTTGGAGGACATGTTGAGAGCTTGTGTCTTGGATTTCAAGGGGAGTTGGGATGACTATCTGACTTTGGTGGAGTTCGCTTACAACAATAGCTATCATTCCAGTATTAAGATGGCACCTTATGAGGCTTTGTATGGGAGAAAGTGTAGATCCCCAGTTTGTTGGGATGAGGTTGGAGAGAGGAGAATCTTGGGTCCTGAGATTGTCCAAAGGACCAGTGAAAAGATTGATGTAATTCGAGAAAGGTTGCGTGCAGCTCAGAGTAGACAGAAAAGTTATGCTGATCCACGGAGAAGAGAAGTGGAATTTGAAGTTGGAGACATGGTTTTCATTCGAGTGTCACCTATGAAAGGAGTTATGAGGTTTGGCAAGAAGGGTAAGTTAAGCCCTAGGTACGTGGGGCCCTTTGAAGTTTTGGAGAGAGTTGGTTCTGTTGCTTACCGGCTTGCTTTACCACCGACCTTGTCAAGGTTACATAACGTTTTTCATGTATCCATGTTGAGGAGGTATGTTCCCGATCCTTCTCATATCTTGAGTTATGAGCCACTTCAAGTCAAAGAGAACTTATCCTACGAGGAAGTCCCGATTCAGATTTTAGATCGTAAAGAGCAAGTGTTACGTAATAAGACTATACATTTGGTTAAAGTATTATGGAGGAACCACTCCATAGAAGAAGCTTCATGGGAGCGTAAAGACGAAATGCAATCCAAGTATCCCCAGCTTTTTCTGCAGTGAGGTATGTTTTGAATTTTCGAGGACGAAAATTTTATAAGAGGGGGAGAATGTAACACCCGTCTCATTTAAATTTAATTTAATTACTTTTAGAGAGTAGATTTGATAAATTGCTTAATTATTTTGGAGGAGATAATTAATTTTATATTGTGATTTTTATAATGATAATAATAATAATATTAATGTGTTTAGTGGGAATATAAGTGGGTCTTGGAAGTTTATTTTAGTGTAGTGGGCTTCTAAATTTTCAGCCCAACTGAAATTAGCCTTATCATGGAATAGGCTTCTAAACTTTCAGCCCAAGTGCAACAGCCTTATAATGAAAGAAAGTTAGGGTTTCTCAAAAACAAAAGAATAGGAGGCTGTGCACTTTAGGGCAGCCAGCAACTTCATCTTGGTTTTGAGGTAAGCATCATTCTAGGCTGTTTGGATTACTCTTGATAATTCTTTTGGAAGTTGATTTTATTTCTTGTGATTGCCTTTTTCCCCTTAATCTTACTTGGGTATGTTTTAATTTTATAATTGTCCTAAGTCAATTTGACAAATCTGCTGGAATTTCATTTTCGTTGTTGGCTGAATTGGTGAATGGTGCTATTAGATTTAGAAACAAGTAAATATATATATATATATGGTTGATTCAATTGGGTGGCCGAACATATATATATATATTGAATTGATAGCCGAATTGTGTTTCTTTTTGACTTGCACATTCACGTTGTGGGCCGAAAAGGAGAATTATATATTGTAGAGATGAATGTATATATATATATTAGATTAGGGTTGAGCCATGCGAATATAGATGTATATATATATATTAGATTAGGGTTGAGCCATGTGAACATGAATATATATATGCATAAAACTATGATATTTCAATGTTAACTACTTGGATATATTTATATATATATTAGGGTTGCGGCACATGATTTTATATATGCAAGAAACGGTCATATGGGTATATCTTTTCGGCATTACAAGAATATTTATATATATTGCCAAGGGTTGAATGAATCAATTGTCTTGGAGTGGATATTGATCACTTGTACTACTTGGTTTTGTTGCACCACTTGGACATTGATTTGCATGAATTGAAAATCTGCATGAATTCAAGATTAATATGTAAGGTTTGCACTACTTGGATATATATATATATATATATATATATTTATATATATATATGAGTATTTTAGATGTTAGTTTAGGGAATGCTTTACAATTATTTTAAACTGAAATAGGTTTGGGGGTATGTTAGAAACATATGTTAAATTTTTACTTTGCCGAATCTTCATGGTGGTTGAGGAATTGTTTTATCAAGAGGAATTTGTGGTTATTAGAGAACCTGCCTTTATTGAATTGTTTAATTATTATTTAGGTTCTAGTTGACGTTGTTTCGAGCAATTGAAGTGAAGCTTGGTTTAGCCACTAGAGGTAAGTAGACTTCAGCACATGACGTCTTTCAGGACATATGTATTTATATATATATACACGTGGTAAAAATATATATATTTATCTATATATGTATATAATTGCAAAGATGAAGTTCCAAAAACTTATACTATTGTTAGTGCTTTGCACATACTCGAATTTTATTATCTATTGTATGTTATTATGAAATTGTATTTGTCAAGAATTGTTTCAAATGGTCAACTAGACAGTCTGCAACCTTTGCCAACACAGGGTTAAGTGTTGGTCTTCGGCCAAAGTAGTGTTAGTGTGGTGTGGTGCAGTGTTATTGTTGCTCTTCGGAGCTAGTGTTGCCTCTTTGAGGTTAGTGTTATTGTTCCCATGGGAAATCACCCACCGAGTGTTTAGCAGCTTTTGTCTGTGTTTGACTAATATTTTTCATATTGGATTACTGTTTAATTGCTACTGTTCTTTCAGGTGGAAAATTGTTTATTTTCATAATAAAGTGTTTCTACCTATTTTGGTGCATATTGGCATATTAATGTGGTTATTATTTTATTAATGTTTACAGCGTTATAGTGAAGTGTTTTATTTTCACAGCTTTATAGAATATATTATATTACAGTTTAAACAAATTTTAATTGTATCGTGATGACTATATTTTGTCAATGATATTATCGTTTTGTTTTGGAAGACATCCTCATGTTTGTAGTCTCTTATTGAGCCTTTAGCTCACCCCTTTTTCCATCCTTTCAGATTAGAGACATGGAGTGTATTTTGGTGGTAGATCAGTGAAGCCTTAGATTGACGACTTCGTTTGGAGCTTTGATAGTTGCTGAGTTGTTTTAATAAATTGTTTCAGGAACAATGAGATTATTATTTTGGAACTATTTTGAGATGTTATTTGGGGATTTCACATACAAGAATATTATTGTTGTTTTGCTTTTATGGATATTTAAGGAAATCTGTTGATGAAATAAGAAGTATGTTTGAGGTTTTAATTACGCTCTGTTCCATTTTATTAGTGTTGATTATTTTTACGACAGATTATGCATCTAAATCCTTGATTTGGGTTTGGGATGTTACAATACCCTTGTTACATAATATATAAGAAATAGATTTATTTGTAATCATTAAATAATATAAAATTTATCACATTATATATATGAATTTATATTATTATAATGTAAAAATTAGATCAAGTCACGTTGGAAAAAAAAAATGTTCACGTTCAGTAACGTTGAAAAGAAAAGAAAAAAAAAACAATGTTCACATTTAGTAACGTTGAAAAGAAAAGAAAAAAAAAACAACAACAACGTTCTCAGTAATGTTGAAAAGGAAAAAAAAAAAGAAAAAAAAGAAAGAGAACATTAAAAAAAATAGTTGGAAAGAGGGCATTTTTGTAAAAGTGCTATTATAGAACTTTTTTCTCCAGATTTTCTTTCCAATTTGAAAGAAAAAAAAATGTGGCCTCGGAGAGAAAACTTTCTCTCAGATTTTCTTTCCTTCCTATTTTCCTTCCCCAAACGAATAGTGGAAAATAGCATTTTCACCCTATTTTCCTTCCTCTCTATTTTCCTTCCAAACGAACGAACCCTTAAAATGGTTGAAGCAATATGAAATTAACCAAGATATGAGAGTGGTATCTCACCAATGAAGTATCCAAAGGCAAAAAATGTGTTATTATGATTTTCTTTGAGAAAATTAAAAAAAAAAAAAAAGTATTAGTTGATTGGGTATCGAGATATTATAACAAAGTGACCCATGCCATGCGAAGAAGGCATATAATCAATTACAATAATTAGACATGGCAAAACGGGTTAGAATTTTCTTACCCGACCTGACCCTACCCGAAAAATACCTGACCCAAACCTATTTTTTTTTACCCGAAGTAAAAATGGGTTAACTTGTGACCCGACCCGTGTGTTTTTTAAAACTTTTTTTTTGGTACAAAAAAATATAATAATAAAATTAAGACAATATTGGTTAAATTGTCTATTGTGAGTTTTAAGTAAACAATTGAGA
Source organism: Lithocarpus polystachyus (assembly GCA_033629205.1). Taxonomy (NCBI): domain Eukaryota; kingdom Viridiplantae; phylum Streptophyta; class Magnoliopsida; order Fagales; family Fagaceae; genus Lithocarpus; species Lithocarpus polystachyus. The sequence goes on from CM066166.1 coordinate 49,270,363, forward strand.
CATTTACATAATTGTATGGAAATTAATTGAAAGATGAATGGTTGAGCATTCTGTAATAAGTAAAAATTTTTAGATATCAAATAGCAAAGTACATGCCAAGATAACCTAGTTACAGTAGAGTTAAAAACATAGATTTAAAATTGTAGACATGTGTAAGAAACATTCACAAGTGTAAAAATAGTGAAGCCAAAGTATCAAATTAGCATAAATTATGAATGCTTAGACCTATTTTTTAACAATTTATGTCTAAAATAAATGGCTTTCCAAAATAAATTATGATATTTCCTAGAATGTATGTTATTTAGCAATAATATGATATTCATGAAAATGACCATGTATAAATAAGTAAACAATCAAACTTTAATGTATATTTCAAATTGAAATAGAGTGCTAACCACAATTGATGATAGATTATAAAATTAATTTTCAAGATTGTAAATTTCTTATATGTTTTTATTCTTTGTCAAATGAGTTATCCAATAAGTCATTTGTAATTTTGTTTTATATTTTGGGATGTTGATATTGTGTAGAAATAAAACTTGTGTATTTGTTTTACTTATCTTTGTATTATTTTGTTTTAGATAGTAATGTTAGGATTTGTATAATTTAAAAATTATTGAATAAATATTAATAAGTTTAACTGAGTTCATTCTTGATGTAAGTAATGAATTCAAAGTAATGCATTTTACATAAAGTAATTTGTTGCATGACTTTCCAAATGACAAATACATGTTGTTTTATTTATAATTTTTTTTTAAATCATGTGAAAAAAACGGGTCAACCAGACCCGACCCAACCCGACTCAACTCGAAACTCGATTGACCCGAACCCATTTTTAACCCGCTTAAAATGACCCGTTTTGACCCACAACTCAATTAACCTAACTCGAACCCGACCTGACCCTCCTATTTTGCCATATCTACAATTAATAGAGGATAAAGCAAAATAGAGGATTTATATCGAATTTTCTTAGGAGAAGCATTGAGCCATTTTGTATAATCTTTGAGATTTCTTTATTAAATGAAAAGTAAAAGGATTTTTTCAATCACCATAAAATCATTGGTTGAAATAGGTATTATTTGTATGAAATTTAAAAGGAAGATGCAAATTTATTTTGTTATATTTTATTTTATTTTATTGAGATCTACACCCTTTTTTTATATAGGAAAAAGACCACGCAATATTATTAAGAAGCTGAAAAATGAGAAACTCTTGCTCTCTTTGCTAAGGCATAAGCTCCACAGTCCAGCTGGTTTTATTTTAGGATAAAATTTAGTTACAAAATTGATTGTAACCTTACACCTTAGGCTATAACCTTATTCAATATATTTTTATTGGAGATGAATATTGACAAATCCACCATTGGATTACGTCTTCTTCTTATATCCTCCATGCTTGCAAAATTTATAAAAAAACTAAAGATCAATAACAATGTCATTAATAAATTGTGTAAATTGTAAATTTTTGTAATTCAAAATTATACATAAAATATAATTTTATAGATTATATAGTAAATAATATCCTATTGACATAAAATTTGACATGTGTATTAAAAACGTAAAGAACATGCAATATAATGGTTAGATTTTCAAACTATGTAGTAATGTTTATTTTATTGATTAAAGTTGTAACTTTAAGTTACAACTAATTTTGTAATAAACTTTGTCATTTATTTTATTGAGATCTAAACCATAATTGGTCCTTTGGTTGTGGCTTTGAAATTGAACCTGATCCAAATTCCAATTGAGGCTGGAGCCAATCTAGCCGTGGGCCATGGCTGCAATTCAACTGCAAAATGTATAAATATAGGCAACGGTGCTCTTAAATTTAATGAAACGATTTTAGGAATAAATCTTTTATATTAATAATAGCGGCCCCGAGATCCTGGGAGGATTGATATTTGATAGTTGATACCCAAGACAAAACCGACAGTAATGTTCGGAGGGTTATATATTATGTTTGGAGGTTAAAATTATTTTTGTGAGAAATGATACATCTACATATTGATTATTTTCTTAATAAATTTTAGATGTTAATTGATATAGATAAAAAAAAAATATTAATAGTTATTACTGTTTAAAACAAGTTACAACTTGTCACTTAAATTTTTCTTTGTAAAATTATTGTAAAAGTATTGTAGCGCAACATTATTTTATTTTGGACGGACCAAAATTTATGAGTAGGATGACCAATAACTTTCTGAAGGGTAGATCAAAACAAATTAGTTTAAAAATAATTATTTATATAAATATTTTTTTTGACAATTCAAGTGGAGCCGCAGCTGAATATGACATCTAAAATTGTAATAAAATATATATAAGAGGGAAATTCTTCTCATGAAAAGTTGTTCATACAATAAACACCTCAAAGATTTGTTAGGATGAGAATAATCTCGATAGTGAGGTTCGTGGTAGCCATTTCAACGAAATTTCTCATTTTTGGACCAAAAAGAAGGAGAATAGACAAATGCAGTTGCCGCATTAGACTCTCTCTGAGTCCCTGTTAATGTTATAATTTTTAATTTTAATAGTAGGTCTTAAATAATTTTCAAATGAATTTATTATTAGAGAAATTCTGTAGGGTAAAAGTTTTTACATGGTAAGATACAAAAAGATCCAATCCAAAAGTATATGACACAGCATATATAGCAGAGCAGGTCCAGCTCACGTGGTCAAAGAACATTAGGTCAAAACTGCTCCTTCATTGTTAACTTTGGACGAAAAGAAGAGAATTGTCTTTGCAAATTGCAATTTTCAAACGACGCGGAGGTATTTTAATTTTATACTTTATAATTTATATAATATATATATATATATATATATATATATTCCATTGTAAAAAAATGAAAGTGTCCAAACTCCGAAGTCCCGACCCACGACGACGAACAGAAACACATTTTCCTTCTCGAACTTCCCAACTTTCTTTCTTGCGCCCCAAGTCGCTCGCTCTCTCTCTCTCTCTCTCTCTCATATATGTAATGTAAGACTCGTTCTTATTAGTCGACGTTAAAAGTAGTAGTACCACTTTGGCCGCCACGCCCAAACCCAACAATCTTGGACAACAGTTCTGTTCCAAATTTCTTTTTTCCTTCTTCCTTCAACTGCTGCATACAAACAAAAAAAAGAAAAAGAAAAAAAAAGTAACGCTCTTTCTTCTTGATACTCATAATTTATTAATGTATCTCTCGTTATGCTCTTTTCTTTTTGGTTCATCAACATCTATGTATTATGTTTTTTTTTTTTTTTTTTTTTTTTTTTGTTAAAGGATCTGTGAATAGGTTTTTTATTTTTTATTTTCCTTTTCCGAAAGGGATGTGTTTTATGTATTTGTCAAAATGCTTGTTGTTCTTGTAATTTAATTTTTGGTAGCTTATTTTACTCTTTTTTTTTTTTAATTGTAAACAAAAAAAAAAATGATCTCCATGTAAAAAAATCACACATTCGAATCGTAGTTACTGTGTAGTAAAAATAATATCTCATCGTAGTTACTGTGCAGTAAAATAATATCCCCTTAGGTCTTTTGATCTTTCATTACGAAGAATATTCCTGATAAAGGTGCCAAAGTATTGGTTTTCTTATTATTATATATGTTTATTAACTTTTTTTTTTTTTTTTTATTTAGTCGTAATTACACGGGAGATTCAGTAAATTTAGGGATTCTGGACCATCTCCAGATTTTACGGAAACTTGAAAAAGAACTTGAATAATATTGCTACTGGGAGAAATTTGGTTTAATATATACCTGCTTGATCTTGATCATCATACTGTGATGCGAACTTGCTTTTCTTCTTAAATTTCAATCTTTCGGCTTAGAGCAAGTGATTCACGTTGTCCAATGGTTGGTAATTTATGTCTCTAAAATTGCCAAAACTCGTTCATTTCTAAATTTTTTTTTTTTTTTTTTTTTTTGAGGGGTGGATTTGTAAGGTGCTTATTTTTTTCTTGTTGCTTGTATACATGGCTCAGAATTGTGAGAAATGCCCAACTGAACCTGTGTGCATGTCCTGATTGTGAATATATGAAGCTCCCATCTTTTTGGACTCTGTGGGCATCTTGGCCATTTATTATGTTTCATGAATGAATTAAGAGGTTAATTGCTTGAATCTGTTCAGATTTACAATTGTTGGCATTGTTGTTAATCAAGTCATGCTTGATGTAATTTGAAAAAGAGTAAGCTGCATGAAATGCACCTATTACTATTTAAGCGTGGTTGGTTATGTAGGAATAGCTCTTGTTTACGTCTTTAGTTAATTTCTATAATTTTACCCCAAAAAAAAAAAATTCTTTGCATCTACCATCGGCTGATGAGCGTAGCCAAGTTGGTTTTTGTTTTCTTGTCAGGAAGTAGCCTTAGAAAGAATCGTTGTTTTATTTCTAAAATTGTGTTGCTTGAACAAGTCCTCTAACAACATATTTGCTTTATGTATTTGGGAGTATTCAAATCAGCTGCTACAAACATATATATATATATATATATATATATATAGATCTGCCTGTTGATGGTTCATTCTATCATATAGTTGCAATTTGCATTGCTTATTTCTCTTGTCTTCTTTGGTGTAGGTTCAATAGTTCAAGCCTCTTGAATCTGGTTCTTAATATAAGATCAAAGGGTATCAGGTGTTGCTATAATAAACACCCGGTACTACTCTCATCAAATGGCATTGGCAAGGGTTGCTAGGAGTGGCTTGAGAAGGCCAGGAGGCGCCTTTGGCGGTAACAGAACTGAGGATGTATTCTGTGAGGGTGTATCACCTTGCCAATGTTCCATGCCTTCCCTTGAAAATGTCAGGGAATACAGCAATCTGTCATACTTTTCCAGCACTAAAAATGTAAATCACATGAGATTTTGGAGCAGGGGGATAAGGGTAATGCCACATTATCATTCTCCTGCTGCTGAGATGGTAGCAGAAGTGTCTGATTCAGAGTATGATGAGCCAAGGTATCCAGGACTAGAAGCAACCAAGCCTGGTGAAAAGCCAAGGGTTGTTGTCCTTGGAACTGGGTGGGCTGCTTGTCGATTCCTTAAGGGACTGGACACCAAGATTTATGATGCTGTTTGCGTATCACCTAGGAATCACATGGTCTTTACTCCTTTACTTGCTTCAACTTGTGTTGGAACCCTGGAATTCCGGTCTGTTGCTGAACCTGTTAGTAGGATACAATCTGCATTAGCAACAAGTCCTAATTCTTACTTCTATCTAGCTTCTTGCATTGACATTGACACCGACAAACATGAGGTAAGTGAATGTTCCTACCACCTTTATACATTTTATAGTATCTTTGCATTGTTTTCTTCTTTTTCTCCTCAAGGGACATGTCATAATAAACAGTATTCCCAAGTATATTTATTAAACTAAAGATGTGCATAGTCATACAAGCGGTTTTCCATAATGGTAAAATTTACAGGCGGATTACTTTAGCTTGTCCACAATTTTCACATGTAATAGTCCACTCAATTGATGTGCTTCTAACTGACATAGAAGCAACAATTTCAACTTTGATAATGACAGCACCCCAAAACATATTGATATTTTGCAACAAAACCACAATGGGTCATGCGTGTCGTTTCTGTTCAAATTACTGCTTGTTCTGTATCAAAACTACATTATTTCAAACTGCAATTTGAGATCCATATTATCATTTCTACTCTTCAACCTTAGCAACTGCAGGATAAAACAGTGGAGATGGAGTACCAGCATCATCATTGATTCTTGCAATGGAAAATACATGTCTCCTCTAGCTCATTCTGAATTCACTGTAACAATTAATTTAGTGCTGTGCTTTTATGTAATCAGGTGTACTGTGAGACCGTTAGCAATGGTGGATTACCTAGTGAACCTTACCAATTTAAAGTTGCCTATGACAAGCTTGTCATTGCTGCCGGGGCTGAGCCCTTGACTTTTGGAATCAAGGGGGTGTATGAAAATGCATTTTTCCTTCGTGAGGTGAACCATGCCCAAGAAATAAGGAAGAAGCTTCTCTTGAACTTGATGCTCTCTGAAAATCCAGGTAAGTGTTATTTATTTATTAAAAGATTTGAAACTCTTGAAGGCTCTTTTTGATTCTCCAAAATAATTGGCCAAGAAAAATGCCCAACTTGATTTATTTATCAGGCCTCTTAAACTTTCTCCTTTAAACACACTTGTTAATTATGAGAAGCAGAGTAGAGGTGTTTTGATAAGAGAAGCTAAACCTATAGGTTGAGTTTGTTCTCCCAATTGGTTTTCCCTTTTTCTTAAATATATTTTCTTTCTTCCTTTCCAAGCATCATGCTTTATTTGAAATGTGAAATGGACCTATACTCTCCTCGATCCTTCTTATCAATTTACTATTTAGACCTTTTTGTGGATAAACTTCTCAAAATGCTACTTGAAGGGACGGGTGTTTAGTGTGTGTGTGTGTGTTTTTTTTTTTTTTAATTTCTTAACCAATAGTTTTCCTTTTTTAAGTTTTAAGTTTTAATGTATTGGTTATTATTGCAGGCATATCAGAAGAAGAGAAGAAACGGTTGTTACATTGTGTTGTTATTGGAGGTGGCCCTACAGGGGTGGAGTTCAGTGGAGAATTGAGTGATTTTATAATGAGAGATGTTCGTGAGCGGTATACTCATGTCAAGGATTATATCCAAGTCACACTCATAGAGGTTCTTATATGCAACTTCTTTCCATGTTTATTAATCAATTGTGTAGAGATGAAATATGACTATTTATTAATTTTGATTTCTTCCTTGAACAGGCAAATGAGATTTTGTCATCCTTTGATGTCGGTCTACGCCAGTATGCAACAAAACACCTAACCAAGGTAAATCGATTTTGTTAGAGGGTGTTTCTTTATGGTACTCAGAACTATCTCTGACATTTAAAACTTATGCATCAGAGTGGCGTTCACCTTATGCGAGGTGTTGTGAAAGAGGTGCATCCCAAGAAGATAGTTCTCAATGATGGGACTGATGTTCCATATGGCCTTTTGGTCTGGTCTACTGGCGTTGGTCCTTCCAATTTTGTGAAATCGCTGAATCTTCCCAAGTCCCCAGGTGGAAGGTATGTTCATTAGGAATCCCTTGTTATCTATTACGGATGGTGTTAATTAACTTATGGGTATTGTAGGATTGGTGTTGATGAATGGTTGCGGGTTCCCTCTGTGGAAGATGTGTTTGCACTGGGAGATTGTGCTGGTTTTCTTGAACAGACAGGCAAGCCAGTTCTTCCAGCTCTAGCTCAGGTTAGGTTTTCTGTTTTAACTTGTACAAACTCTTCATTTTTCAAGTCTATCCTCTCTTCGCTCTTTGCAATATTTTGCATATTTCACTTAAACAACTTCCCCATTTAAAATATTTCCACCTGTAAAGACAAAATGTAAGAATTGCTTATTGCAAATTATTATTACTTTTTTATGGCAAGTGATAATTGTAGTTTATGTGACAATGTAACATGCCATTGAAGTCAGAATTATGAAGGAACGCAAACAGTGAAAAGATAGATGTTATACACTGGATTTGAGTAACTTGCTTTTCTTGTCTCCAAGTATCATCTTAGGCACCGATCATGGGGGCAGTGGGACTCCAAATGAAACACTTGCTTGTTCAACTTGGTAGTTTTGAAACACAACATTAAACTAGTGATATTGCCACCAAAAAATATAAAAACAAATGATGAGGTGCTTGTATATAGATTCCACAGAAGATATAGAAGGAAATAGCTTGAAGTTGAAGAAGAATGTCTTTCATTGAAAGAAGAATTATGACACTGTTACATAAAGAAGAATTTCAAGAAAGCATCAAAATTCTTCAATAATTGCGGGAGATTAACACGCAAAACAGTGTTTGAAGTTGCATAAATTTATGTGTGAACAGGTTGCAGAAAGGGAAGGTAAATATTTGGCGGAGTTGTTTAACAAAAAAATTGGGAAGAAGAATGGGGGGAAGGCATTATCTGCAAAAGACATCCCTCTTGGAGAACCTTTTGTGTACAAGCATCTTGGAAGCATGGCATCAGTAGGCCGTTATAAGGCACTAGTGGATCTACGCCAATCTAAGGTAAAATAAATTCATAAATCAAAAATCAAATTTTTATCTAAATCTTATTTGGAATAACAGAGACATTATTATTACGCTTCCAATTTGTCAGGAAGCAAAAGGCGTATCCCATGCTGGATTTGTAAGCTGGCTGATTTGGCGTTCAGCCTATCTTACACGTGTTGTCAGTTGGAGAAACAGGTTTTATGTGGCAGTGAACTGGGCAACCACACTAGTCTTCGGCAGAGATAACTCCAGAATAGGTTGACACAAAATCAGGGCTTTGCTGGCAAGCTCTTGGTGATATATATTTGTTTTTTTTTTTTTTTTAAGGCATTGAGACAATTTGTAAAATTTTGTTAAAGCATCCAATTTTAAGTTTGACTTTGGTAACAAATTTCCACTGAGCTTGTTGGTTATGTGTTTGGAAAACTAGAAAGGGTGAAAGAGGCAAAGCCCAAATATATGAATCCTATTCTTTTAGAATTAACCTCCTTCATAGTTCTCAAGTTAATATCAACCTACTACTACTGGATTGAATTTCGCTAAGTTGGCAATAATTTGAAATAGATACCAAAATGGTAAATAGTTAATGACTCAATATTTGTTTAAATGTTAATAATGTGATCTAGTTCAACTCACTTATTTCAAAATTGATGAATAAATTTAAGAACTTCATGAAATTAGCCTAAAAACTTTTAAGATCTCTTTCTCTCTCTCTCTCTCTCTCTCTCTCTCTCTCTCTCTCTCCAGAATTAAGATAGCAGGAAATCTAAACATCCACCAGCCCCTTCCCAGGGTAATTAATTTTGACCACCTCTTCAGGAGGGTTACTATGACAAAAGAGCATTAGAATTACATTTAAGTGCCCACTTAGCTAGAGTATATCATCGTGTTTGTTTAGACAACACAATACATCATCTAACAAAAAGAATAGGAGAAGTCTGTAGCGTACAAACATTGAGCACAGAGATGCCCTGGATTATGTTATTTTCATGTTATATTCAGACTGAAACCAACTGTGTCCAGTCCACACACAAAATGCTGCTTTTGGGCATATATTCTTAAAAAAAAAAAAAAAAAAAAAAACCGGACTAGAAAATGTTCCAAATCTTGACCAATTTGAAAGAGAGGAAAAATATCAATGCACACTCCTAATGCGAAGTGCTCGTGAGGTGTGAGGAGTAAGGGCCGAAATTTAAGTCTAAAAAAAAAGAACTTTACACACATATACACTTAGATTAAACTAGAATAATGACTCGTTTGGTACGTGTGTTTAAACTACAGTTTTCAATTTTTTAAAAAATATGAGTGAAAAAATGTGTTAAAATTACGTATAATGTTGTTTAAAAACTGAAAATATGTACTTAAAATTATTTATGAAATAGCTTATTGAATTTCTATCTTGAAAAAAAATAAATAAATAAAAAAAGTGGAAAAATTACTTTGATGTCACTACTCACTAGTTATAAATGTTATATGACTCCCTATTACAGCTGTAAAGCACTTCATGGAAAATCCAGTTTGATGCCCTGGATTATGTTATTTTCATGTTATATTCAGACCGAAACCAACTGTGTCCAGTCCACACACAAAATGCTGCTTTTGGGCATATATTCTTAAAAAAAAAAAAAAAAAAAAAAAAAAAAAAAAAAAAAAAAAAAAAAACCGGACTAGAAAATGTTCCAAATCTTGACCAATTTGAAAGAGAGGAAAAATATCAATGCACACTCCTAATGCGAAGTGCTCGTGAGGTGTGAGGAGTAAGGGCCGAAATTTAAGTCTAAAAAAAAAGAACTTTACACACATATACACTTAGATTAAACTAGAATAATGACTCGTTTGGTACGTGTGTTTAAACTACAGTTTTCAATTTTTTAAAAAATATATGAGTGAAAAAATGTGTTAAAATTACGTATAATGTTGTTTGAAAACTGAAAACATGTACTTAAAATTATTTATGAAATAACTTATTGAATTTCTATCTTGAAAAAAAATAAATAAATAAAAAAAGTGGAAAAATTACTTTGATGTCACTACTCACTAGTTATAAATGTTATATGACTCCCTATTACAGCTGTAAAGCACTTCATGGAAAATCCAGTTAAACTCAATTCCAGATCATCAACACCTCCTATATATACCAATTAAACTAAATTTAATTTCATATTAAAGAAGCTTGGCAAAGGAATTCAAATGAAATCCTTGGTCACTAATTCAGGTTTGATCAAAACATATAAAAAGGAATTGAAAACAACAAAAATTGTACATCCTGTTTCTATAAACTATTAAAAGTCTCTCAACATTAATTGAAGATTCAGAGAAACAAGTAAACAAGAGCTGATCGAGGTCAAGAAAGGTGAGCACCGGCCCTGGGCCTAAGAGTAGGAGAGAAGATGGAAGAGAAAGAGTGAAGCAACCCTAACACTATTGCCACCTTCACTTGGCCCCGCCTTGCCATAGGATTGGGACGCTCAGCAACAGCAGAATCAGTACTGCACATCATGTTTATCATTTCTACTCTTCTTCTTGCACCTGCCATCTCATTTATATCTTCCAAGCTCTTGCTCTTGCTCTTGCTCTTGAAGAAAAAGTCTGGACTGCTTATTTGTTGGCTAGACTGAGTTTTCTTCTAATGTTTGTTGTGGCCTTTCCCTTTCATGCGTGGTTTTTGTGTCTTTTATATTGGCAACTCTTCCCTTTTTTTTTTTTTTTTTTTTTTTAAGCTATAGGAATTCCACTTGTCGCTTTCACACCTATTAATATTTTGAATTCAAATTCATTCAAAGCCTTTGATCTTGACCCTGAACAATCTGTTTTGGACAAAAATTCAAAATTGACCTTCTAATTTTTAGCTTTTATTATTTTAGTACTCTAACTTTTAATTTTGTCATTTCAATTATATAAGTTTCAATTTTTGTCAATATAATATCTTGTTTGATATCATTTAAGTGGTGCCGTTAAATGAGTCAAATTGATGTCATTTAGGCTCTAATTTTTTTAATAAATTTCGTAATTCAAAGGAAAAAAACCATTTAAGGGGAACGACATCGTTCCCCTTCCCCTGAAATCAAAACCAAAAATACAATGACTCACTATAGCTCTAATTGAGAAAATTAGGGGAAAAGGAGAGAGCACATAGAATATCACATAGAAGGTTTAGCACATGATCGACCGACATATATTAAACCCAGAAAAAGGGCACAACAAGTTTAAAATGAAGTAAGGATTTTGCAACTTTGCCTTCAAAAAGGCCCCCCCAAAAAATGGAATAAGAAGACAAATTATATTTTAGTTTATATGCTACTCCGTGTGAATCAAGAAAATAAGTACAGAAATGCAAAATCTAGCTCAAAATTTATTGTTCTGCTACTACCTATACCCAAAAAAAAAAAAAAAACAATAAAAAATTCTTGGTTTTCATCACTTACCTAAAACTGTACTTGGCCAGAGCTAGAGCAGGTGGAGTACACCTTAGCCTACCGGGGTATACCTTGGCCCATCGGTCAATCTCGGTCTCAGTCTCGATATTAGAAATCCATCACCTTCTCTATCTCGGTCTCGATTTCTCTCTCAACCTCATTCTCGATATCTCTCTCAATCTTGACCTCTTTCTCAAATCGGTCTCAATTTCTCTCAAATTGGATGCAATCTCGGTCTCCATCTCAAAATCCCCTGCTGACCTAAACTTCTCTCATTTTCCCCTAATTTTCTCAGTTAGGGCTATAGTGAGTCATCATGTTTTTGGTTTCGATTTCAGGGGAAGGGGAACGACATCATTCCCCATAAATTTTTTTTTAATAAAAATTTTTTTTCTTTTAATTACGAAATTTATTAAAAAAAATTATAGCCTTAACGGCATCGTTTTAACTCACTTAATTATACCACTTAACTAATGTCTAACAAAATACTACTTTGACAAAATTTGAAAATTAGAGAATTAAAATGACAAAACTGAAAGTTAGAGGACTAAACTAACAAAAGCTAAAAGTTATAAGGTCAGTTTTGGACTTTTGCCCTTTTTTTTATATATAAAATACTTGGTGACCACTTTGCTTATGGGAGGTTTTATTTAATAAAAAAGATTTTTGTAAAATTTGCATTATTTTTCTTGATATTTTAACTTTAATAAGAGAAAGAAATATAATTAACAAAATTTGGCATGTTGTGGATACAATTATATATATATATATATATATATATAATACTATATATAAAAGCAGAAGCCTTTAAGGAGGTGCTGCCACGTTAGGAAAAAATGGAACCTAAAAAATTGACACGTATACGGCTGGTTGTTGCAACGTTTGGCCTTTCAAATAACCGGTTAAAAAAAGGATAAATTAAATTACCGGTTAATAAAAAAATAGTTAAAATAAAATAAAAAAAGCCTCTCTATAAATAAAAAAATTAACCAGTGAAAATACGATTAGGCATGCGATATAGAGACAGAGAAGGAGAAAAGAAAAAGGAAAAAAAAAAAGCTTGTGATACGGAGATGAGACGGAAGCAGAATTTGTACAGCCAACCAGCTGTCACCCTCATTTACCCACCATCGTTCGTCCCTTGCCGGACTTAGACTACCCGAACCGGCACTGGTAACCTAAAGGTGGATGCATGATCTGAGAGAGAGAGAGAGAGAGAGAACTACCACTAGTAAGGTTTTTTTTTTCTTAGATCTGGGTATGAAATAAGAATTGGTTTTGAGAAATTTGGTTGGATTGATTTGTATTTAGGTTACATTAGGTTTTGATTTGATTTTTTTAATTCGATTTATTTTCTTAGTATACTAAAAACTTTTGGGAGTATTTGGATTCAATTAATTTTGTGTTTTATTTTTGTTTAATTTTAGGGTATTTATAATTGGCTTTGGAAAATCAAGGTTTAGAGGCCAAAAGTTCGAGAACGGTAGAGAGAGTCGGTTAGACACAGGGTGCAGAGAGATCGATATATTGGAGATTTTTTTGGAAGAAGAGGAAGAATAATTGTTAGACTGTTAAGTAAATGCGCCATGGATTGAGAGAGGGGCGCCACCACAGGTTTTGTCATCATCGTAAGCCTCCACCCACTATCAGACTACCAAAATCGCTACCGGTAAAGTTCTATTTTAAACTAAAAAATTAAGTTTTTATTTGGAGAATCAATTGGGGGTTAATTATGATTTAGATTAGTATTTTGGGTAAGGTTTCGTTTTGATTAAGGGATTTTGGTTAGAAGAAGTTTTGTTTTTAGGGTATTTGGCTTGGCTCAATGTTTTGGGTATTTAGAATTGATTTTGAATAATTGGGTGCTTTGATTTTGTAACACCCCAAACCCTTAATAAGGATTTAGATGCAATAACCTGTCTTAGAAATAATCAACAATGACATAATGGAACAGAGCGTAATATTTATCCTCAAATAAACTTCTTGAATATCATCAGATTTCCTTAAGAATCCATAAAAACAAAACAACAATAATATTCTTGAATGTAAAATCTCCAAATAACATCTCAAAATAGTTCCAAAATAATAATCTCATTGTCCTGAAACAATTTTTACTAAAACAATTCTGCAACTATCAAGCTCCAAACGAAGTCGTCCATCTAAGGCTCCACTGATCTACCACCAAAAGACACTCCATAACTCTAATCTGAAAGGATGGAAAAAGGGGTGAGCTAAAGGCTCAATAAGAGACTACAAACATGAGGATGTCTTCCAAAACAAAACGATAATATCATTGACAAAATATAGTCATCACGATACAATTAAAATTAGTTTAAAACTGTAATATAATATATTCTATAAAGCTGTTAAAATAAAACACTTCACTATAACACTGTAAACATTTATAAAATAATGACCACATTTATATGCCAATATGCACCAAATAGGTAGAAACAATTTTATTTTGAAAATAAGCAATTTTCCACCTAAAAGAACAGTAGTAAATAAACAGTAATTCAATATGAAAAATATTAGTCAAACACAGACAAAAGCTGCTAAACACTCGGTGGGTGATTTCCCATGGGAACAATAACACTAACCTCAAAGAGGCAACACTAGCTCCGAAGAGCAACAATAACACTGCACCACACCACACTAACACTACTTCGGCCGAAGACCAACACTTAACCCTGTGTTGGCAAAGGTTGCAGGCTGTCTAGTTGACCATTTGAAACACTCTTGACATATACAGTTTCACAATAATATACAATAAATAATAGAGTTTGAGTATGTATAAAGCACTAACAATGGTATAAGTCTTTGAAACTTCACTTTTGCAATTATGTGTATGTATATATATATAAATATATTTTTACCACAATTATATATATATATATATATATATAAATATATACGTCTTGAGAGACGTCATGTGTTGAAGTCTACTTACCTCTAGTGGCTAAACCAAGCTTCACTTCAATTGCTCGAAACAACGTCAACTAGAACCTAAATAATAATTAAACAATTCAATAAGGGCAGGTTCTTTAATAACCACAAAGTCCTCTTGATAAAACAATTCCTCAACCACTATGAAGATATGGCAAGATAAAATTTAACGTGTCTTTCTAATATAACTCCAACCCTATTTATATAAGAACACGTTACCACAAGCAACCCTATAACCTATGTGCCTATACACACCATATATCTTATCAATGCATTCAAAGAAGACAAAAGAATGATACATTAATTAAGATTTTGCATGTAACCCTATAATATATATATATATATATATATATATTATGACAATCATCACACCTTTTATATATATATAATATAGTATATTGCTTCAATCCGTATATATACAAAAAGGATGATTCATCCAATCCATATATATAAAGGCTTATATATATATTCATCCAATCCGTATACAATTTACATTAAAAGTCATAGTTTCATAAAGGCAATTTATGCATATATATATATATATATATATTCATATTCACATGGCCGCATCCCTAATCTAATATATATATATATACATCAATATACACATGCCGCATCCCTAATCTAATATATATATATATATACATTCATATTCACATGGCTGCATCCCTAATCTAATATATATATACACATTCATCTTCACATGGCCGCATCCCTAATCTAATATATATATATATATACATTCATCTTCACATGGCCGCATCCCTAATCTAATATATATATATATACATTCATCTTCACATTTGGCCAACAACGTGAATGTGAAAGTCAAATAGAAACGCAATTCGGCTATCAATTCAATTGATATTCTATAAGGAGGAGATGTACTCCACGTACATATAAGGATTGATTCAAAATATTGAATAAAATAATGCATGGCCAATAAACTTCCATGAAATTCCACTCCTATGCAATAACAACTCTAAAAATTGGACTAGCAAAGTGACCAACGTTTCCTCTAAATCCCAAAAAGGTGTCCAGTGAAAACAATACTATAATCTATAAAGGAGGTTTACCTCAATCTCAAAATAAGGTTGCTGGCTGCCCAGGTGAAGTGCACGGCCTCTTCTTCTTTTGTTTTTGAGAAACCCTAATTTTCTTTCATATAAAGCTGTTGCACTTGGGCTGAAATTTCAGAAGCCTATTTCAGGTTAAGGCTAATTTCACTTGGGCTGAAAATTTAGAAGCCCACTACTACTAAAATAAACTTCCAAGACCTACCTTTCCACTAAACTCATTATAAGGTTGTTTTAAAAAGGCTAAAACCCTAAAGAATTCCAATAACAATTAAACTCCTAGTCCAAGTAGGTTTTAGTCTCTTATCCTTTCCTTAACTGATAAGGAGACCAAAAGTTAAATTTAAATACACCACAAAATAATTATTCACGTTACCCCTTATTATTATTATTATTATTATTATTATTATTATTATTATTATTATTATTATTATTATTATCATTATTATAGAAATCACAATATAAAATAATATCTCCTCCAAAACAAATTAAGCAATTTATCAAATCTACTCTCTAGAAGCAATTAAATTAAATTTAAATGAGACGGGTGTTACATTCTCCCCCTCTTATAAAATTTTCGTCCTCGAAAATTCAAAACATACCTCACTGCAGAAAAAGCTGGGGATATTTGGATTGCATTTCGTCTTTACGCTCCCATGAAGCTTCTTCCATGGAGTGGTTCCTCCATAATACTTTGACCAAATGTATAGTCTTATTACGTAGCACTTGCTCTTTACGATCTAAAATCTGAATCGGGACTTCCTCGTAGGATAAGTTCTCTTTGACTTGAAGTGGCTCATAACTCAAGATATGAGAAGGATCGGGAACATACCTCCTCAACATGGATACATGAAAAACGTTATGTAACCTTGACAAGGTCGGTGGTAAAGCAAGCCGGTAAGCAACAGAACCAACTCTCTCCAAAACTTCAAAGGGCCCCACGTACCTAGGGCTTAACTTACCCTTCTTGCCAAACCTCATAACTCCTTTCATAGGTGACACTCGAATGAAAACCATGTCTCCAACTTCAAATTCCACTTCTCTTCTCCGTGGATCAGCATAACTTTTCTGTCTACTCTGAGCTGCACGCAACCTTTCCCGAATCACATCAATCTTTTCACTGGTCCTTTGAACAATCTCAGGACCCAAGATTCTCCTCTCTCCAACCTCATCCCAACAAACTGGGGATCTACACTTTCTCCCATACAAAGCCTCATAAGGTGCCATCTTAATACTGGAGTGATAACTATTGTTATAAGCAAACTCCACCAAAGTCAAATAGTCATTCCAACTACCCTTGAAATCCAAGACACAAGCTCTCAACATGTCTTCCAAAGTTTGGATAGTTCTCTCAGACTGTCCATCCGTTTGAGGGTGGCAAGCAGTACTAAAGTTCAACTTAGTACCCAAGGCTTTTTGCAAACTATCCCAAAACCCTGAAGTGAACCTCGAATCTCTATCAGATACAATAGAAGCTGGCACTCCATGCAATCTCACAATCTCATTTATATAAAGTTCAGCCAGTTTGTCAAGAGAGTAGTTCATTCTAATTGGAATGAAGTGGGCAGATTTAGTCAACCTATCCACCACCACCCAAATAGCATCATGATTCTTAGGTGATCTCGGTAATCCACACACAAAGTCCATGGTGATATTCTCCCACTTCCTCTCAGGAATAGGTAAAGGTTGTAACAACCCTGATGGCCTCTGATGCTCCACTTTGACTTGCTGGCAAATCAAGCATTGTTCCACAAATTGAGCAATTTCTCTTTTCATGTTAATCCACCAATAAACTTCTCGAAGGTCATGATACATCTTGGTACTACCCGGATGCATTGTATAAGGCGAACGATGTGCTTCCTCCAATATCTCTCTTTTAATCAATGAATCATTAGGCACACAAAGCCTATTACCAAACCTCAAAACACCATCATCAGAGATACTAAAATCAAATCTACTTCCACCACGTACTTGTTCCATGATCTTAAACAATTGAGGGTCACCACTCTGAGCAGCTTTGATCTTATCAATTAGGGTAGGTTGTACACTTAAACTTGTCAGGTAGGATCGGGAGTCTCCAGTCACTATGTCTACTCCAAGTTTCTGAAGATCAACAATAATATGCTTCTGAGTAGTTAATAAAGCAGCTGAAAAGCTATACGACTTTCGACTAAGTGCATCAGCCACAACATTGGCTTTACCAGGATGGTAATTTATAGAACAATCATAGTCTTTAATCAATTCTAGCCATCTCCTTTGTCTCAAATTTAATTCTTTTTGAGTGTATATGTACTTCAAACTTTTATGGTCAGTGTATATTTCACATCTCTCACCATACAAGTAATGCCTCCAAATCTTCAATGCAAAAACCACTGCTGCCAATTCCAAATCATGAGTTGGATAATTCTGTTCATAATTCTTTAGTTGTCGAGAGGCATAAGCAACCACCTTCCCATGTTGCATCAGAACACAACCAAGACCCTTACGAGATGCATCACTATATATCACAAAACCACCCGAACCAGATGGAATAGTCAATACTGGTGCAGAAACCAACCGTTGCTTCAACTCCTGGAAACTTCTTTCACATTCCTCTGTCCAGTCAAACTTTGCATGTTTTCGAGTTAATCGAGTCAGAGGAGTTGCAATACTGGAAAATCCTTCCACAAATCTTCTATAATAACCTGCAAGGCCCAAAAAACTTCTTACCTCACTTACATTAGTAGGGGCAGCCCAATTAACTACAGCTTCGATCTTACTAGGGTCCACTGTAATTCCATCTCTAGAGATCACATGTCCTAAGAACACCACTTGATTCAACCAGAACTCACACTTCTTTAATTTAGCATACAACTTCTTGTCTCTTAAAATCTGCAACACCATTCTCAAGTGTTCCTCATGCTCTTCTTGGCTTTTAGAGTAAACCAAGATGTCATCAATGAAAACAATGACAAACCGATCCAAATACTCATGAAATACCCTATTCATCAAATCCATAAAAACAGCAGGAGCATTAGTTAGACCAAAAGGCATCACTAAGAACTCATAATGACCATACCTGGTTCGAAAAGCTGTCTTTGGTATGTCATCCTTCTTAACTCTCAACTGATGATAACCAGATCTCAAGTCAATTTTAGAGAAGACTTGAGCGCCCTGAAGCTGATCAAACAAATCATCAATTCGTGGCAAAGGGTATTTGTTTCTGACGGTTACCTTGTTCAACTCCCTATAGTCAATGCACAACCGCATACTACCATCCTTCTTCTTAACAAACAACACCGGAGCACCCCAAGGAGAAGCACTAGGCCGAATAAAGCCTTTATCAAGCAAGTCTTGCAATTGCTCCTTCAACTCATTGAGCTCTGTAGGGGCCATTCTATAAGGTGCTTTGGAAATTGGGCCGGTACCAGGTACTAGGTCAATAGAGAACTCAACCTCTCTGTCAGGGGGTAGTCCAGGTAAGTCCTCAGAGAACACATCTGGGAACTCTTTCACCACTGGGATGTCTTCAACTTTTAACTCTACTTTATCACCCTTCAAAGCACAAACAAGGAACCCTTCACATCCCTTCCTTAGCAATCGCCTTGCCTGCATCACTGACACCAATACAGGTGGTTTCACCACACGATCTCCCTCGAAGAAGAATTCTGGCTCCCCAGGAATTCTAAATACTACCTTCTTCCCAAAACACTCTATGGAAGCATGAAAAGTAGATAACCAATCCATCCCTAGAATCACATCAAACTCAAACATATCAAGCAACATAAGATCTGCTTTTAATTCCCTCCCAGAGACTAAAACATTACAAGACTTGTACACTTTATGGGTAATCATTTGTTGTCCAGAAGGTGTAGCAACACACAATTCATAATTTAAACTCTCAGGCTCTATGTTTAGCCTTTGTGCAAGTCTACGTGAGATGAAAGAATGGGTTGAACCAGAATCAAATAACACTTGTGCATGCTGACTGGAAACAAGAAGTGTACCTGAAACCACTGATGGGGAGGCCTCGGCGTCCTGTTTAGTCAAAGCAAAAACTCGACCCTGAACCTTAGGTCTCTGTTGGCTCCCATTTGGATTGGAAGTTTGTTCAGCTCGCATATCTGGACAATCCTTGATGAAGTGTCCAGTCTTGCCACATTTAAAACACGCCCTTGACTCCAAATAACATGTTCCACTATGAGCCTTTCCACATCTTGGACAAGTTTTGTATGCCTTCTTATTTGAATTAGGCACCCCTTGCTTCTTGAATGAACTTCCACTAGATTTCCCCTTAAGAAAATGACTCTGGGTTGGCTTCCTCTCTTGATCATTGGCCCTTGAGAGACGATTGCAATTTCTTTCTGCTATGAGAGCTCGATCCACCACTTCTGCGTATGTTTCTAATTTGAACATGGAAACCGGTCCCTGAATTTCCTCCCTTAAACCTCTTTCAAAATGCCTGGCCTTCCTTGCTTCCGTGTCAACCATGTGTGGAGCAAAGCGGGATAATTCAGCAAATTTCCGCTCATACTCATACACTGATTGAGTACCTTGTGCTATGCGAATGAACTCAGCTTCCTTTTGCACCATCAAACTATCAGGAAAATACCTCTTACGAAAGAGCTCAACAAAATGCTGCCAAGTTATAACTTCTCTTCCATTTGTCCTCTCCGTGGACTCCCACCATTCCAATGCATCACCTTTCAGTACAAAAACAGCAAGGACAACTCGTTGCTCATCACTAACTTCCATTGCTCTGAAGAGCCTTTCTATCTCCTTAAGCCAGTTGTCAGCCTCAATTGGATCCTTTGTGCCCTTGAAAGCAGGAGGATCAAGCTTCCTAAACTTCTCCAAGGCACTAGTCGGATTGGTGGCTCCCACTTGATGTTGCACTATATTGGTTAAGCCCCCAATGGCTTCAATAATAGCCTGGAGATTAGTAGGTCCCCCAGCATTCGGTTGACTGTCCCCTAGGTTCCTCCTTGGTGGAGCCATATCTCTAAGCAATACAATAAGATATCATAAGTAAATATTTCAAATATTTCCGAGGGTCAAAACCAAACACATAGATAGTACAACAATCATTCCTACACACTTTAGAATAATAAACAAAACAAAACAAAATATAAAATCACTATGAAAGGTCAACTAATTCTAACACTAAAATTCCTTGTAATCACACTCTTGTTCCAAAATAGTCTTAAGATCAAACCTATAAGTCTACAGAATCATAAACCTATGCTCTGATACCATAACTGTAACACCCCAAACCCTTAATAAGGATTTAGATGCAATAACCTGTCTTAGAAATAATCAACAATGACATAATGGAACAGAGCGTAATATTTATCCTCAAATAAACTTCTTGAATATCATCAGATTTCCTTAAGAATCCATAAAAACAAAACAACAATAATATTCTTGAATGTAAAATCTCCAAATAACATCTCAAAATAGTTCCAAAATAATAATCTCATTGTCCTGAAACAATTTTTACTAAAACAATTCTGCAACTATCAAGCTCCAAACGAAGTCGTCCATCTAAGGCTCCACTGATCTACCACCAAAAGACACTCCATAACTCTAATCTGAAA
Organism: Lithocarpus polystachyus; assembly: GCA_033629205.1. Lineage (NCBI taxonomy): Eukaryota > Viridiplantae > Streptophyta > Magnoliopsida > Fagales > Fagaceae > Lithocarpus > Lithocarpus polystachyus. The sequence continues at coordinate 49,291,399 of CM066166.1, forward strand.
GGATGGAAAAAGGGGTGAGCTAAAGGCTCAATAAGAGACTACAAACATGAGGATGTCTTCCAAAACAAAACGATAATATCATTGACAAAATATAGTCATCACGATACAATTAAAATTAGTTTAAAACTGTAATATAATATATTCTATAAAGCTGTTAAAATAAAACACTTCACTATAACACTGTAAACATTTATAAAATAATGACCACATTTATATGCCAATATGCACCAAATAGGTAGAAACAATTTTATTTTGAAAATAAGCAATTTTCCACCTAAAAGAACAGTAGTAAATAAACAGTAATTCAATATGAAAAATATTAGTCAAACACAGACAAAAGCTGCTAAACACTCGGTGGGTGATTTCCCATGGGAACAATAACACTAACCTCAAAGAGGCAACACTAGCTCCGAAGAGCAACAATAACACTGCACCACACCACACTAACACTACTTCGGCCGAAGACCAACACTTAACCCTGTGTTGGCAAAGGTTGCAGGCTGTCTAGTTGACCATTTGAAACACTCTTGACATATACAGTTTCACAATAATATACAATAAATAATAGAGTTTGAGTATGTATAAAGCACTAACAATGGTATAAGTCTTTGAAACTTCACTTTTGCAATTATGTGTATGTATATATATATAAATATATTTTTACCACAATTATATATATATATATATATATATATATATAAATATATACGTCTTGAGAGACGTCATGTGTTGAAGTCTACTTACCTCTAGTGGCTAAACCAAGCTTCACTTCAATTGCTCGAAACAACGTCAACTAGAACCTAAATAATAATTAAACAATTCAATAAGGGCAGGTTCTTTAATAACCACAAAGTCCTCTTGATAAAACAATTCCTCAACCACTATGAAGATATGGCAAGATAAAATTTAACGTGTCTTTCTAATATAACTCCAACCCTATTTATATAAGAACACGTTACCACAAGCAACCCTATAACCTATGTGCCTATACACACCATATATCTTATCAATGCATTCAAAGAAGACAAAAGAATGATACATTAATTAAGATTTTGCATGTAACCCTATAATATATATATATATATATATATATATATATTATGACAATCATCACACCTTTTATATATATATAATATAGTATATTGCTTCAATCCGTATATATACAAAAAGGATGATTCATCCAATCCATATATATAAAGGCTTATATATATATTCATCCAATCCGTATACAATTTACATTAAAAGTCATAGTTTCATAAAGGCAATTTATGCATATATATATATATATATATATTCATATTCACATGGCCGCATCCCTAATCTAATATATATATATATACATCAATATACACATGCCGCATCCCTAATCTAATATATATATATATATACATTCATATTCACATGGCTGCATCCCTAATCTAATATATATATACACATTCATCTTCACATGGCCGCATCCCTAATCTAATATATATATATATATACATTCATCTTCACATGGCCGCATCCCTAATCTAATATATATATATATACATTCATCTTCACATTTGGCCAACAACGTGAATGTGAAAGTCAAATAGAAACGCAATTCGGCTATCAATTCAATTGATATTCTATAAGGAGGAGATGTACTCCACGTACATATAAGGATTGATTCAAAATATTGAATAAAATAATGCATGGCCAATAAACTTCCATGAAATTCCACTCCTATGCAATAACAACTCTAAAAATTGGACTAGCAAAGTGACCAACGTTTCCTCTAAATCCCAAAAAGGTGTCCAGTGAAAACAATACTATAATCTATAAAGGAGGTTTACCTCAATCCCAAAATAAGGTTGCTGGCTGCCCAGGTGAAGTGCACGGCCTCTTCTTCTTTTGTTTTTGAGAAACCCTAATTTTCTTTCATATAAAGCTGTTGCACTTGGGCTGAAATTTCAGAAGCCTATTTCAGGTTAAGGCTAATTTCACTTGGGCTGAAAATTTAGAAGCCCACTACTACTAAAATAAACTTCCAAGACCTACCTTTCCACTAAACTCATTATAAGGTTGTTTTAAAAAGGCTAAAACCCTAAAGAATTCCAATAACAATTAAACTCCTAGTCCAAGTAGGTTTTAGTCTCTTATCCTTTCCTTAACTGATAAGGAGACCAAAAGTTAAATTTAAATACACCACAAAATAATTATTCACGTTACCCCTTATTATTATTATTATTATTATTATTATTATTATTATTATTATTATTATTATTATTATTATCATTATTATAGAAATCACAATATAAAATAATATCTCCTCCAAAACAAATTAAGCAATTTATCAAATCTACTCTCTAGAAGCAATTAAATTAAATTTAAATGAGACGGGTGTTACAGATTTTGAGTTCACATAAAATGCAGATTTGCTTTGTTACTCAAAGCGCAAACCTTTGAGTAATCAATACTACACTAAAGTTTTATTTTAAATTTTAAAGTTTTTGTGTTTGTTGTTTCTGAATGGTCCCTTTTTTAAAGCCATTGGAACTATGTAGATTAATCTTGAACCACTGTGAGTATTGTTAAGAATGTACCTTCATTTGAAATTGAAATTGAAAAGAGAGAAATAAATTAGAGAAGAAGATAACTATTTGAAGTGGTAATTCTGGATCTAGCTCTATCCAAGTTGCATTGGCAAGTGTACCTGCTATATAGATATAGTTGTATTCCTAACTTATTGTAGAGAAACTTAGTACAAATTATATTTGCTATGATTGATTGTACCAATTTCATTTAACAGCTCCTCATGGTGATTGTTAGGAAACATGATCTAGGACATTAGGTGAACTACCCTATTTCTTAAATTCTTCTCCTACTGCTTTCTTTCTCTACCACATATCTCTGCTTTGTTCATTAAATGCATGTACATTTAAAAGAGAAAGGCTACACCAGTTTTGGGAATCTTAATACACCGTTAAGATCGATGTAAAGTAAAGTAGAAGGGCTACCTTGACTGTTAGTTTTCATGCCAACGCCAGGCTTAGACAGCCAGAACCATAGGCAAACACACCATTAGATCACCGAAACCTCCACCAGGAAAGTCCCCCCCCCCCCCCCTCCCCTTTTTAGATTTGGGTTAAAATACAACTTAGTTCTGGACATTTTGATGGATTTGTATAGGTTTAGGTATATGTGTTAAATTCAGTTTCGTTCTGGATTTTGTTCTACTTGGTTGCTACTGTTATGGTTCCATGGTTCCACAGTTGGTACTGCTTTGTTCATTATATGGCAGCCTTGAAATCATTTTTTTTTTCTAATTTTCTAGGGTGTTGTTGTTCTTTTATCTTCTACTTTTTTTTTCTTTTTTTTTTCCTTATATCTGCATATGGGATTTGATGATCTGCGTATGTAATTACATTTTTTGAATTTTATAGGCCTTGATGTTTGAATGAAAATGAGCTTAATAATCTCATATTGAATTCATTATATCATTTTTTATTTTATTTTATAGACTAAGCAAGCAACTTTTCTTTAATGATAACTTGGTATTATCTAACAAACTGATGTGAATGCTCTTAGGTGTGTACGTGTATATGTATCTATATCTATCACACACACATTGAATCCCTATGTTTACTTGAAATTAAAAGTTACCGTTTGGCTCATATTTGCAACACTATTCATTCTAAATAAAGAAATCGATTACTTTAACTTGGTTGGTTCAAGCAAAATTTTAAATTGATCATCCTTATGTTTATAAAATTTTTTGAATAGTTTAGATTTATAAAGAATATGATTATTATACATAAAAGGGAATTTTACAAGGCACCGCTGCATCAATGTTTTGCCCTATATATATGAAGAACTATGACAAGGTGTTGCACTAACAAATAATAATCTTAGTTGGCCCTCACCATTCTTTTACTATATATACATATGTTCTTCTGTTTTTTTTTCTTTTTTATTTTTTTAATTTTTTTTCCCAGTTGGTTGATGAGGAAGGGGATGAAATCTTGATTTTGATCTGAATTTGGTTTATTGTCCAAATGATGGCACTTACACAATGAAAAAAGTTCTGATTCAAAATACTGAACAGTTGGAGTTGGTGAGGGAAGAGATCCGTGTTTCCTCACTGTTCAGTCACACCAATAAATACGCATGCTGATTTGTCTCTCACCTAGAACGGCTTTACCTTCCATGGTTTGAACAGATTCATTCTTACTAGTATAGTCTCTTTCTTTTTCTCTTTTTTTTTTTTTTTTTTAAATTTGGGATCAAATCTGATTTGTGTCTGGCTATTTTGACTGGATTGGATTGCATTAAGTTTTTTTTTTTGGCTTAGATTTGGTTATGAATAAGGAATTTGGATTAAGAATGGTTTTTAATATCCGTTATTTGTGTTGGATTTGGTTTTCCATAGGGATATTTGGGTTCAATTTTTTTTGAGTATATCTTTACGCTTTAAAGCTTTCATTTTATTTATTCTGTTTTAAATTTTTTGTTGAAACATTTTTTCCCTTTATAATTTCGTTTCCCGTGTTTCTTTTCTAGCATTGTTATCAAGTTATTCCATTATATACTTCTCTGTATTAGATTTTTCCCCATGTAGTTCACATATCACAGTGATTGTGTCAATTTTATTTTTAAATTGTATTTCGTTGGTATACACACACTTTGTAATGCAGAATGAGGTTGGCCATTTTTGATCAACAGGGCTAAGATTGCAGACTTTGCATCTGAATTGGATTTTCGTTCCTATTTATTGATAACAGATGAAAACAAATACATATAAGACAGCCCTGAAAACCAAATACAGAGGAAATAAGTAGCTGAAAATAGAAAGAACATGAAGCTGAATACAATAGAGAAGTACAGACCAATAGGTATGCGCAGAGAAATTCAAAGCAACAAGTATGCAAATTGCAGAAAATATAGACCAACAGGTATGCAGAGAAATACAGACCGTGACAAATATTTTTAGCTGTCAAATATTTGAGCTTTGAGTCCCAATATTTATTTATTTCAAATATTTGTTAAATGATGTGCTCCACCTTTTTTTTTAAAAGAATTGAATCAATAAAATTTTCAAAAATTGTTGTTTCCTTTGAGACATGAGTTTAATAATATGAACAATTTGAAGAACCCTTTACTCTTTTGCTATGGAATTGTTGTTTTAAATATTATGCGTTATCCTTTCTTATTTATCCGTTCATATGCATTTAGTTTCTTGCTCTTCCATGTTTGATGCATCTTAATTTGTTATAATATTTTGCTATCTTGGAGCGTTAGTCATGTTGTCAAGTGTTTTCCACTAGAGTCACAACGTACATTCTCATGTTTGTAAGATTTCAATTTAATTTTTCAAAGTACAAAATTTTAAAATCTTTCACTTGGTGAATTTCTAAATGCTACTCAATGACATTTTGTGTTTGTAAGGGCATTCAAAAATCAAACAAAGAGGTACTTAAGAAGATTTTTGAAAGCGTGAGAAGGTTTATTTACACCAAGGACCCTGAGCAAGTCCAAGGACGAGGCTTTTGGCTTTATTTTTATTGGAGTAACGTTTGAATCTCATAATTAATTGTTTTGTTTTGATGCTAAGCAAAAATGTGAAGTTACCATGTTAGCTTTCCTGTTTATATAAATTGATAGTTTTGTTTGATTGAACTTGGATCATTTGAAGGTTTTTTTTTTTTCATTTGACAATTTTCTTTACTAAGATGTGTTACAATTCAAACTTAATGTATATTTCCCTTTATCTCTATTTTTACTTTTCACTATTTCAGTGCTGTGTATGTGCTATACTCAATTTCTTTACTAAATTTGCTATGAAAAAAATGTTTTCTTTTAAAAAAACTTATATTGACATTGACTTGACTTAATTTTGATTCAATTTATTTTCCATTTTTATAATTATTCAATCTTTGCTGTGAAGTATCATAGTCATTGGGTTTTTTCCCCCATTAATTTACATGTAAGGGTTTGCTGTGGCTTGAGCCACATTGTCTAAGGAAGTTAAAACACTTTAGTGAGAGTTCTGTTTTTGTTTATGTGTCCGTATGTATGTTTTATTCTTTGGTTGATTTATTGATTATTTCCCTTGATGTGCTATATCATAATAGGGTTGTTGGTGGTTGCTTTTTCATCACGATCAGAAGGTGAAGATAGAAATTGCCCTCATCAATACCTACTATGTCTTTGTCATTATCACAAGATGTAGATAGGCTTTTTTTTTCCAAACCTCATCTTGCTTAACAAACCTTATAGTCATCTATTTGTACCACATATATTTATCTATTGATTTTTTATGTATATAATTTTTTTGTTAAGTTGTTCTATACAACTATTTTAGAATTGTTATGAAATATTTTTTTCGTAATTAAAGTTTAACAGTTTAATGTTGGTTTATTTTAACAATTAGTTAAATTATACAACATGCCCCAGAAGAATTTTAATGTATTTTATTGTCTTCTAATAAGTAAAATGACCCCGCTCATTGTGCGGGTTAAACGCTAGTGTGTGTGTGTGTATATATATATATATATATATATATATAACCGAAGTCTCTAAAATTCTTAAAATTTTAATGTATTTTATTGTCTTCTAATAAGTAAAATGACCCCGCTCATTGCGCGGGTTAAACGCTAGTGTGTGTGTATATATATATAACCGAAGTCTCTGAAATTCTCAAAATTTTTCACGTCAGCACAATATTTAAATAAAATGATCATTTTATTTAAATAAATTTATTTTTGTTTAGTTCAATCTTAACTAGGAGTGAAACTCTATCTATCTAACAAATCCAACTTAAACTCAAACTCATCATTATAATTTTTTTTAAAATAAAATTATTTTTGTTTAATAAAAACTTAACAAGAAGTGAAACTCTATTTCTCTAACAAGTCCAACTTAAACTCAAACTCAAACATTGATAATTTATATAAAAACAAAAATTATGATAGAACCAAAAAAAAAAAAAAAAAAAGAGACTAACGTTAAAAAAAAAAGAGACTCATGTTGATAATCGTGGGTTTGGTTTTTGGGTTGAAATTTCTACTAATTATTTTTTTATATTGTACATGGAAAATAAAGCATCTCTATTTCTTTGTAGAAAATCAAAGATGCAACCTATGTCTTCTAGCCTAGGGAACGATAAATTTTTATTTGGTATGTTATATATAATGATGATATTGAAAATCATTAGTAAGCTGCACAATCCTCACACGCTCTAGACAAAACCTACAAACAAATAAGAAAGAAAAAACCCTATAGAATGTACCGGTGTGGTACTGGCTAAATACCTTCCGAAAGTTAAGTTAGAGAATGTTCATAACTTTAGAGTGATAGAGCTGGGGTCAATTATGTGTACTTTGTTTTCTGAGGGCTTGAGGTTTTTATAGTAGTGTAAAACTGACTTCCTTTTTCTTGGGTAGGAAGATCTTTCCTCATAGGAAAGATCCTAATAAATGTGCGCATTTTGTGGGATTCTTTCCATAGAGGGACTCCATTGACCAAGGGCTATTGTAGGGCGCAAGATATTTCCATTTAGGATTCCTTGGGGTTTACTCAAAGCCATGTGGGTGCCACGTGGCCTTGATATCTATCGCCCTCGGGCCTATACACCTAGAATCTGTCCATATAGGAGGAACATTCGTCTACTACGGGGGACCACCCGTCATGTGGTATTGCCATTTAGCACCTTAATCCGTTGTCTTATTTTTGATAACTCATTGATCTAGTACCATCAGGTCCATTTGAACGGATTCGTCAACCTTAATTTTAACCTCTTCAATTGCCCCCTCGCTCCATGGATTTGTCACCTTCTTTCACGGACGGTCCCATGGAGTGACAGTCTAACTTAACCTCTGAGAAGTGCTTTGATTGATAGGCTAGCCTAGGGCCATAAATGCCATAGGGGCACGTGGCATATTTTTAGTGGTTAATCACTCAGACCAAAGCGTCCCTTTGTCTTCCGTGCCGTTCCCCCTATATATACTTGCTTCTTTACCCTTCATTTTTTACTTTCCGAAATGAATTTACAACCAGAGCGCTACTGTCCTCTTCATCAAACCGGCATACCGTCTACTTGGTGCAACCGTTAGCCACACCTCTTTTTCTGCCTTCTCTGTATTATTCAATCGGTAAGTATCCTTTACCTCATGTTTAGTTCATTTATTTAAGTTTTGCGCACCTGTCATCTATGTAGAAACGTAGTCTTAGGGTTTATCCATCACGTGTAGGTGACAGATGTCTAGTGCATCGAATGAACAATCGTGTGTCTGTGAGGGAGCGGGCTACAATGAGGTGTTTCTGTCAGGTTAGAATGACCCCAGCACCTCTTATGATGAAAGGGATCTGTCAGCCAACTCACCTTACACAGAAGATGATGACTTGGATGCGGACGGGTCGGAAGGAGACTCAAATAATGACGATATAGATATTGGTGAACCCCCTATTCAGTCCGTCGTAGGTCCTGATGGATTTAGGGAGTTCATTATGCTTCTGTTGTGGACGATAAATGATTTCATCTCGTCCATCAAACAACAACACTTTAACACACTTAGGGAGAAGTACCAGATTCCCGTCAACATCCCAATGCGTCTACCTTTTAAGCTTGAAAAGTGTTACTATAGGGGTGTAGAAGACGTCAGAGTGTATAAGCAGATGCCGAAAGCAGGACTTAGATTCCCTTTAAGTGCTCTTCACCATCGTCTTCTCTAGTACCTTAGATTGGCCGTCACCCAAGTCTCTCCGTGTTAGGATTAGTGCCCTTAAATCCTATTGTATGATGCTATGTATAATATTAAGTATGACATTATGTATGACTTAATATTGTGATTGATAAAGTTTTTTATTATTATCTAAAATAATGGTAACATGAATATTCAGACATTATCATATAGTCCATGAGATGCAAAGTATGTGATTTATGTGAAAAGTCACAGAAAATATAAATCACAAGTTCTTTGTAAACTCAGAATTTTAGTTCGTAGTCGGTGATGAAATTGGGCATTTCATCTGTGAAAACTATAACATATCAACTAAGATGATTTGTCTTGATCATGGAAGTGGAGACTTCTAGTTGATATATTGATATGTTTTAAGAGTTAAAACATATTGAACTGGACCGTTGTGAGATTTATTATTCTCCTAACGACTGTCAAATGAATAATAAATCTCATGACTTCTATTTACATGAATTCTTAATCTTGAGAGAATAATGGACTTGATCATGAAGTGTAGGTTGCTTTGATATATCAGGAGTGAGATCTAAAGACACGATCAAAACCTCAGTATCCATTTAGTGTTGATGGAACATATATTCTCAAGATGGAATTCATAGTCTCTTAACGGAGATACAAAATATTCCCTTGAGATAAGTTTAATGGGTTCAGTTATTTAGAGAATGAGGCCTAACCACTTTGGTACGAAATTACTAAAGTATATATTTATGAAATTGGATTTCATAAATATATGATGAATAACTTTAAAGGTTTAAACCGGGTATTCAAGAATTAAAATATAGTAATTTACAAAGTAGTAGTCTATATTCATGACTTTGTATTATTACGAATATTTTATGAAAGGGTTGCATGTATAATAAAGTCTTGAGATATAATTTATTACTAAGGCCTAGAGTGCAATTATATTTATATAGTGGTATTAAATATAATTAATGGTAACTTTGGACATGTCAAGAGTTGATAGAAAAGCCCAAGGTTCATTGGAGCTAGAGTTTTATTTGTTCCCTTTTGGTCCCACTCCAAGCCACATACTAAAGCCCAATTGGAAAGGCCCAAAAGGTTAGCCCAAATTAGATAATCAGTTATAAAGAGAGAAATATATAAAATATTAAGAAAACATGAAATGGTATGTATGTGAGTGTTGGGCACTCTCTAATTCTTTCTTAAACAAACACATAAAACTGATAGAGAGACCACACTTCTTGGGCATTAGTGGAATTGGAGTGAAGATTAATAGTATTCCCAAGAACTTCTGATCTTTGTTTTGAAATTCACCACACCAAGGTACACTCTATTGTTCTTATATTTTAAAATTTACATAGTATATGTTATCAATTGTGAATGAAGTAGATCCATTAATTTTTTGCTGCGTATGTTTTGTATGTGATACGAACATGTATTTTTCCAACAATTGGTATCAGAGTGATCTTCAATTTCGAATCTGTATAACATGTTTTGTGAGTTTTGGAATTAGAGTTAATAGTTTCATGATGTTAGAAAATTATATATGCATTTAACTTTTTGCATGGTTGTTGAAACTATGGTTTGATAAAAACTGATATTGATGTTATGATGTTGTTTAAATTTGAATTTAAGTATGTTAAATTGATCTTTAAAACTATAGCATCAATGGAATTCGGTTTTGATATCAAATTCCATCTATTATGTTTACTAGCTTGTAATCCCATGCATATGCATGGATATACTTAAAAAATACACATTAAGATGCATAGTATAATAATTTTACATATATAATTTAAATATTATTGATAGTCATTCTTATTTTTTTTTAACTCTTTAAAAAGTCTTGTAAGAATGCTATTAGGTAGAAAATGTAAATTGTCCATTTTTTTAAAAATATTTTTATGTTTATTAATTCTAGACTCTTTGGTTTTTGTACACAATAACTCACTTGAATGGATATTTATGATATGGTCATGCATTTGATTCCAAAATTAAGAAATAAAACTCTCTCTAAAAATAAATAATTTAGGACACATGGTGCAAAATTAGCCTTCAATTGTAAAATCTAATTGGATTTTCTCTAAGTTTTATCTATTAATATATATATATATATATATAATTTTTGTGCCAAATGAATTGTTTTTAGTTATAAAAAAAAAACTCATAAATATAAAATCATTCAAACTCTCTCTCCCTCTAATTTTATATATAGTGCTAGATATATAATTATGTTTTTTTATGATTTATTTATATTGGACTACTTATTTTCTACTCTAAATTAACTCATTTGGCACAAAAATTAAAAAATTTCGATTAGATGGAACACATGCCATAAAATTAAACTTTTATTGAAATTCAATTTTTACACTGAACTAACTAACTTGAATCAAAATTTTAAATTTTTTGATTAGATGGAATACGTGGCGCAAAATTAGACTCTAATTGGATTTTCTCTCAGCTTTGCTTATTAAATATATATATATATATATATATAACTTGAATTGTTTTTAGTTCTACAAAAAAAAAAAAAAAAAGCTCATAAATATAAAATCATTCAAAAATTAATTTTTTTAATGTTTTAGTTATATTGGACTCCTCATTTTTAATACTAAATTAACTCATTTGGTACAAAAATTAAAAAAAAACTTGGATTAGATGGGACATATGTCACAAAATTAAACTCTAATTAAAATCCAATTTTTACATTGAATTAACTCCCTTAACACAAAAATTTAAAAACTTAGATTAGACGAGACACGTAGCGTAAAATTAGACTCTAATTGAATTTCAATTTGAAATTTAATTAGATTTTATCTCAACTTTACCTATTATTATATACTAGCAGGTTGCCCGCGCAATGTGTGGATAATGCTGAAAGTTTTTGTGTAAGGTGGTTTTGGAAATTGTGGATATTTTCATTACTAAAATCACCTACAATTATAGCAAAAACCTCAGAGCAAATAGCATATTTTCATTACCAATTAACCTCAAGCATTCACTGTGCATATCAGACTCCTTGAACCTATGCCTCGTCATAATACATGTCTAACCAAGGCGCTGATCTTATCAAGCATCTTCAATAATAGTTTAACTATGGCAGTGTCAAAGTCGCTTAGTGATTCATGTCTAGGCAAAGCAACAAACACAATTTGATTTTGTCAAGGCTCTCTTGGGCCATGATACCCAAACAATGGTACAATGAAATGATGGTTGAGCTAGACATGATTCAACATATTTTATAAAGGTGTACCTGTAAAACAAATTTATCAATTTTTTTTAATACCAAGAAGAAGATAGGTTTTCATACAAAAAGATTCTAAGTTTATATAGATTCTAAGCTAACCTTCAACTAATGAAGACACCACGTAATTTTTTCTTTCCACCTAGTTCTTAATTTGTACCTTTGTGGTTCTCTTTGTTTCTTTCTTTGTTTTTATTTTTGGCAACTGCGTTTTTGTCATTAAGTAGGATATATAGAATATGGGTAGATTGTGGTGATTATTTTAAAAACTTGCTGTCAAATAATCCTTAATCCAAAATTTTCTGTCAAATTATTCACTTAAATAATAAAAACTTTCTTACCCGTAGCTAAGTTAATTTTTTTCACTCGTGTTATTTAGAGGTTGATACACCATAGAACCAAAATTGGCATTAGCAACTATAAAGAAAACACAGTGAGACCAACCAATCCTTGAGAACCAAACAACACCGATTACTTAGCATATAACATGGGGAAAAAAATGAATGCAAGCTATGTATATGCAAGTGCTTTCATAAACTTTTCCCAAATTAACTGTTTCTAATCCCCAACTAAATACAGAATAAACAAATATGATTAATAGAGTTGTCAAGGCTAAAATAAAATTTATAAATTTTCTTTCAAGAATTTTATCAAACATTATTGCTTCAAAATAAAATATATAATTACTCTTGGGATCTTTGCAATGCAAATCCTACAAAATTTTGGGCTCAATTGATGTTTTGAATGTGAGCCAATCCATACAAATACACGGGTCTATGCTTCGATTGCATATGCGAGGAGGAGCTTGATTTTTTTTATTAAGCTTCTTCCTCATTTATCATTCTACCTGCCCAACAAAACTAGATTATTTATCAACTTGCCTTTTCCTTAAGGTCTACAATACCAAATTTAACAAATTTTCTTAATCACATCCCCATGTAACATATTTATATCACTTACCCGAAGGCCAAGTCATAAATTACAGAAATTACAATAAAAATCTCAACCATCAAACAATTACAATATTAAAAAAAAAAAAAAAAACCGGCATCTAGTCCAATTATCAAAAAACCATTACCAAAGAACAGCAAAGAATAAACAAATAGAGTATTAGTTTTTTACCTCTTTGATACAGAAGAAGGGTTTGATAATTAGGGGCCAATATTTTTCCTCCTTGGGTTTAGTCCCACCGACTGCAACGGGTAAAGTTGAAGCTTTAATCTCTCTTTGCCTGAGTTCCCTGAAACATTGAAAACCACAAACTTAGCACCCCAAATAAAATAGAAGATAAAAATGAAAGATAGAGAGGGAGAGAGAGAGTCAGAAATATTTATTTACATGCAGACATTGATGAAGGAGTTGTCCATGAGCTCGTAGAGGAAGAGTGGATCCATCAATGTATAAACCAATCAATCTTTACACTTTTTTTGGCTGCAATTGAGGGAAGAGAAAGGAAAAGAAATGAGAAAAGGGAAAAGAAGGGTAGAGAAATTTATATATTGATGGATAGGGGAGCTGAAAGAGTTCAATTGAAAACCCAAAAGGTAAAAAAAAATGAAACAATGGTGTTCCAATACCGAAAAGAGAGGGAGAAAGATTAAGTATTGTTGTCTATGATGCACCTTTCTTCACATACATCTAGTCAATCTGATTGCTAAAGAGGATGATGTCAACGCTGTTGAAGCTCTTTGTGATGAGCTCTTCAATTGTGTAGTCGTGGCACTGCAAGGTTGAAAGATAAGTGGAATGGAAAAATTAAAAACAAAACTAAAAGACACATGGAGACCATATCATGTTTCTCAAAATCTTTAGTTCATACCTGGAGTTTTGTGAGTTCATTTGAACAATGGTGTAGTTGTTAACATCACCGCAAAAGATTGATTAATAAGCTATGTCCATTGCAGCTTTGGTTGTCCCCATTTACCCAAAACTGCTATTGAACTTCTATCTTAGAAGACCCAAAATATCAAACCTTCCCCAAGCTACCAATGACTAAGATACATCAGTAAAAACTATTAATCTACAATATATTAAACACAAACTGATATTAATAGAAAAGGATGAAAAAGAGATAGAAATATGTGTTCAAAACACCCAAACGAACTCACTAAAAGTTGTTCAAACACAAACCCAACGAAAAGAATGCCTAATATATAAACCCATGACCCACATCTACATATGTAAACATATTGCTTTAGAACATTTAGAATTGAAGTTTATTTGAGTTAAGGTCAGAAACAATAACAAATCTTATGAAATTAGAAGGTTTAGCTATGAACGATTTAGGTTTAGAAAATATAGAGATCAACTTTTGAGTCCCATATTGTTATTTTTAATGATTTGAAAAAAAGAAAAAAGAAAAAAGAAAAAGAAGAAGCTAGTTTATCCACCATTCTAAGACTCAAATAACAATGATTTTTGTATTGGGTTTAAAAAAACAACTAATTTAATAGATTTAGGTATTTAATTGTAATTTAGAAATAACATCAATATTTGTTAGGTTTCTGCAACTGGATAATATAGCCCATCTTTGGTAGTAACTCAATTAAATACACTTTCCAACCTCAATCCTAAATCCGAAATCCAAAATAAAAGAAAGCCAACAAATTCAAACTATTCTAAGTATGAATTAAAAGAAATGAGAACAGTGCTGAAGTCTAGAACCACATATTTACTACACTCTTGACAAAGTGACCCCCCTCAACCAAACAAAAAACCTTAAATGTTTACATCTCAGCACCAACAAACCAAAAAAAGAAAAATATTAAATGTTTCTTATTTATATTTCTGAGATCAAAGATTAAACCCATCAAATTTCCTGTCATGCATGGGCTAAAACACAATTTCAAAAAATCATACACTCAAAACTGGTCCTTGCAGTAATAAAAATCTAATAGTGAAAGAACATTAGAAAATTCTATATTGAGCTCAACCATGAAGAACATCTCCTCCAATGCCTCAAGCAATCTCTTCCCTATCTTCAACACTACCAACCACTACAATAACAACCATTAGATTGATAACCTCTAAATAATTGCTCTCTCCATGACCACCCTAAATCTCTTTCACACCATGTTGCTAGCACTGCAATGATATCCAACACCCCTAACTCTATCACCACAGCTATTATCATTAATGTAACGCTTCTCTTATTTACATATGTGCTGAATAACTATAATTTGTTTTACGGATTGAAACAAAAGGCAAACAAATAAATATTTGAAATAAATATAAAAAATTAAAACTTTCAAAAGGGTTAACTAACTGGTGCCTTCTCAGAATCTTACCTTTGTGTTGCCCAAAAAAAAAAAAAAAGTGCAATAGTAACACCCGGTAAAAGAGAGCTGAACAAAGTAAGGCAAAATGACATATCTCACCATACAAGTGACATTTTGTCATAAGAAGACTGCTTTTAGCTCATCCCATATAGGTGTTAGTACACTATTATTATTGTTATTGTTATTATTCCTAAATAATATCTGCCAGAAACATCATTAGTTCCAGCTAGAATTTCATGATCTTGGCTTTGTTTAAAAAAAAAAAGTCCAAAATATTTATCACATACAATATTAGGATATTAGGATAACTCTGATAATCTTTTATCACATACAATATTAGGATATCCAAAAATACAATATCGAAAATGGTTTCTCTTGAAAAATATTAGGATAACTCTGATAATCTTTTAAAACAACTTTTAAAAAAAATCAAAACATAATGCAGCAAAAAAACTACTTGGCAATATGGTATTTCTTTCATGGACTAATTGAGAACACTAACATACCATTCATGAATGATACATGTTTTTGATAAAGATGCTCACAAAGAACACAATTGCAGGATGATTCTTTCATATCCAAGTGAGAAGCATTTAAGAAACAGGGCATTGAATGTCCAGGACAATATTTCCTAACAACTACAGTGGAGTAATGAAACTAGTGCAATCAATCATATAATTTGTACCATGTTTCTCCGCATGTTTTCAATGGATTTTAAAAAGGGATCATTCAGAAACAACAGAGAAAAATTCAAAATCAAAGCGACCCAAATATGCAAAATTGTTAACAATTAGTCATATGCAATAGAAAATTTTAAGAACTTAACACAATTATTTTTTTACTATAATTGTAGCAGTAAGTATATGAAAAATTGACAATCAAAATCATATTAAAAAAAAAAATTCAAACTTCTTCAATCTCCCTCACGCTCTCGGAAATGTCTGTTTTTCTGTCCTCTAAATTGTTTTGTATTTAAGAGTGTGGTTTAGAGGGAAAAAAAAGTAAAAAAGGAAGATAGACATTAAATCAAAATCAATTCAATTAAATACCCAAACCTAAGACTAAATCAACTCAAACGTGTAAAGCAATATTAAAAAAAAAAAAAATTACCGTGCGTTTTGATAGGAGGATGTCTGATTTCTCTGGTTACCAATGCTCTTTCTGAATAATGAACACACCTTCTCTCTTATTTCTCTGTCTTTGCCCTCTCCAAACCTAAATCATATATAACCCCAAATTTCAAAAAATCAAATCAAAACCTAATGTAACCCAAATACCTAAATTAAAATCAGTCCAACCAAATTTCTTAAAACTAATTCATATTTCATACCCATAACCAGATCTAAGAAAGAATGAAAAAAAGAAAAACTTACCGGTGGTAATTCTCCCTATGTTTGTATCTCAATTCCTGCATGTACCTTTAGGTTACCAGTGCCGGTTCTGGTGGTATAATTTTGGCAGGGGAACGGATGGAGGCAGGTACGAACTCTGTCTCCTTCTCATCTCTGTATCGTAAGGATTTTTTTTTCCACCTTCTCTATCTCCGTATCGCAAGCGTTGGTGTTAAGAGAATTCAAAAGGAAGCGAAAAGAGAAAGTGTTCATAGGAGGAGAATCTGAAATTAGAGTGAGTTTGAACTTTTGATTGGGAATACAGTGATGGCAGAAGATCTGGGTGGCGCCCTTCTCTCTATCTCTGTCTCTCTATTTCTCTCTTTTCTGTCGATCTCTCTCTCTCTCTTTTCTCCGTATAGCAATCTTTGTTTTTTTGTTTTTTTTTATACGGTTAGTTTTCTTTTATAGCAAGAGGGCTCCAAACAGTATTTTAATGCGGTCAAAGATTATAATTTATCGTTTTTAAATGTTGTTATAGCATTGCCAAACAATGTAATGTATCGCTTTTAACTTAAACGTGTCCCAATTTTAGATAGGCGCTTTTCCTATTTGTCAGCGCCTCCTTAATTATAGGAACCTACTTTCTCTCAGCTTCTGCTTTTATATATAGTATATGATATGGTAGTTGTTTGTTATTGGAAAATTGTTGAAAACTGTCCAGATCTTCTCTTTAAAAATTGAAAACACGGGTTTTTCACGGGTTACCTTCCCGCGAAGTTACTCTCGAAAAATGCCTCTGAAGCACAAAATTTTCGCAGGTAACTTACTTGTGAAACAGTCGTGAGACAATCGCGAAAGTTTTTGTTTGAATTTTCTGTTTTCAATTTTTTGCCTTAACCTATTTTTGCGGAAAGAGCTTAGTCGTTAGCTTCTTGCGAAAATGCATCTGAAGGGAATTTTGAACTTTTTCTAACTGTTTTCAAATGTATAAAGTGCAAGGCTGTGTGTAATTAGTTTATGCATGTTTTATAATTAAAAAAACCTTTAATTTAAAACATCTAGCGGGAGAGAGATACAAGGGTTGGATCTCACGGCCTTCATTGTTGGTTCATAGTAGTGTGAAATATATACTTTGTCTTTGCTTCGAGTTTAGCGTTCCATGCGGAGAGTATTTATTTCATGGTCCTACAAGGTTGAACTTCTTGGTTTATAGTGGTTTGATCAAACACCTTGTCTTAGCCTCAAGCTTTGCATTCCATGCAGAGGTATCATGGTACTACAAAATAAGCCTATTAAGGGGATCAAATGTGGCTACACATGATTCTAGACAATGGTATACACTAGACTAAATATTATAGCATCCTCTATGCTGAGTTCTTACTATTATTATTTAGAGACCAAATGTATGACGGCATATTATAATATTTAATTTCTCTCTATGCTGAGGGATATTGAATATGGGATTGGGTTGTCATTGCATAAATTATATTATGGTTTTATTAAGGTTCCATACTATATGTTTATATGCTAAATTGATAATGTCCAGTTTACTTATTATATTCATGTTTATTATTTTCAGATTTGATCATGGCATCATTTAGCCCACTTGTTACCATTCTTAATCAAAACAAACTAACTGATCCAACTATGTTGCTAGAAAAGAAATTTAGACATTGTCCTTTTAGCTAAAGAGCACAAATTTGTGCTTACTCAACCATATCCTAGCTTTCCTTCATTAGATGCTCCTCTTGAGGAAAAACAGCGATATGATCGTTGGCAGAAATCTAATAAAATGGCCAAGTGCTACATCCTAGCATCTATCTCAAATGTTCAAGAGCACTAAATGTAGGATGTAGAACTAGCTTCGGACATCATGCTAAGTCTGAAGGAGATGTTTGGTGAGTAAGGCCGTTTTGCAAGGCAAGAAACCATGAGACAAATTTATAATACCAAAATGGCTGAAGGTAGTTCAGTGAGGGAGCGTTGTCTTACAATAGTATCTAATCTGAATACATTGGAAGTTTTAGGTGCTAATATTGATGGAGAATCCCAAATGGATATGACACTCCAGTCACTACCGAAATCATTCAAGGAATTTAGACTCAATTATAATATGAACAAAAAGATTTATTCATTGTCTGAATTAATGAATGACTTGGTAGCGGCAGAAGGCATCCTTGGTACTTCTAGTGTTGAAGCCAATGGGATGAAGCTTCTACTTCTCAACCTAAGTCGAAAGGCAAGGTTAAGAAGAAGAAGAAGAAGGACTTCACCAAGCAAGATGGTAAACAAATTGTCTTAGGGGTTGCCGACAAAGGAAAGAAGATCAAAGGAAAGTGTTTCTAAAAGTATAAATAGGGTGTAAAACACCTATGAACGTTTAGACCATAATTTACAAATTATCAACACAAGCTTATAATCAAACAATATATGTGAAGAATATGAAAATAAGCTAAACCGAAATTGGTAAAACACTCTAAACCATACTTAATCACAATCACAGCAGCAATTAAAAGGTAAAGAGTAAGGGAAGAAGGATGCAAACACAAAGATAACACGGCAATGTGTTATCGAAGAGGAAATCAAAGCACTTGGAGAAAATCCTCTCTGCCGCCCACCAAGCAGTCAATAATCCACTAGAGAATAAAGTTGGGATACTTGAATAGCAGAAGACTCTCCAAGCCTAATCTACCCAGTGCACCTAAGCCCTCAAAGTTTCTTGCTCCAACAGGGTTATGCCGAACCTTGTCTTCTCTAGCTTATCGGATCCCGTAATCACCCATTGCATCAACCAAAATGAATTGGTCCCTTCTGAATTGCTTCCCAAGTGCCAAAATACCTTCTCATAGATATGGGTATGGTGAGATAAGAATTTGGCTAAATGTACCTCTCAAGGATATGTTAATGGAGAGGGTGAGAGTAGAGGAATTTGGAGAATCAAGGATGAAGATTGTGGATGAGTCAATCTTGTTTTTCTTTAGGGTTTCTCTCTCAAAATTCTCTCAGAGGCTCTCTACATTTTGTGGGTATAAGGGATATTTATAGTAGGGTGTATAAGGAATGTGAAGAGTCAGTTACAACCAAACAGGGCGCTCTGGCGACTCGAGCTTGCGACTGGAACGAGTAGCGAGTTTGACTCGCGAGCTAACTGCCTGGCCAGACTGGAAGTTTTGTCTTGTAGTGCAACAGCTGGTGTGACCCTTCAGCTCCCCTGCATGCTTCACACGTGTGCCACCTTTTGGCGACTCGCCAGTTGCGAGATCCAGTTACGAGGCTCTTCTTGAGTGCACACTCTTGAGCTTTTCTTCACACTCTCACACACACTACCCTTACATGATTCCCACCTAAATACACAGTTTCTAAATGCTGGATTACAAGCAAATTTGCACAAAATAAAGCTAACAAAATGATTGAATAAATTCAACCTTACAATCTCCCCCTTTGTCTATTTCATGACAAAACCCTAAAACAAACTCTAGACTTAACATGTGAGTTGGGAACAGTTGAACAAAATTCACTCACACCTAACTCTAGAATTTGTGAAGCTTTTGAACCATACGGACAAGTATTTCCTGAAAACAACAACACAATACGATCATTGTAAGCAGAAATCTTGAAATGCATATGGAGTAAACACAATGTGATCAAGCAATAAAGATTGGAGCAATAAAGCATAACTTGACCAAACATGAACAACCACTATAAATAGTGATCACAATGAACATTCACACAAGGAATAAACATCCGAACATGCAAGCTAAATAAGCTCAATGCAAAGTATCATTTGCATGTCCAACACTTAACCAATACAAAAACTCAAGGTAATTGTATCAAGGATATAAAATCCAATAAAGGCATAAGAGTGAAGTACTAAAGAAAATGCATAACATTAACTAAATTTTTTGAGCTACAAAGTTAAGGTACAAATAAAAATATCATAACTATGAGCAAAGCAAAAACATAGTTAATATAACATAAAGCTCTCTCTCTTTCTCCCCCTATCATATCACTCCCCCTATCATGAATCATAGGAGCTGTGATGAACTTGGAACATATATACTTGTAACTTGAAATACTTGCACAAAACACATTAGACCTTCAAGGTAAAGCAAGTAATAAAAGGACAAGTATAATGTAATAAGTAAATTACGATCAAGTAAACATGATGTAAAATATATGAGCAACTTGACCATACACCAAAACAATCATAAAGAAATGACTACAATGATCACATAGCAAAGCAAATGATCATTCAAACATGCATTCAATAAAGCATAATAGCTTAAGAATGTATGCATGTCCAACATACAAACACAATGCAATAAGAACAACAAAGCAAACATACTAAACATAACTCAAAGCACCATAAAGCAACCAAGAAACAAACATAAAGAAATACAATCAAAACAAAGTTTTCTTATTAACACAATGTCCTCTCCCCCTTGGTATATGCATCTCCCCTATGGAATATCTCTCTCCCTACAAATGTGCACAAGAAATAGAATTTTTCCCCCTAAGAATGTGCACAAGAGTCATATAGAAATGACAAAACTTTCCTGTATACTACTCTAGAGTATACTCTCCCCCTTTTTGACACAAATAGATAAAGGGGTCAAGGAGAAAAGAGAGCAAGAGATGAAGATATGAACAAAGAGAATGATGCATGAGGGCTACAAAATGAATGAGAAATGAAGCTCAAACAAAAAACAAAATACTACAAAACATAAGGTAAACATGACATGCTAAGATGAGGCAATGAGGTATAGACTAATTCATGACAAGGGTGGCAAAGGTGTGTGCAAGAGGTGGCTATATAAAATGCATGACCAAGGCATTAAAAATGCACATGTGGAGCAAGGTGTGTTAAATTCACAACCAATGAACCAAGCATGATCCTAGTGAGGAAACATGAGAAACCCCAACTTTTGGTACTCATCGAAGTCTAAAAGAGTGAGAAAATGCCTAAGAGGCATTTTATCAAACACCTAGCGTGCACACTATGAACAACAATGTGAAACAATGCATGAACATCATGAAATCTACCCTTAATACATGTTCTTTTTGCCACAAGGGGCCAACATCCAAATCAAATCATCAAAAGCAACCAATCCCATACAAAAATTTGACGAAAAAAATAAGTTTTCCCAACCTCTATGATGAAAATTCCAACCAAGAGTACTAAACTCTCCAAAACATAATCTAAGGATCCAAATCAAAGAAAAGAGTTTTAAAATTACCTTAGAGATGTTAATGGAATGAAAAACCATTCAAATTGAATGAGTTTTGATAAATATTGAAAGAGGGGTTTTATAGATGATGGGAGAGGGTTAAAACAGGTTTCCCATGAAAAGCTCTTTAAAAACTGTTTCTGGGCGCTTCGCGACTGGCGAGTTGCGAGATGAGTCACGAGTCAGTCGCGAACCATTTTGTGTAAAACTCGCAACTAGATCTCGCGACTAGGCAAGTCGCCAAAACGAGTAGCCAAAACTCGCTACTAGCGAGAGTAGCCAGAATGAGTAGCCAAAAATTCTAACACCTGTTTTTCAACACAAAACATTTTTAAACAGTTAATAACAAAGTAAGCACTAAACATGAACACAAAAAGTGATAAAAATCACTTCAAAATACATATAAATTGATCAAAAATCTTTTTGGTTTGATCCATATATAGTTGAGCACACGCACACACATCATATTTAAACAAGTATAATCGAACAAATGAATAAGGTATTCATTGAACATTAGGCATGTGTGTTGTGTGTGTGTATATCAAATGTGGAATAGTCCTTAGTCTAGAGTGAAGTTTCAATGATCAATTCAATTAAGTCATACACAACTAGTACTAGGCCAAGTGGTCTATCTCAATTATAGAAATGAACATATATGACCTCCTACAAGAAAATGATTACATATCATTGAAGCTTTTCATTTGGCTTTTTTACAATTCATAACATTTGATCATTTTTGATCTATACATCTCTTTTGAGATTGATGCCTGAAATTTTTTATATTTCAATTTGATAAACAAGCCTTTGGCTTTTGGGCACTATTCATTTTCATTACAAGTCACTTTTCCTTTTTCCTAGTCGAATACTAGTATGTGTAACGGCTTTTGCAACTCATTATCTCTTTTCGAGATTTAACATTTGTTGAGCTCTTTAAGCAAAAAAAATGAGTGGGAAGAGATATAGGCACAAGTCTACACATGTATCAAGATCAACAAATCTATTGACTAATCATTTATGACAAGTTTGAAGATCGATTTACAACAATTACACTAAGATGTCAAGATTTTTCCCACAATGATAAGAGTGCATAAAGAATAAGCTATGCTCGTAAATGCACAAAGCCATTTGTACGAAGGTACAAGGCAAAACACACATGTGATATGTGCTCAAATAAATACGATCAGACTTTTTGAATTTTTCACTTTTTATGTGGTTTTGGATTTTTTACTCACACAAAACTAAAACATAAACTTAAGTTCAAAACAAAAGCAATGCATACAAAGAAATGCAAGATTCAAAAAATGCATGAAGATATGACATTCAATGCATGAAGGTTCCTACAAAGATCGAAAGAATTAGATCAAGGACCAAAAGAGCAAAAGCTCAACCATAGGAACCTTTTCTCATCCAAACGGATCAATTGTTTGGAATGAGTATCTTATGAGAAGTGAGACGAGGGTTGGAAGAATGAGAACCAGAGATGCACATAGACAAGGAGTTAAGAGCATTAAACACTTTCTTTAACAACATGCTATTTTCATTCAAATCCGGTTGGCCCTTTTTAGCATAACTTCTGAGAAGCTCAAGTTTCTCTTTTCTTTTGATTCTTTTAAAAGCATGAAACTTAGCGCATTGAGGTCTTAGATGACCAAAGGCACCACAATGGTGACAAACAATGTGTTTAGGTCCACTAGGCTTTTTGGGATGAGATCTAACCATATGATTTTGTTCTCTCTTCAACTTATGACATTGAGGTCTTATATGACCAATCACACCACAATGGTGGCAAGTTGGAACAAACTTAGATCCATCCAAAACCTTAGTTTGAGACCTAAACAGAGGCTTTGACTTAATAGCTTTTCTCTCCAACTTTTGATTTCTTTTATGTGGAGGAATGTACACCGATTTTTCCTTTGAGGTAGAACACACAATAGGCACAAAATCGGGTACCACAACATGATTGCAACAAATATTCTTATCCTTTTTAGCAATAGGTTCAGCAATCAAACACTTGGCATGCATCTTAAGAGATTCATTTTCAGATTTAGGCTCATCAACAAGTTTGTTAGACAAAACAAGTTTAGCATCCAAGTCCATATTCAAACATTCAATCTCTTTTAGCTTTTCAAGAGAATTTTCAGCAAGTTTTTTTTATATTTCTCAACTAATTTGTTGGATTCATTGAGCTTAGCAATCAAATCATCATTTTCACAAAATAACTTGCTCAAATCCTTATGAAACTTCTTAGCATTTTTATTCAAGAGTTTGATGTTAGGAATATCAACAACACCCAAAGATTCATGTAACATTTCATCACAATCATGAGGAGTATCACTCATAGAGGCATTTTCACAAACACATTGCATGTTACATTCATCAACATCCAAAACATGCATAGAAGCATACAAAGCACTATCTATGGCAAATAACACAAGGGGTCAAGGATCACACTTAGGTAATAAAACCAATACAAGTGTACCCATTCTAATACCAAATGAAAGTTCAAATAGGGTATAAAACACCTATGAATGTTTAGACCCCGATTTACAAATTACCAACACAAGTTTATAATCAAACAATATATGTACAGAATATGAAAATAAGCTAAACCCAAATTGGTAAAACACTCTAAACCATAATTAATCACAATCACAGCAGCAATTAAAAGGTAAAGAGTAAGGGAAGAAGGATGCAAACATAAAGATAACACGGCGATGTGTTATCGAAGAGGAAACCGAAGCAGTCGGCGAAAAACCTCTTTGCTGCCCTCCAAGCGGTCAATAATCCACTAGAGAATAAAGTGCATCTAAGCCTAATCTACCCAGTGCACCTACGCCCACCAAGCTTCTTAATCCAACAGGGTTATGCCGAACCTTGTCTTCTTTAGCTTACTGGATCCCGCAATCGCCCATTGCATCAACCAAAATGAATTGGTCCCTTTTGAACCACTTCCCAAGTACCAAAATATTTTCTCACAAATATGGGTATGGTGAGATAAGGATTTGGCTAATTGTACCTCTCAAGGACATGTCAATGGAGAGGGTGAGAGTAGAGGAATTTGGAGAATCAAGGATGAAGATTATGGATGAGTCAATCTTGTTTTTTTTAGGGTTTTTCTCTCAAAATTCTCTCTGGAGGATCTCTACATTTTGTGGGTATAAAGGGTGTTTATAGTAGGGTGTATGAGGAATGCGAAGAGTCAGCTACAACCAAACAGGGCGTTTTGGCGACTCGAGCTTGCGACTGGAACGAGTTACGAGTTTGAGTCGCGAGCTAACTGCCTGGCTAGACTGGAAGTTTTGTCCTGTAGTGCAACAATTGGCGTGATCGTTCAGCTCTCCTGCATGCTTCACACGTGTGCCACCTTTTGGCGACTCGCCAATTGCAAGCCAGTCGCGAGATCTAGTCATAAGGCTCTTCTTGAGTGCACACTCTTGAGCATTTTTTCGCACTCTCTCACACACTACCCTTACATGATTCCCACCTAAATACATGATTTCTAAATGCTGAATTACAAGCAAATTTGGCACGGTATAAAGCCAACAAAATGAATGAATAAATTTCACCTTACAATTTCCATTGTGGTGAGAAAGGACATTGAAAGATGAATTGTCCAAAATTCGGGGCTGCCAATAATAAGGGTATGAAAGTTCATTCCTCCTTGAAATATGTTTAGTACAAAATCTCATAGATTCCTGGTGTGTGGATTCAAGTTGTACTAATCATATCTGCAATTCTTTGCAGGGGTTCCAGGAGACCAGAAAGCTTAATAAAGGGGAATTGTTTCTTACTTTGGCTGATGGGTGCAGGATTCCAGTTGTAGCTATTGAAGTTTTTAATTTATGTTTTGAGTCTAGAGTTCTAAAGACTGTCTATATGTATCTAATGTTCGTAGGAATTTAATTTCTGCAACCTATTTAGGTAAACATGGATATTGTGTTATCCTTAAAGACAATGTTGTAATAAAGAAGGGTAAAGTGTTTATTTGTTCTGGCAATATTGTGGATGATCTTTATATTTTAACTCCTGATAAGAATGAATTATATAATTCTAAATTAGATAATGACTCTCATGTGAAATCATTAAAGAGAAAGTTTCCTTCTACTAGTGATGCATATCTTTGGCACTTACGTTTGGGTCATATTAATTCATATAGGATTCAAAGACTTATCAAAGATGGTCTCTTAGAGCCATTGGACTTTGATGATTTTTCAGTTTGTGACTCTTGTTCGGAAGGCAAAATGACCAAACGACCTTTTAATGTAAAAGGTAGAAGAGCCCAAGATTTGCTAGAACTAGTACATTCAAATGTATGTGATTCTATGTCAACCCAAGCAAGAGGTGGTTATAAGTATTTCATCACTTTCACCGATGATTACTCTAGATGTGGTTATGTGTACCTAATGAAACAGAAGTCCAAAGCCTTTGAAAAATTCAAAGAGTTTAGGGCTGAAGTTGAGAATCAATTAGGAAAACGCATAAAGGCCATTCGATCTGATCGTGGTGGCGAATACCTTCTTGGGAATTTCAAGATTACTTAACTGAAAATGGGATTGTATCCTAATTGACTGCACCTAAAACTGATGGAAAAACATGTTTGTATCGCATACAAAACATACGCAGCGGAAAATTAACATATCTACTTCATTCGCAATTGATAACATCTACTATGTAAGTTTCAGAATATAGAATTAAGAGAGTGTACCTTGGTGAGGTGAATTTCAACACCGAAGATGATAAGTACTCAAGAACACTTTTAATCTTCACTCCAATTCCACTAATGCCCAAGATGTGTGGTCTCTCAATCAGTTATGTGTGTGTGTTCTAGAGAGGATGGTAGAGTGTCCAACACTCACATACATTCCATTTCATGAAGATGTCTCTATATAAAAATTCTGTATGTTTCTTCCTTAATAACTGATTATCTAATTGTAGTCATGAAATATTCGTAGTAATACAAAGTCATAAAAGTAGACTGCCACTTTGTAAATTATTACATCTTAATCCTTGAGTACCCGGTTTAATCCTTCAAGTTATTCATCATATATTTATGAAATCCAATTTCATAAATATATACTTTAGTAACTATTTACTAAAGTAGTTAGGCCTAACATTCAGAATAACAAACCCATTAAACTTATCTTAAGAGAATATCTTGTATCTCCGTTAAGAGACTATGAATTCCATCTTGAGAATATATGTTCCATCAACACTAAATGTGGCTGCCCAACATACTGAGGTTTTGACCGTTACTTTAGATCTCACTCCTGATATATCAAAGCAACTTACAATTCATGATCAGATCCATTATTCTCTCAGGATTAAGAGTTCACGCAAATAGAAGTCGTGAGATTTATTATTTAATTGACAATCGTTAGGAGAATAATAAATCTCACAGTGGTCCAGTTTAATATGTTTTAACTCTTAAAACATATCAACACATTGACTAGAAGTCACCATTTCCATGATCAAGACAAATCATCGTAGTTGACATGTCATAGTCTTCGCAGATGAAATGCCCAATTTCTTCACCGACTACGAACTAAAATTCTGAGTTTACAAAGAACTTGTGATTTATATCTTCTGTGACTTTTCACATAAATCACATACTATGTATCTCATGGACTATATGATAATATCCGAATATTCATGTTACTATTATTTTAGATAATAATAAAACAACTTTATTAATCACAATATTAAGTCATACATAATGTCATACATAATGTAATACATAATGATGAGGATACAAGTGTGGCTCGTCCATGGACTAGCCTTCATGAAGCTCAAATCTGTCCTTGAGCAGTCGTCCGCTAGATTCAGGGCACCATGGTGATAACTTATCAACCCATTATCATCTAGGCTTCTGAGTGAAGCTCGTCCACATAAGGTCGTCCAAACATGGACGATTCTCAGTGCAAGGTTCGTCTGTATGAATCGAACCTTGCCACATGGATTGTAATCTCCCATCAGAATGTTGAACTCACCAAAACAGTTAAGAAAAATGAGAGACAATTTCTATAACGGTTATAAGGAGTTGGAAGAAACCAACTCACCTCCACAAATGTGGGGGAAGTTACAAAACAAATAAACGCTTCCACGACACTATAAAAACACTCCTCTCCAACAAATAAAGGTAAGTTATTCATTCTTTGTTACGGAATTCTCTGAACTTTAAATTCCAGATTTTGAAGAAAGAAACTAACTTCATCATCGGAGGATTTTAGGCCAGTCAACCCCGGTCTCCTTTGATTGTTTGTTCTTTTCAGGCCTTATAGATCACTAAAATTTGAAGCGTTTAGCCTACTGATTGTCTCAGCATTATCAATTGGCGCCGTCTGTAGGAAACAGATTTTCTTTTTACAATATCTTTCCTCGACAAAAGGCTGTGTGGTTCGGACAAGATCAAGGGCCACTAGCTCGAGCCACCAAAAGAGCAGGGATGCTTCTAGCAATCCCCATCGAGATCGTTAGTTAGCGCCTGCCATGCAACCGTCTTCAGTTCAACATGTACAGTCCATGGCAGCCGTCATGGCGGAGTTAACTCGCTAAAACCAAGAATTGACTAGGGAGATTAATCTAAAGAGGCAACATCATGAGGATACGTTGAAGGACAAGCCCAAAGTCAAGAATATAGAGGGAATGTTGGGCCGGAAAGCCAATCAAGGGGCACCACCTTGCTATGAGTGCCACATTTGGAAAAGGAGATGGATCAAATGAAGAAGGTCACGGACGAGATGCAGGAGAGCATGAGGAGGGCAAATCCTGTAGAGGATTTGGTCCATCGAACAGACTCCCCTTTCACTGCTACCATCAACAGTCACCCTTTGCCTCCGAAGTTGAAGATGTCTTCCTTGGACTCATACGACGGAACGCAAGACCCATTTGACCATATTGCTACTTTCAAGACAAAAATGCATCTCCAAGGGGTTCCAGATGAAATCATGTGCAGGGCCTTCCCTACTACCCTTAAAGGACTAGCGCGAGTATGGTTCAGTAAAATACCCCTGAATACGGTGGGTTCCTTTGAAGAATTGAGTAAGTTGTTTGTGTTAGGATATGTGCCCTTAAATCCTATTGTATGATGCTATGTATGATATTATGTATGACATTATGTGAGAAATGATGTATGACTTAATATTGTGTTTAATAAAGTTGTTTTTATTCTTATCTAAAATAATGGTAACATGAATATTCAGACATTATCAAATAGTCCATGAGATGCATAGTATGTGATTTATGTGATTTAGTCACAGAAGATATAGATCACAAATTCTTTGTAAACTCAGAATTTTGGTTCGTAGTCGGTGATGAAATTGGGCATTTCATCTGCGAAGACTGTAACATATTAACTACGATGATTTGTCTTGATCATGGAAGTGGTGACTTCTAGTTAATATGTTGATATGTTTTAAGAGTTAAGACATATTGAACTGGACCGCTGTGAGATTTATTATTTTCCTAACGACTGTCAATTGAATAATAAATCTCACAACTTGTATTCACATGAACTCTTAATCCTGAGAGAATAATGGACCTGATCATGAAATGTAGGTTGCTTTGATATATCAGGAGTGAGATCTAAAGTAACGGTCAAAACCTCAGTATGTTGGGCAGCCACATTTAGTGTTGATGGAACATATATTCTCAAGATGGAATTCGTAGTCTCTTAACGGAGATATAAAATATTCCCTTGAGATAAGTTTAATGGGTTCAGTTATTTAGAGAGTTAGGCCTAACCACTTTAGTAAGACTAAAGTATATATTTATGAAATTGGATTTTATAAATATATGGTGAATAACTTAAAAGGATTAAACTGGGTACTCAAGGATTAAGATGTAGTAATTCACAAAGTGGCAGTCTATATTCATGACTTTGTATTACTACGAATATTTTATGAAGGGGTTGCATGTATAATAAAGTCTTGGGATATAATTTATTAATGAGGCCTAGAGTGCAATTATATTTATATAATGGTATTAAATATAATTAATGGTAACTTTGGACTTGTCAAAAGTTGACAGAAAAGCCCAAGGCCCATTGGAGTTAGTGTCTTATTTATTTCCTTTTGGTCCCACTCCAAGCCACACACTAAAGCCTAATTGGGAAGGCCCAAAAGGCTAGCCCAATTAGATAATCAGTTATGTGGAGAGAAACATATAGAATTTTATATAGAATGAAATGATTTGTATATGTAAGGTGATGAAAATAAAGGAGAGAGATACTCTTTCATATTCTCTCTAGAAAACATAGAACTGATTGAGTGGCCACACATCTTGGGCATCAAGTGGAATTGGAGTGAAGATTGAAAGTGTTCCTGAGTACTTCTTCATTCGGTTTTGAATTTCACCGCATCAAGGTACACTCTCTTGTTCTTATATTCTGAAACCTACATAGTGCATGTTATCAATTGCGAATGAAGTAGATCCGTTTATTTTCCGCGGCGTATGTTTTGTATGTGATGCAAACATGTATATTACCTTACAGTTTGTCCATAATTTCATTGGAGGGCAAAGACACAAACATTCCTCGTCCAGCCTGTTAACTATAGAACAACGAGAAAATGAGAGCTTGCGCTCCTTCATCACTCGTTTCAATAGGGAAGCCTTGACAGTGGATGAGATGGACGACAAGTTACTACTGGCAGCCTTCCATAATGGGGTTAATTTTGAATTGTTCGTCCACAAGCTTTATGAGCAGGAGCCTCAGACCATGGCTGAACTCGTCCATTCGGCCCAAAATTTCATGAATTCAGAAGACGCAATCATAGCTAAGAAGAGGAAGAGAGCTAACAGAATGGAAGCAAACCTCACGTGACATTTCGAGCAAGGCCCTCATCCAAAGAAGGGACGAATGGACGATAAGAAAGACTGGAATAACAAGAAGGCAGGTCCTTCAACATGAAGTCAACAATACACGCCATTGAACGTGCCACTTGAACAGATTCTCATGCAAATCTAGGATGATCCTTCTTTGAAATGGCCAGAGAAGATGAAGGGAGATCCCAATAAGCACAATAGGAACAAGTATTGCCGTTTCCATAGAGACCATGGGCATGACACGGACGAGTGTTTTGATTTGAAGCAACAAATTGAAAACCTCATCAGGCAAGGAAAGTTGAGAAGTTTCCTAGGATGAGATCACAAATACGAGAAGTTAAAGGGCAAAGTAGAAGAGTCGTTATGACCCCCACTTGGAGAGATAAGAGTAATTATAGGAGGAGCTTCAACTGGGTAATCTTCTAGGTCTAGAAAGACATACCTTAAGGTAGTGTAAAGCGTCCAACTATCTAGGAGATCACCAAGGGCAAGGGCAACGGATGAACAACCCATCACATTCACAGACG
The DNA here is from genome assembly GCA_033629205.1 of Lithocarpus polystachyus. Lineage (NCBI taxonomy): Eukaryota > Viridiplantae > Streptophyta > Magnoliopsida > Fagales > Fagaceae > Lithocarpus > Lithocarpus polystachyus. The sequence continues at coordinate 49,322,511 of CM066166.1, forward strand.
ATGATGCTAAAAGGGTTTACCACCCCCATGACGACGCCATCGTCATCACCTTGCTCATTGCTGGCTATACGACAAGAAGGGTGTTAGTGGATAATGGAAGTTCGGCAGACATTTTGTATTATCCAACTTTTTAACAAATGAGGCTTGGACGAGATCAACTCCGTCCAGCGAATTCACCCTTGGTAGGGTTCGAAGGAATGAAAGTGCAACCCGTCGGCATTATTACATTACCAGTGGTGGTGGGTGCATACCCACAGCAAATAACCAAGGACGTGAATTTCCTTGTGGTAGACTATTCATCTTCTTATAATGCTATAATTGGAAGACCCACTTTAAATAGTTGGAAGGCGGTTACGTCTACTTACTACCTGTCAGTCAAGTTCCCTACAGAGCATGGAGTGGGGCAAGTGCAAGGAGATCAGCTAGCAGCAAGAGAATGCAACTTGGCCATGTTGGCCATGGACGAACAGGTCCAGACGATGAACATTGAGGAGAGAAGGGTTGTGGCAAAGCCCACTGAAGTATTGGAAAACATCTCTTTAGACTAGAATAATCCCGAAAGGTGCACAAGAGTTGGAGCGGGTATGGAAGAAAAGATGAAACAAGATCTTGTCCAGTTCTTAAAGAGGAGCATTGACGTGTTTGCATGGAGTCATGAGGATATGCCGGGCATAGACACCGCTGTTATTACCCATCGTTTAAATGTATATCCATCCTCTAAACTCGTACGACAGAAGAAAAGAGTATTTGCTCCTGAGAGAGATAATGCCATTAAAGAGGAGGTTCAAAAGCTGACTGCAGAGTAGTTTATTCGAGAGGTTTATTATCTTGATTGGTTGGCCAATGTAGTAATGGTCAAGAAGGCTAATGGCAAATGGAGAATGTGTGTGGATTTCACTAATTTAAGCAAAGCCTACCCCAAGGATAGTTACCTATTGCCACATATTGATCAGTTGGTGGATTCGACTGCAGGTCATAACTTGCTAAGTTTCATGGACGCCTTCTCCGGATATAATCAGATAAGAATGGATGAAGCAGACCAAGAGAAAACATTCTTCATCACTAGTCAAGGCTTGTTTTGCTACAAGGTGATGTCCTTCGGTCTGAAGAACGCAGGGGCAACATATCAAAGGTTGGTCAATTGTATGTTTTGACCGCAGATCGGGCGAAATGTGGAAGTCTATGTTGATGATATGCTGGTGAAAAGTCTAGACGAGAGGAAGCACTTAGACGACCTACAAGAAGCCTTTGACACACTCCGATGATACAACATGAAGTTGAACCCCAGCAAGTGTGCTTTCGGAGTTTCATCAGGAAAATTTCTTGGGTTCATGGTTTTGCATGGGGAATTAAAGCAAATCTTGACAAGATTCAAGCAATATTGGATATGAAATCTCCACGAAATATCAAGGAAGTCCAATCTCTTACCGGACAAGTCGCTGCCCTTAACAGGTTTGTCTCTAAAGCTACTAACAAATGTTTACCATTTTTCAAGGTTCTTAGAAAGGAGTTTGAGTGGACGGACGAGTGTCAGAAAGCTTTCGATGACTTAAAGATGTACCTCACCACGGCTCCCTTGTTAAGCCCATCTGTGCTTGGTGAAGAATTGTACTTGTATTTAGCAGTGTCCTCACACACAGTGAGCTCGGCTCTGATTAGAGAAGAAGGAAGGGTGCAGAAACCGGTTTACTATACAAGCCGAGCACTAAAAAGAGCGAAAGGACGGTATCCTATGATGGAAAAATTAGCCTTTGCTTTGGTTACAGCCTTCAGGAAGCTAAGGCATTACTTTTAAGCTCATGTTATTAACGTCCAGACGGACCACCCATTAAAGAAGGCAATGAACAAATTAGAAGTTGCAGGACGACTGATCTAATGGGCTATAGAACTTAGTGAGTTCGATGTCAGGTATCAACCAAGGAATGGATTAAAGCACAAGTGCTAGCGGACTTCATTGCGGAGTTTACCCCTAGTCAAGGAGAGCTGGACGAGCTGCGCAAAGTTCAAGAATGGGACATTAATGTGGATGGATCGTCCACGTTGCATGCAAGAGGAGTTGGAGTTATATTCAAATCCTTGGAAGGAGATAAGTTAGAGTACGCAGTCCATCTACAGTACCAAACCACCAACAATGAAGCCGAATATGAAGCACTCCTCAAAGGATTAGAATTGGCCAAGTCCTTGGGGACGGAGTCAATCATCGTCCGAGGAGATTCTCAGTTGATCATTAGTCAAGTAAATGGAGTGTGTGAAGCCAAAGAAAGCCGGATGGTGAAGTACTTAAACAAGGTAAGGCAGCTTATCAAGAGATTCAACGAAGCCTGTTTTGTTCAACTCCTATGGGAGGAAAACATGGAAGCAGATGCTTTGGCGAAAGTAGCCTCGTTGGGGGAAACCATGGATAAGATTGATGAAATCCAGTACATGCCAAGCATAGATCTATCAGAAGTACAAAAATTTGAAGAGGGAGAAAACCGGATGACTCCAATAATTATCTATCTTAAAGTCGGAAGGCTTCCACCGGATAGAGATGAAGCTAGGAAGGTAAGAATTAAAGCTGCCAAATATGTTCTTATAAATGAGGTGTTGTACAAATGAGGTTTCTCCCAGCCTTACTTAAGGTGCTTAGCCCCAGATGAGTCAAACTATGTGTTGAGAAAGATTCATGAAGGAGCATGTGGTAACCACTTAGGGGCAAAAGCATTGGTCCATAAGGTCGTCCATGTAGGATATTATTGGCCAACTATTCAAGCAAATGCGAAGGCTTATGTCAAGGTATGTGACCAATGTCAACGCTTTAGCAACATCCCTCGACAACTAGCGGAATATCTCATTCCAATGATGGCCACATAGCCCTTTGCACAGTGGGGATTAGATATCTTGGGTCCATTTCCACTTGGAACTAGACAGATGAAATTTTTGGTAGTTAGGATTGACTACTTCACTAAGTGGGTAGAAGCAAAACCCTTAGCAAAAATCACGCAACAAAATGTTAAGAACTTCGTCTGGAAGAATATCATTTGTAGGCTTGGAGTGCCCAGAGTGCCAGTATCAGACAACAGACGACAATTTGATAAAGAACTTTTCAGGGAATTCTGTGAACTTTTCAGAATTCAAAATCATTACTCCTCATCCGCCCACCCTTAAGCAAACGGTCAGGCAGAAATAGTAAATCGATCCTTGTTGAAAATCATTAAGACTCGGCTTGAAGGGGCAAAGGGGGTATGGCCAGATGAGCTATTGGATGTTCTGTGGGCGTACAAAACGATTGTGAGAACCCCTATGGAGGAGACTCCTTTCAAACTAGCCTATGGAAGTGAAGCAGTGATACCTACGGAAATTCACATGGCCAGTCACAGAGTGATGAAGTACTAAGGCGAGGATAACAAAGATCAATTGCGCCTTAATCTTGATCTTATAGATGAGGTAAGGACGGATGCGGAGCAAAGAACAGCAAGGTATAAAAACCTCATGTCCAGACAATATGATGCAATGGTGAAGCCTAGACGTTTTATGTTTTAATTCCTTAAGAAGGTATTAGTTTTAAATTAACTTTGGACGAAGTCATGGACTTAGATGCTTGACTGAATAAGGCACTAGCTCCTAAAGCATGTGCCATACCTATGGACGATGTTTATATATTATGAAGAATGGTTTAGATTTTCAAATGCATGTGATGTAAGAAAGTTTATATATTATGAGGTTTGGATTTTCAAATGCATGTGATATAAGAATCTTCTCCATAACTTCATCCACAAAAAAGCTAAGGTCTAAAGACGAATAAAAATCTCTGGACGAAGTGATATAACATCTAAGCTTTCCTTAAGAGAAGGATAAAGCAAAAACAAGGCATATTTGTTCAAACAAGAGATGAGTTGAAGCCTTAAAAAAGAAAAAAAGTGTTAGCCCAGCCATGGACGAGGAATGCTCAGTCCAGCCATGGATGAAGAAATGCGCACACGTAGTCCACAGAATAGGACGTCAACTAAAATAGTCCAATCTTTGGACAAGTAAAAAGTTGAATTTTAAAGAGAATTAGCAACCTCCCTCAAGACGAGCATGGAATCATCTAACTAACGGATGAGGAGGGATGCTGAGTTAATTTTACATTAGGCTAACAAAAATGACGTCCATGGATGAGCTATACTTAAATTCAAAGAATAAAGCTTAACATGAACAAATTCTAACCATGGACAAGTCATGGTTAAGATCATACAATCTGGGATATGAAATGAGTTCGTCCATACAACATTTTTACTGAATAAAAGAAAAGATAAAGGAAACAATATTCATTAATTAAAAGGGGGGACAACCTACGTCCAAAAACCCTTGTATAAAATAGAAACTAATAAAATAACTTGTTCATAAGGTCGTCCTAAAACTATGGACGAGATAAATGTACTTAAGTTACATTCAGTGGTCCAAAACAACGGACCAAATAAAAAGATAAAAAATAATACAAGGGTAGATGAACATATAAAAGCTTCGTCTTCACTGGGGAGGATCAACATTAGGGCCGTCTTGATTTGGCTGGGTGGTAGCGTCGTCTTCAACATTGACGTCTTCTAAGCTCGTCTGGAGGAGGGAGCTTGTAGTGGCACTACCAAGATTGAGTTTGATAGAACTGAAGTCGAGCTTAGGGAAGTTCTCCATGGCATCCATCCTGAAATCTTCAAACCCAGCTACATAGTTGGCGTCCAATAGATCGGTATATTGCTTGGACGCCTTGAACTTTGAAACTGCGTCTCCCCTAGCTTTTTGAAGAAGGGTACTCAACTCGTCGTTCCTCTTTTGGAGGTGATCAAGACAAGTATCCTTCTCTATGATGTCAGCCTTTAGTTCCTCAACATGGTTTTGCAGCTCCCTAATCTCGTCCTTGGATTTTGCCGCCACCTTAGCCCACCTTTTACACTCGTCCTTCACCTCCTGAACCCTTGTCTCCAACAAAATCCTAGTCTTGTCCAATTCAGTGGCTTGCTTGGACGCCACGATGAATTTTGACATTGCCTACCTTAAAGAAATCATGGACACCAGAGTGTTCAAAGTCCTTTAAGGACATGTTATAGCACGTAGCTATGTCCTCGTCAGACACAGCATTCTCAAAACATCCCCAAGCTCGCTTCTACCGAGCTTTAGCCAAATGCCTAAACAAGCTTTGAATTATGCTTTGATTGACGGGATATTGTATCAGCGTGGAAAGGACGGACTGCTCCTTAGGTGTGTTGAGTGAGCAAGAAGCCGAAAAAATTATGTTTCAAGTCCATGATGGATAGAAGTAGGCTGTGGCTCACATCAAGCAGGGCATAAAATGCGTTGGTTGATAGAAGGCATGGCCATTACTGGCCAACCCTCTTGTCCGATTTCTTTTAATATGCTAAGAGATTCCAGGCCTGCCAGAAACATGGACCAGTGCAGCATGTATTAGCTTCAGAATTGCATCTGATCTTAAGACTTTGCACTTCGACGCTTTGATCCCTTGTTTCACTCCAGCCCGATCACACGTAGGAAGCCTTGGCAAAGCTCTGCCTGATAGGAAGAAGTTCTGCCGCTCGCCTGACACAGAACCAATCGGAAAAAGGAGGGGAGAAGAACTAAAAAACGTTAGAGGCGGTACTTACTACATCCGATTGCCCTGCACAGCCGTCTTAAGCAAATGAACCCGTGGATAAGTAGGCCTTTCTTGCAGCCTGATCTTCTGCCGAGTTCCTCCCTCAGCTCACGCAATAATTAGGACAGAGAGAATGGACTTGATTCACCTTTGCCTACGAGCCATCCGGCAAGAACGAGAGCAAGAATTTCCACGTCCAGTAGAGAGGTTTTTTTCCCTCACTCTCGTCAGCTGTACATACGTCACCTTCCATTGTCTTAGCGAAGATTTCAACGTACTCCTGCGTGCCGGGAAGTTTTTTCCTTACCCTAGAAAGCCAGTCTTCTTCACATACATCTTTCGAATCCATATAATTTTCCACTTTAGACATGGGAATATTTTAACTAACGACAGGAAGAACACTACTCTCCCCCAGACCTCAATACCCCCCCTGAGGAGAGTAAAGTGATGACATCCATAGACACAAATCTTTTATTTGTTTTGGGTTGATAAAACTTGTAGCCCTTCTGAGAGTTAGAATACCCAACATAGACACATTTGAAAGACTTATAATCAAGTTTGTTTCTGAGAGGACTCAAGTCATGAACAAAGCAAACACAACCAAAAACACGAAGAGAAATAGGAAAGACAGGGGTGAGTCAGGTTTCAACACTTGAATAGGAGATTTACCACTTAGAACGGACATACGAAAAATAAAATAACATGCAGTTAAGACAGCTTCTTACCAGTATTAGCTACCTTCATCTCGGTGAGAAGAGCACGGGTAACCTCCAAAGATGCCGATTTTTTCGCTCAGCTACTCCATTTTTTTGGGGGGTATATGGGCAGGTAGTTTGAGAGTCAATCCCTTGTTTCTGCAGATAAGCTTGAAAGTACTTAGAGAACTATTCTCCCCCATTGTCAATCAGATCTCAAAATCTTAACATTTATACCACACTGAGTTTTTTATCATCTTATGAAATAACCGGAAAATAAAAGGAACTTCATTCTTAGATTTCATAAGATATATTCAAGTCACTCTAGAATAGTCATCAATGAAGGAGACAAAATATTTACAAAGAAAGGAATCGAAATTGACCGATAGCCAATGCTAACAAGCAATAGAAGAGAGATTTACAAAAAGGTTAATATGGGATTATTTTCCCGTATTCCAAATGCGAGAGTTGTGACAGAACAGAACAAATGAGCTATTGCAACAGACACGGATTCCCAAGCAGGAAGATAGGAAGTATTGAAAAACAGATCGATAAGATATCTTTTTTAACGAATTGCCTGATTGCTACAGGTTATCGAGACTTGTTACTAGAACAAGAAAATTCCCTAGAAGAGAGCTTAAAGAGGGCTGAAGTTTAAGGAAAAGCGGCCATAGAGCCGAGCTCTCCCATTAGTCAAACAGATGCGGTCGTTAGAGATTCAAGATTCCCGGTTGGACCGATTCAAGCGATTGAAAGAGGAAAGACCGATTGATAGAGGTTGGACGGATGACCGTCTTACCAGATGAGCTGCTTTGCTAGACTTGTCTAAAGTTGAATTCGCTCTCTAGCTTAAAAAGAGAGCCCTTTTTCGATAGTGATTTCAGGTATAGTATAAATAGAGTACGAGATTTGAGCTAGCAGGGCGACAAAAGAAAGAAGACCACTGGCCTAGAAGGGATTACTTTCTGCCGTCTGTCTTTCCCTTCTATCTTTTCTATTAGCAAAGTAGGTTCAAGTCAAACTTTTGGCTTGCTACAAGCTGGTGGGCCTGGTGGGACTTCAGTCAGCCGCTTCCCCTGTAGTCGTTAGCTCGTTCTTGACAGATCCGATCGGGTGTTAATAATCTGGAGTAAAAGGATTCGAACCTTTGCATGCCAGTACCAAAAACCGATGCCTTACCACTTGGCTATACTTCATACGGCCTTGTTTTGGACGTTAGAATAGGGCTTTAAGCGGATCACCCTCACGCGGGAAGACGAACATTGAAAGGGCAGAAGGGTAGCGACAGGATGTAGATGTTGATTTCGGAGGTCGCATACTTTAGTTAGAATGCCATCGACACGGTTGAAACTTCTACTTTTCTTTGGTCCTAACATGACCGACCAAGCATAACAACCGCAGAAGGTATGGCCAGAGAATTCATCTCCAAGTCAACAGCATGTCGGGCAAGTCGGATATAGCCGAGTGAGTCTCAGACTTGTTCCCCCTTTGGAACTCTCTGGCTAATGACCTGTCGAGGACTCTTCAGTTAAGCGCCATTCGAGCAACGAAGGTCGAGCTCAAAAATTCAAATGAGAATGGGGGTGTGAGATCAAAGTGAGACATGGATCATGTGCTATAATAGGTGACCAGGCCAAGGGATGTTATCGGAATCGCCCGGTTAAGTTGGACAGCATTGGCTCACTTTCTCTCCTGAAAGGGGACCGCTCCCACCTCTGGGAAACGATCGGCACGTAGACGTAGGGAGGCTTTTCTCGCCAACCGAACTATGTCACCAAAGCAACTCCTGTTGAGGGAAGATTGGCGATATTTTATTTAATATCAGCCCAGTGCCAGTTCGAGCCTGGCGAGTTGCTCATTCGTTCATTTGTTGAGTCGGTCTTTATTCTTCCAGCAATTCTTTCCAATGGGAGCTTTAGCTCTTTCTTTGTCTTCACTTTCAATGAGATTCATGGGAATCCTTTGAAAAGGCTGGGACGAGGTAGGCGCAGCTAACTTGGACGGAGGAGTTTTGGACGGAGTAATCTTGGTTGGAGAAGCATCGATATCAAGTATCTGGACAGGAGTTTAGGATGAAACGGGAGTAGGCTTGACAATCTGAGAAACCCATGCTTAGGTTTCTTGCCTCGCCGACTGGGCAGATTTTCCAGGTCAAGGTTTTTAGACACCGATTTCCTCTTATCCCTAGTGGAAAGACGAACTTAGGATTGGATCTCAAGACGGCTCCCCTCGTCTATAGGTTCCTTTCCCCTGTTCTCTTTCATGGTTGTCATTCCTACAAAATAATGAAATGAAAATTAAAACTAAATCAGAAAAATATAACATATATAATATTTGTGTTAAGTCCAAACTTACGTTTACGAACTGTAACCTCATGTGCGATAGCTTCGTTGGACGGTTCTGGACCAAGTCCCCACTTAGCTAAACGTCTAAGGGTAACCAAGGAATGGAAATCCCTTTCAACATGCAATCGAGCCCTATGGACGCGGTCACGGTAGAACTTACTTAATGAAGGTCGTCTAACAGCTGTAAAACAATAAGTGGATAAAGGTTAGACACCTAAGTGATAAAAATGATATAAAAAAAAAGAAGAAGAAAGGAAAGGGGCATACCTTCAGGACGAAGGATCCTTAAATCCTTGGTGTAAGGGGCAAAAGTGTCCTTGCCAACGTCCATAGGGTTCCCAGCCCAGAAACTAGAGACGGAGAAAAATTCTGTCTTCTAGTTTCTGTCAGACGAGTCTAGGGACTTGATTAACCTACAATTTGAGCCCCTAGCTATGAATTAATAGAAGCCAAGGGATTGATTTATTTCTGAGGGTTTGTAGCAAAAGAAAAACTCGTCCATTGTGAGAGGATGGTCCCCTCTAAATACTTCCCTCCACAAAATTTACATAGAGATAATCAATCTCCATGCATTTGGGCTAAATTGACAAATTCCTAAACCTAACCTAACAAGTAACTCTCTGGCAAAAACGTTCAAAGGCAACCTAAGACCCCCCAAAAAATAAGCTTCATAAACACCTAACCCAAAATAAGGGTTGCAACACCACTCTCCACGGATGGCCAACCTAGGGTTAAGCTCATCAGGGATTTGGAACCATAACCTAAGGTTATTAAGCCTTTGTTCATTTGTTTTGGAAGAAACACCCACTGCACAGCTGTAAACAGTCTCCACCTCGTCCAAAGGACTAGACGAAGGGACATTGGATGAGGTGCCAGCCTGGGACCCAGAAGCTTTCCTAAGTTATTCTTGAAGAACCTCTAAAGGGATTCTGGGGACACCAGAAGTATATCCTTCGTCAGTGGAACTCCCCTTACTACTACTGTTACTAGTACTATTGTCAGAGCTGCTATAGCTGGTAGTGTTGTGATACTCGTCTATAGCTTTTTCTATGCTATTACTAAACGAGGAGATAATGGTTTCAGACATTTTATTGAAAGCTTAAAGGAAAACCTAAATACGAGAGAGGAGAAAATACCTAGCTCTAGACGGAAGAGGACTATGGACTCGAAGAGACTTCTAAGACGAGGCTTTAGACGACACAGATCAAGGAAATTTTTTTGAAATTAGAGGGGTAGGAGAGGAATTCTACTATTTATAGGAAACAAGGTTCAACGATTGAAGCGATGCAACCAACCAGGATGAGCCACTTGGCATCTACCTTGAAAAGCGAAAAGCCAAGATTAAAACACACCTGGTTGAACCACACACCAACAAAAAAAAAAAAAAGACGTTCTTAGGACGAATAACTCAATGACAAAGGGGCAACTGATGAAGATACAAGTGTGGCTCGTCCATGGACAAGCCTTTATGAAGCTTAAATCTGTCCTTGAGTAGTCGTCCATTAGATTCAGGGCGCCATGGTGATAACCTATCAACCCATTATCATCTAGGTTTTTGAGTGAAGCTCGTCCACATAGGGTCATCCAAACAAGGACGATCCTCAGTGCAAGGTTCATCTGTATGAATCGAACCTTGACACGTGGATTGTAACCACCCATCAGAACGTTGAACTCACCAAAACAGTTAAGAAAAATGAGAGACAATTTCTATAATGGTTTTAAGGAATTGGAAGAAACCAACTCACCTCCACAAATGTGGGGGAAGTTACAAAACAAATAACCGCTTCCACAACAATATAAAAACACTCATCTCTAACAAATAAAGGTAAGTTATTCATTCTTTGTTACGAAATTCTCTGAACTTTAAATTTCAGATTTTGAAGAAAGAAACTAACTTCATCACCGGATGATTTTAGGCCGGTCAACCCTAGTCTTCTTTGATTATTTGTTCTTTTCAGGCCTTATAGATCACTAAAATCTGAAGCATTCAGCCTACTAATTGTCTCAACATTATCGCATAATATCATACATAATGTCATACATAATATCATACATAGAATCATACAATAAGATTTAAGGGCACTAATCCCAATAATCTCCCACTTGCCCTAAAAACTATTGTACACTAATCTAATTCCCATTCCCCCCAAATGTGACTCAAAAGTCCTTTGAGGCAAGGCTTTGGTAAAGGGATCAGCTAGATTATTTGCACTTTCAATCTTTGCTACCACCACATGTCCACGGCCAACAATGTCCCGAATGATGTGGTACTTTCTCTCAATGTGCTTTCCTTTCTTGTGATTCCTTGGATCTTCGGATTGTGCAACCGCTCCACTATTGTCGCAAAATAATGTGATTGGAACTTGCTCCATTCTTACTACACCAAGGTCAAAAAGGAATTTCTTGAGCCAGATAGCTTTTTTTGTCGCTTCACAAGCAGCAACATACTCAGCTTCCATGGTGGATTCCGCAATACAAGATTGCTTAACACTCCTCCAACTTATGGCTCCACCTCCAAAGGTGAACACACAACCTGAAGTGGTCTTTTTGAAATCAAGATCTGATTGAAAATCCGAATTTGTATAGCCAACAGGAATCAAATCCTCTCTTTGGTAAATAAACATATAATCTCTCGTTCTCTGTAGATACTTAAGAATATGCTTTACAGCTTACCAATGTTTGGTCCTGGATTTGATTGATATCAGCTGACCATGCCAACTGAATAACAAATACCTGGTCTAGTACAAAGCATGGCATACATGAGACTTCCAACTGTAGAAGCATAAGGGACTTGTCTCATCATATTTTCTTCCTCTTGTGTCTTAGGCCTTTGGTCATCAGACAGAGGAACTCCATGTCTGAAAGGAAGTAATCCTTTTTTGGAGTTTTGCATGCTAAATCGTTCTAGAACCTTATCTATATATCCAGCTTGTGATAAGCCTAACAACTTATTCTTGCGATCTCGTCAAAGCTTGATCCCTAGAATAAAGTTAGCTTCATCTAAGTCCTTCATATCAAATTGGCTTGACAACCAAAACTTTACTGATGACATGACCCCTACATCATTTCCAATGAGTAGAATATCATTAACATAAAGCATTATGAACATTACTACTTTGTCTTGATGTCTTTTGTACACACATGATTTATCAAGATTTTGTTCAAAACCAAATGACTTGATTGCTTGATCAAATCTGATGTTCCATGACCTAGATGCTTGCTTAAGTCCATAAATGGACCTTTTCAACTTGCATACCATATGCTCTTGGTTCTTTGCTATGAAACTTCCTGTTGCATCATATAGATTTCCTCCTCAAGATTGCCATTGAGAAATGCAGTCTTGACATTCATTTGCAAAATCTCATAATCATAATGAATAACAATGGATAAGAGAATTCTGATAGATTTAAGCATTGCTACTGGTGAAAAGCTTTCTTCATAATCAATACCTTCTTTTTTAGTATACCCTTTTGCCACTAGCCTTGTTTTAAAGGATTCAACCTTTCCATCTATCCCTCTCTTCCTCTTGTAAACCCATTTGCAACCAATAGGTTTAATGCCGTTAGGCACCTTTACAAGATCCCAAACTTGATTGGAATACATGGAATCTAATTCAGATTTCATAGCTTTGACCCAACGATGTGCATCTACATCATTCATTGCCTCTTCATAAGTGTAGGGATCCGATTCAGCCTCTTCAAAGATAGCTTCATAAGTTTCTTCCAAATCTATGAATCTTATAGGAGGCCGAACAATTCTCCCACTACGTCGAGGCACCTGTGTACTAGACATCTCATGAGTAGTATCTTGTGGTGTATCTAATACAGCCACATCATCCCTAGTTACATGCATTGGTTGTTCATTTACAGGTTCATTCATTTCAGCCAAAACAACTCTACTTCTAGGAGTATAATCATTCATATATTCATTTTTCAAGAATTTGGCATTTGTACTAACAAACACTTTATTATCTTTATGACTATAGAATAAACCTCCAACAGTTCCTTTTGGATATCCTACAAAGAAAACAACTTCTATTTTAGACTGTAACTTGTCAGACTTTCCTTTCAACACATGTGCAGGACAACCCCAAATATGGAGATGTCTCATACTAGGCTTATGCCCATTCCACAACTTTACAGGTGTTTTAGGAACAGACTTCGAAGGTACTAAATTCAGAAGATACATTGCAGTGTTCAAGGCATATCCTGTAACACCCGTCTCATTCAAATTTAATTTAATCACTTATAGAGAGTGGATTTGATAGATTACATTAATTTTATTTGGAGGAAAATAATTATTTTATATTGTGATTTTTGCTATGATTATAATATTAATATTAATGGGTTTAGTGGGAATATGTATGGGTCTTAGAAGTTTTTTTTTTTTTAGTGTAGTGGGCTTCTAAATTTTCAGCCCAACTGAAATTAGCCTTATCCTGAAATAGGCTTCTGAATTTTCAGCCCAAGTGCAACAGCTTTATATGAAAGAAGATTAGGGTTTCTCAAAAACAAAAGAAGAGGAGGCTGTGCACTTCAGGGCAGCCAGCAACTTCATCTTGGTTTTGAGGTAGGCATCATTCTAGGAAAGCTTTCTTTTTCTCTTTTTGCTGGGATTTCAGCATTGACATGTTAGTGTTAGGGTTAGTATCAATTTTGCTGGAATGTGATAATAACAATTGAATATATTGTTGATTTGGTGTTGCTGGAAAATAATGGTAACAATATATATATATATATATATATATATTAATCATTGAATCAAGGATCAATTTCATGATAGCCGAATTGAGTGTTACTAGACTTTCATTTTAATTGTTGGCCGAATATATATGTAGAATATATTAGATTGCTAAGTCCATCAGGTACTTCACGTTTTGGCCGAAAAGGTATAAATGGTGTTTTGCTTGTTTTCACGTTCTAATGGTTGGCCCAAAAAGGGTGGAATTTGATATTAGGTAGGTATTTATAATGTATATAAGATTTCATGATGAATCACACGGCTGGCCGAAAATGGATTTGTGCCATTAGTTTTTATATAAGTATATGTATATATATATATTACATTATGAGATTACCTGATGAATCACATGGCTGGCCGAAAATGGAGATTTGTGCAATTAGGTTTCTATACGAGTATATATATATATATATATATATATATAGGTTAACAAATTATATGTTAGGGGTACTTTACAATTTTTTTAATCTGGAATAGGGTTGGGGGTATGTTAGAAATATATGTTAAATTTTTACTTTGCCGAATCTTCATAGTGGTTGAGGAATTGTTTTATCAAGAGGACGTTGTGATTATTGAAGAACCTGCCCTTATTGAATTGTTTAATTATCATTTAGGTTCTAGTTGACGTTGTTTCGAGCAATTGAAGTGAAGCTTGGTTTAGCCACTAGAGGTAAGTAGACTTCAGCACATGACGTCTTTCAGGACATATATATTTATATATATATATATACACGTGGTAAAAATATATATATTTATCTATATATGTATATAATTGCAAAGATGAAGTTCCAAAAACTTATACTATTGTTAGTGCTTTGCACATACTCGAATTTTATTATCTATTGTATGTTATTATGAAATTGTATTTGTCAAGAATTGTTTCAAATGGTCAACTAGACAGTCTGCAACCTTTGCCGACACAGGGTTAAGTGTTGGTCTTCGGCCGAAGTAGTGTTAGTGTGGTGTGGTGCAGTGTTATTGTTGCTCTTCGGAGTTAGTGTTGCCTCTTTGAGGTTAGTGTTATTGTTCCCATGGGAAATCACCCACCAAGTGTTTAGCAGCTTTTGTCTATGTTTGACTAATATTTTTCATATTGAATTACTGTGTATTTGCTACTGTTCTTTTAGGTGAAAAAGTGTTTATTTTCATAATAAAGTGTTTCTACCTATTTGGTGCATATTGGCATATTAATGTGGTTATTATTGTATTAATGTTTACAGCGTTATAGTGATATATTTTATTTTAACAGCTTTATGGAATAAATTATATTACAGTTTAAACTAATTGTAATTGTATTGTGAGGACTATATTTTGTCAAAAATATTATCGTTTTGTTCTGGAAGACATCCTCATGTTTGTAGTCTCTTATTGAGCCTTTAGCTCACCCCTTTTTCCATCCTTTCAGATTAGAGACATGGAGTGTATTTTGGTGGTAGATCAGTGAAGCCTTAGATGGACGACTTCGTTTGGAGCTTGATAGTTGCAGAATTGTTTTAGTAAAATTGTTTCAGGACAATGAGATTATTATTTTGGAACTATTTTGAGATGTTATTTGGAGATTTTACATTCAAAAAGAATATTATTGTTGCTTTGTTTTTATGGATTGTTAAGGAAATCTGATGATATTCAAGAAGTTTATTTGAGGATAAATATTACGCTCTGTTCCATTATATCATTGTTGATTTTTTTTTTATAAGACAGGTTATGCATCTAAATCCTTCTTAAGGGTTTGGGGTGTTACATATCCCTAAAAAGAAATTGGTAGAGTCGAATAACTCAACATTGATCTAACCATATCAAAAAGAGTCCTATTCCTTCTTTCAGCTACACCATTTTTTTTATGGAGTTCCAGGTGCAATCAATTGGGATACAATCCCATTTTCAGTTAAGTAATCCTTGAAATTTCCAAGAAGGTATTCGCCACCACGATCGGATCGAATGGCCTTTATGCATTTACCTAATTGATTCTCAACTTTAGTCCTAAACTCTTTGAATTTTTCAAAGGCTTCGAACTTCCGTTTCATTAGGTACACAAAACCAAATCTAGAGTAATCATTAGTGAAAGTAATGAAATACTTATAGCCACCTCTTGCTTGGATTGACATAGGACCACATACATCTGAATGTACTAGTTTTAGCAACTCTTGGGCTCCTTTACCTTTTGCATTAAAAGGTCGTTTGGTCATTTTGCCTTCCAAATAGGATTCACAAACTGGAAATTCATCAAAATTCAATGGCTCTAAGAGTCCATCTTTGATCAGTCTTTGAATCCTATTTGAATTAATATGACCCAAATGCATCATTAGTAGAAGGAAACTTTCTCTTTAATGATTTTACATGTGAGTCATTATCAAATTCAGAATTATATAATTCATGCTTATCAGGGGTTAAAATATAAAGACCATCCACAATATTGTCAGAACAGATAAACACTTTACCTTTCTTTATTACAACATTGTCTTTAAGGATAACACAATAACCATGTTTACCCAAATAAGTTGCAGAAATTAAATTCCTACAAACATTAGGTACATACAGACAGTCATCTAATATTAAAACCCTTGACTCAAAACATAAATTATAAACACCAACAGCTACAACTGAAATCCTGCTCCCATCAGCCAAAGTAAGAAATAATTTCCATTCATTAAGCCTTCTAGTCTCCTGGAACCTCTGCAAAGAATTGCAGATATAATTAGTACAACCTGAATCCACACACCAGGAATCCGTGAGATTTTGTACTAAACATATTTCAAGGAGGAATGAGCTTTTCATACCCTTATTAGTAGCTTTGAACATTGGACAATTCCTCTTCCAATGTCCTTTCTCACCACAATGGAAACATTTTTCTTTGATTTTCTTTCCCTTGTCGGCACCTCCTAAGGCAATTTACTTACCCTTTTACTTAGTGAAGTCCTTCTTCTTCTTCTTCTTCTTCTTCTTCTTACCCTTACCTTTTGACTTAGGTTGAGAAGTAGAAGCTGCCCCCATATTGGCTTCAAGGCTAACACTAGAAGTACCAAGGATGCCTTTTGCCGCTACCAACTCATTCATCAATTCAGACAATGAATAAATCTATTTGTTCATATTATAATTGAGTCTTAATTCCTTGAGTGATTCCGATAGTGATTGGAATATCATATCCACTTGGGATTCTCCATCAATATCGACACCTAAAACCTCTAATTTATTCAGATTAGAGATCATTGTAAGACAATGTTCCCTTACTGAACTACCTTCAGCCATTTTGGTATTATAAATTTTCCTCATGGTTTCTTGCCTTGCAAAACGGCCTTGCTCACCAAACATCTCTTTCAGACTTTGCATAATGTCCGAATCTAGTTCTACATCTTGCATTTGATGCTGTATAACATTTAAGATGGATGCTAAGATATAGCACTTGGCCATTTCATTAGATTTCTGCCAACGATCATATCACTATTTTTCCTCAAGAGGAGCATCTAATGAAGGAAAGCTAGGACATGGTTGAGTAAGCACATACTTGTGCTCTTCTGTTGTAAGAACTATGTCCAAATTTCTTTTCCCATCAACATAGTTTGATCCAGTCAGTTTATTTTGATTAAGAATGGTAATAAGTGGGCTAAATGATGCCATGTTCACATTTGAAAATAATAAACATGAATATTATATGTAAATTGGACATTATCAATTTAGCATATAAACATATAGTATGGAACCTTAATAAAGCCATAATATAATATATGCAACGACAACCCAATCCCGTAATTAATATTCCTCAGCATAGAGTGAATATAAAATACTATGATTGATTGAGAACTATTCTCATTATTAGTGCTATCATGATAACTCTTATCAAACACCAATTATATGCCGTTATACATTTGGCCTCTAAATAATTATAGTAAGAACTCAGTATAGAGGATACTATAATATTTAGTCTAGTGTATACCATTGTCTAGAATCGTGTGTAGCTACATTTCATCCCCTTAACAGGCTTATTTTGTAGTACCATGATACAAAACACCCTCCACATGGAACGCAAAGCTTGAAGCTAAGACAAGATGTTTGATCAAACTATTATAAACCAAGAAATTCAATCTTGTAGGACTATGAAATAAATACTCTCCGCATGGAATGCGAAGCTCGAAGCTAAGACAAAGTATATATTTCATACTACTATAAATCAACAATGAAGGCCGTGAGATCCAACCCTTGTATCCCTCTCCCACTTGATGTTTTAAAATAAGGTTTTTTATTTAGAAAACATGCATAAACTAATTATACACAGCCTTGCTCTTTATACATGAGAAAAACACTTAGAAAATTCTGAATTCCCGATTCTCGATTGCTTCTCGATCGATCGAGCCTCTGAATTTCCAGTCTCGATTGATCGAACATATATCTCGATCAATCGAGAAAGGTTCTGGATGCTTGATCGCTTCTCGATCGATCGAGCTTCACGAATTTTGAATTTCCAGAAATTTTCTAAGGTAGTTTTTAACAACTTTTCATGAACTTACATGTATCATATGAACATGATAGACAGAGATTGATATCAAAACTAAATTCCATTGATGCTATAGCCTTAAAGTTCAATTTAACATACTTAAATTCAAATTTAAACAACATCATAACATCAATATCAGTTTTCATCAAATCATAGTTTCAACAACCATGCAAAAAATTAAATGCAAATATAATCTTTTAACATTATGAAACTATTATCTCTAATTCTAAAACTCACAAAAACATGTTATACAAATTGGAATTGAAGACCGGCTTGATACCATTTGATGGAAAAATATGTTTGTATCGCATACAAAACATACGCAGCGGAAAATTAACAGATCTACTTCATTTGCAATTGATAACATGCATTATGTAAGTTTCAGAATATAAAATCAAGAGATGATAGAGTGTGGTCTCTTAATCAGTTATGTGTGTATGTTCTAGAGAGGATGATAGAGTGTCCAACACTCACATATATTCCATTTCATGAGGATGTCTCTATATAAAATTCTATATGTTTTGATGAGAATCAACAAGCTTTCAAGGATCCATTGCAAGTTCCAGTTGGGCCAATTACAAGAGCAAGATCCAAGAAGATCAAAGAAGCACTTAATGAGCTGATTCAAGGGATTTGGGCTGATTCACATTCCAAGCTGGGCCCAAAGGAAGATAAAGGCATAATAAATTTAATCCAAGCTATTGAAAGCTGATCTGACTTAATTGGGCGCTATTTATGGCATGGATTTATGGCTGATTGACTTTCCAGCTCTAAATCAGTTAACAGATACTTTTCCTTATTTAGATCTTCTAATTTTGGACCAGATCTTCCTTAATTTTAGGCTTTTATTATTTAGAACGTTTTTTTGGGATTTTCCTATTTTGGATCTGCTATTTTCAGACCAAATCAGTTTTTAATTAGGGTTTTATTATTTAGTACGTTTTTTAGGTCAAATTTGATTCCTAATATGGTTAGGTATCAATTAGGAGTTATTTTAGAATATATTTTCTTGTCTGCCAAGTTTTCTGGAGCCTTTAAATAGGCCCCTAAGTCTGTAAACGTTTTTTAGATGAATTATTGAATAAAAATCAGAAAAGGTGAGGCTTTGCTCTTCTCTTTGGTTCTTCGAGAACTGTGAACTTATCAAGGATTCTTCCTTGTGGCGTTCAAACTTATACCTTTGGTTCGTGATTCCTTTATAATCATTGGGTCAAGGTTCTTTTACTTATACCTTTGGTTCGCGTTTCTCTTATAAACGTTGGGTCAAGGTTTCTATCAAATCTGAATTTTAGCTTTCTGGGGCAATAATTCCAATATTGTTTGTTGGGTCTCAAAGCGAGTCTGTTGAGGTTCGCATCATTTGGTATCAGAGCTCAGGTTCTAAAATCAGTTTTCTATCCTTTTTTCTTTTGTCTCCAGTTATCTTGTTTCTGTTCTTTGTTCTTCGTTCTTCGTTCTTATTCTGTGAGGTGCACTAGGTTAAAACTGTGCACTGAGTTCCAAAAAAAAAAAAAAAAAAAAAAAAAACGTGAAAAAAAAAAATCTGCAGAAAAGAGAAAAAAAAAAAAAGACTGCAAAAAAAAAAAAAAAGTTTATTTTAGTTTTCAGTTCTCCCAGACCAAAATATTGCTTTCTTTTGTCCTTTTTTTTTTTCTTTGATTTGTGTCTCTGCCATATTTTCTTGCCATTGGTATTTGTTTCAATACTACAAGTTGAATTTCTTGATCAGGTTTATTAGTTTATTGCAGAACTGAAAAGGGGAAGTTACGAGTGGAAAAAGGCAAGAGAGTGTGAGACTAATATCGGGAAAAAGCCAATTTAAGAGTGAAACACGAGTGGGAGTGACATAATCTGAGTGCAAACACGTGACAGAGTGTTGTGAGGAATTTTTTTTTTCTTCTAACATTTTTCTGTAGTTTTAAAAATATGTCTTGCAGGGGTGAAACATCAAATAAGGAAGGAGGAGAGGAGTCATCCATCATGCTGCAGGCTATGCAACAACAATTTGAACGCATGAACGTTGTATTTAATGATATTCGGGATCGGTTGGACAGGCAAGATACTGTTATTGCTACCTTGCGTGAAGAA